>JAKGGE010000539.1:52500-56410 GCA_023748175.1 Hoolock leuconedys
TTTTTTTTTTTTTTTTTTTTTTTTTTTTTTTTTTTTTTTTTTTTTTTTTTTTTTTTTTTTTTTTTTTTTTTTTTTTTTTTTTTTTTTTTTTTTTTTTTTTTTTTTTTTTTTTTTTTTTTTTTTTTTTTTTTTTTTTTTTTTTTTTTTTTTTTTTTTTTTTTTTTTTTTTTTTTTTTTTTTTTTTTTTTTTTTTTTTTTTATTTAAATTCTATTTCCCTCTTTATTCTTTTAATAGTTACCATGAAATTTTAACAGATTTATTTACTTAAAGTCTACATTAATCATTTTCTCTATTCCTTCTTTATATAACATAGGGACCTTCGAATTATAAAAATCAAATCACCTGCTATTTAGTCTTACTTATTGTCCCATATTTTAATTATATCCTTTCTTTATTCCCAAATTTAATATTTTTGTTATTTCACACAGACTCTGTGGTTTATCTACATGCTTTCCACGTTCTTCACTCAACATTTCTTCTTGTATCTCCAGCTTTCCTTTTGTGGTTATTTTCCATCTTGCTGACATATCGTCAAAAGTTTGTTGAAGTGTGATCTATTCACTTTTAGGTTTCCTAAAGGGAGTTTTAGTTTTTCTTTTAGGTTTACTTACATCTTACTTTTGAATTATTTCAAACATGACAAAATATGTGAGAGGAGTACAAATATTAATAATTCCTATATACCTTGCGCCCACATCCTTTACTTGTTTATGTTTTACTGAATGCACTTTATCATTCTCTCTCTCTCTTTCTTCATCCTCAGTGTTCATTTTATTACCATGTTGACAGGAAGAGTTGTTTTTGATATTAAGTAAGGATTTTAAATCAGCTTATTATCACTGCAAATTTCCAAAAGAGAGAAAGAAGGGTAACAGTGTGAATCTCTCTATGGCTTCTAGTAGAAATGGAAATATTGCTTAGATTGGAGGAAGGTCATAGAGCACTCAGAAGAAATATGATCGTATTGCCATCATAGAAGCAATACGTTTGTCTTTTGTCTCCTTATTTGTTTATATTTTTTCAACTATTTAAATCAAACAATTTGAGGTGAAAGTTCACCACCACTCTCACCTACCAATAACAAGATAGAACAATGGAAATATTATTTCCCAAACATGTGTTTTCATTTTGATGATAGTCAGCTACTAATCTAGATGCTTGATATAAGAGACATTATCTAAGCTCTACCATACCTGTATCAGTAGAATTACTTCCCTATTATACATGAAGATATACAGGCATACCTTGGAGATATTGCAGATTCAGTTCCAGACCACTGCAGTAAAGCAAACATTGCAATAAAGTGAGTCATACAAATTTGTTGGTTTTCCAATGCATAAAAAAGTCATGTTTACATTACAATATAAGCAGCTGAGTGTGCAATAGAAGTATGTCTAAAAAACAATGCACATACTTTAATTTTAAAATACTTTATTGCTAAAATGCTAATGATTATCTGTTCCTTCATCAAGTTGTGATTTTTCACAGGTAAAGGGTTTGGTCCCAGTGTTGGTGGCAGCTGACCAATCAGGGTGGTGGTTTCTTAAGGTTAGTGTGGCTGTGGCAATTTCTTCTAACAAGGCAGCAATGAAGTTTGCCACATTGGTTGACTTTTCCTTTCGTGAAAGATTTTTTTTTTTTTGTAGCATGTGATGCTGTTTGATAGCTTTTTCCCCACAGTAGAACTTCTTTCAAACCCAAATTCTACCACTGCTTTATCAACTAAGTTTCTGTAATATTCTAAATTCTTTGTTGTTATTTCAGGAATGTTCACAGCATCATTACCAGGAGTAGATTCTATCTCAAGGAACGACTTTCTTTGCTCATCTGTAAGAAACAACTCCTAATGCATTAAAATTGTATCTTGAAACTGCAGCAACTCAGTCACATCTTCAGGCTCCACTTCTAATTCTAGTTGTCTTGCTGTTTCCACCACATCCGCATTTACTTCCACTGAAGAGTTAAACCCCTCAAAGTCATCTGTGAGAGTTGGACTCAACTTCTTCTAAACTCCTGTTATTGTTGATATTTTGGGCTCCTCCCAGGAATCACAAATGTCCTTAGTGTCATCTAGAGTGGTGAATCCTTTCCTGAAGATTTTCAATTTATTTTACCCAGATTCATCAGAGTCATTATGGCAGCAATAACCTTACCATGTTTAGTTCTTATGTAATAAAACTTGAAAGTTGAAATTACTCCTTGATTCAGAGGCTACAGAATGGATGTTGTGTTAACGAGCTTAAAAACACGAATATCCTTGTTCATCTCCATCAGAACTCTTGGGTGTTCAGGTACATTGTCAATGAACAGCAATATTTTGAAAGGACTCTTTTTTTTCTGAGCAGTAGGTCTCAAGAGCAGGATAAAAATATCCAGTAGACCATACTGTTAACAGATATGCTGTCATTCAGACTTTGCTCCATTTATAGAGTACAGGCACAGTAGATTTAGCATAATTTTTACTATTTTCAGAATGTTAATCAGTATTGGCTTCAACTTCAATTTACCAGCTGCATTAGCCCCTACCAAGAGTGTCACCCTGTGCACTGAAGCTTTAAAGCCAGGCATTGACTTATTTTCTAGCCATGAACGTCCTAGACAGCATCTTCTTTCAATATAAGTCTGTTTCATCTACACTGAAAATCTCTTGTTTAGTGTAACAACCTTCATCTATTATCTTAGCTAGATTTTCCAGATTATGTGCTAAAGCTTCTACATCAGCACATGCTACTACTTCACCTTGCACTTTTTCTTTTATTTTGGGATGGCTTCTTTCCTTAAAAATTATCAGCCAACTTCTTCTAGCTTCTAACTTTTCTTCTTCATTTCTCTCAGCCTGAAGAGAATTGAAGATAATTTGGGCCTTGTTGTAGTTGGTTTGATTTTCTATCCAGACTAATAAAACGTTCTTCATATCAGCAACAAGTCTGTTTTACATTCTTTATCGTTCATTTGTTCACTGTAGTAGCACTTTCAATTACCTTCCAGAACTTTCCCTTTGTGTTCCTAAGTTGACTGTTTGTTATAAGAGACCTAGCTTTTAGCCTCTCTCAGCTTTCAACATGCCTTCTTCATTAAGTTTAATCATTTCCAGCTTTTGACTTAAAGTGAGAGATGTATGATGCTTTTCTTCTCACTTGAACACTTACAGGCCATTGTAGGGTTATTACTTGGTCTAATTTTAATATTGTTGTGTCTCAGGGAATAGTGAGGCTTGAGGAGAAGAAGAGAGATGGAAGAACAGCTAGTTGCTGAAGAAGTGAGAACACACATGATATTAATTAAGTTCACTATCTTATATGTGCAGAGTGTATGGTGTCCCACAATTACAATAGTGACATAAAAGATCATTGATCACAGATAACCATAAGTAATATAATGACAATGAAAAAATCTGAAATATTGTGAGAATTACTGGAATATGACACAGAAACCAAAAGTGAGCAAATGCTGTTGGAAAAAATGGTGTGGATAGAATTGCTCAAGGCAGGCTGGCCACAAACCTTCAATTTGTAAAAAACACAACATCTACAAGAAAAGTGCAATAAAACAAAGTACGCTTGCCATTGCTCCAGGTTACAGAGAAAAAAAGTGGAAGAGATTAGATTCAAATCAAATCTCTCTGATGCCAAAATCCATGATCTTAATCATTAAATACATTGCTTCCAATTATATGTCTAGATAATATATATTTCATAGGTTTTATATAAAAATCTATTGTTTAACATCATCTCATTACTAATATATATATATATATATATATATATATATATATATATATATATATATATATATATATATATATATATATATATATATATATATATATATATATATATATATATATATATATATATATATATATATATATATATATATATATATATATATATATATATATATTATATT
>JAKGGE010001517.1:0-47919 GCA_023748175.1 Hoolock leuconedys
CTCTAGAAAAAAATCAAACAGAAAACCACCCTACGCTGGCTCTCATCTCACTCAGGGTAAAAGTCACATTGCCCAGAGGACTCCGATCTGCCCTCTTCCTCTCCAGCCTCACCACCCTGCTTGCCCTGCCCCCGCCACCTTATGTCTGTGCCTCCAACACATCAGGCATGGTCCTCCGGGCCTTTGCATGGGCTGTTCCTTCCACTTTGCCCAAATGTCACTTTCTCAGGGAGGCCTTCCTTCATTACTTAACTTAAATCATGTATTCATTTATTTTATTTTTTATTATTATTAAATTTGAGATGGGGCTCACTGTGTTGGCCAAGTTGGTCTTGAACTCCTGGCCTCAAGCAATCCTCTGGCCTTGGCCTCCCAAAGTGCTAGGATTACAGGCATGAGCCACTGTGCCAGGTCAACTTAAATAACTTAAAATTAAAACATGCCAATTACAATCACATCTCCTCTTGGGCTTCCCCGCTTTGTTTCTCTCCTTGGCTTCTCCTCTCCTGACATATATATGCTTTCCTTGTTTATTTGTGGAATGATTGATTGAATCACTCTGGCAATATCTTATAGTCTGAATAGGGTTTGAAATATTTGATGACTTTTTAAAAAACCCTGTGTGATGTGTCTGAGTTTTTGAGTATGCCTGAAACACATCTAGAATGAGCCCCTCCTTTGTCTCCAGCTGCGGAGGCAGTAAAATTCACTTGCCAATTTAGTGGCTAAAGGAGATGATAACCGTTCCTCTTCCCTGTGAGTGAATGGATTCCACTTACATTGTGTCTACACATTCTTTGCAAATGTCAGTGAATGAATGAATCTGGGCACAGTGCATATACGGCGACCCGATGACTGAATCTAGCCTTGTGTGATGTCCTGAACTCAGTGATGTGGGAGAGTTATTGAGCCAGTGGTGACCCCCCTCAAATGGGAAAAGTGCTTCATTGGGGATGACCTACCTACCCTACTCAGAGGCCATGCTGAACTTGGGCTCTGTGGCACAGGTCAGGCATTGACCTTGAGACACTCTGTCTGTCCTTAAACAAGTTGCACTTCTCTGGTTCCCCTTGTGCAAAGTGAGGCTAGTGTTCATCTCTTGACACATTTGTGGAACAATGTGGGCTGGAGATGTGGAGTGAGCAGGCAGGTGTGGCACCTGTTTCCTTGGAGCTCACAGCGGTGGGAGAAATAGGCGAGACTTCGGGGAAAGACAGACAACTGCACTGTTGGGACTGGTGTGAAGAGGAAATGAGAAAAGGACAGTGGCACAGGGTGGTGGGGCTGGCACCAGCAGGACCCTCGAGGGAGAGCGAGGAGCAGGCTCAGACATGCGGGTGGGAGCGAGCCTGCAGTCTGGGTGAGAGCAGCAGGCGAATGGAGCACTGGCAAAGTCAAAGCCTCCGAGGTGGAATGGGAAGCTCTGTGTGTTTTTGTGAGGAAGAGGCAGGGCCAGTGTGGCTGGAGTCTGGAAAGGAGAGAGGGACAGGCTAAAGTCAGGAGTTAGAAGGGCGCAGAGGCCAGGCCACTGTGAGAAATGTGGGCTGTGTTCTGTGGACTTCCGAGACTGGGTGGCGCCAATGTGTAAAGCCCAGGGGTCCAGCCAGGAGACTCCTTCCTTCTGTTGGGACTGGGCCAGCAGGGCTCAACAGGACACCTACGAGGAGCAGGAGGGCCTCCTCAATCTACCAGGCGTTCCTGGGAGAAAACCAGCCTGGCGGGGCTGTGCAAGGGCTGGAAACCGGAGAGGGATTGCAGGGTGGGCACAGTGGGGGAGCTGGCCAAGTTTGGGTCGCCTTCCAGCTTTGAGCACTTCCTTAACTATTGAACAGCGGCAACGAGATGGGTGGGAGGCTCACCGGTGAGGCTCCCTCAGCACGGCAGGGGATACATTCTCAGGTCTGGCCATGTGAAGCATCCCATCTTCCCATGGGACGAACTCTTCTCCTAAGTCAGTCCCGGAGAGAGGGGTGACAGTGCTGACCTCAGCAGCTTCAAGATGGGATTGAGCGGGACAGCTACGGTCCATTACCAGGAGGGGGCGCCAGATCGGTTAAAACATTTGTCATTCTGGCCCACTCATTGCTTAAGAGGCACATTCTTTTAAAATCCATTTTTTTGTTGTTAAAACTTTAGTCTGTTTTGTTTTATAGCATAATGGATATGAAGTCTTAGATTTTCTGTACTGGTTTAGTTTTCCCTTAATAGACTTCAAATAAATACATCAACCACACCCATAACCATAGCAATTGTGTGAACTGAAACCAGTTCTAACAGCTGCATAAATGTCAACTCATTTAATTCACAAGATCAGCTAATGAGGTGAGGTACTATTATTATCCCTACTTTACGGATGAAGAAACTGAGGCAGGGTTGGGGAGCTTGGCCTGGGTGTCTGCTGTGGCAGGTGTCAGAGGTGGGATTGGAACCCAGGCTCTAGAATCGGGGTTCGGCTCTGTTGCCTCTCTAGGTTGAGGGAGCAGAGGGGCTTGTAGTTCCCAGGTGTGTGCAGCCAGCCTTTTCCTAGCTCAGCTGTATGCACCTGGGATCTCTGCGTGCTGTCATGTCTAGAGCCTGGAGCTGGGGCTGGGATTGAGACAGGGGCCAGAATTCTTAGATAAGTAGAACCTGGTAGCCCTCTCTCTGCGAGGGGCATGGGGTCTGGGGAAGAAAGTGGATCTCTATCCAGCAGTTGCCTGTGAACAGCAGGAGGTGGGGGTGGAACCAGTCCTGCTCGGGGCTCTGAATGTGCCAGCAACTTTCAGACAGAGACCCCCACCCCATCCCCACCCCAGTGTTGCCCCAGCCAGGGACCAGGATGACAAGAGCCCCACCCTGACTGTAACCATGGAGCCCCACCCAGCCCTGGGCGTCAGCTGCATCATTACGCTGCCCTGACAGCTGTAAATACTGTCTTTAGTGGCATGGGCACTGCCTTCAGGAACCAAGAAAGAACAAGCCTTCTTGTGTCCAAATGCTGGTAATTTATCTTGGACCTGGAGCCACAGTGTTGTGAGGTGGAATGAAAGCTGTCACTTGTTCCCAGCTCTAATTGTGCTCAGACCCCCTTCCTCTCTGGCCTCAGTTTCCCATCTGTAAAATGAAAGAACTTAGGAGTGGAGAAGACCTGTAACAAAGTTCTCTCCCAGCTTTGATATTATTATTTTTTCACTTATCCTCACAAAGAAATTCACTTCTCTTTTTCTCAGAGAGCCTGAATTATTGATACTTTCTTGAAATTTGGCTGCCTCAGGCTTGAGATTTCAGATGCCCCATCTATCAAAAGTAGACAGGATATACACTCATGAGGATGAACACTATCAAAGCAACAGAAAATAACAGGTGTGAGGATGTGGAGGAACTGGAACATGCATTACTGGGAATGTAAAAATGCGATGGCTCGCGTGCGCCCGGCCAGAACGTGAAAGCGGCGCGTCGCTAAGCGAGAACATTAGAAGAGGCGCGGCTGCGTGGCTAAAGCGAGGCATTAGAAAAGCAGCGGCTCTGGCTGGAGAAAGGCTGTCGAGAATGCAGCGACTCTTGGCGCTGGAGAACGTAGAATCTTGACTCGTCGGCTGGCGGAGCAGTAGAATCTGTGACTTCTGCGTCGCTGTGAGGCGTAAAGTCACGTGCTTCTGCGTCGCTGAGAGGCGTGAATGCGGTAACTCGTCGCTGGAAGAGCAGTAGAATGCGTGGCTAATTAAGCTGGCGAGGCACGTGAATGCGTGGCTGCGTGCAAGCTGGCCGAGGAGCATTAAGTGCATTAATGCGTCGCTGGCGAGGAGCATTAGAATGCGTGGCTGCGTGCGGCTGGCGGGGAATGTAGAATGCGTGGCTGCTATGGAAACAGCATGGCGGTTCCCAGCAAATTCAAAGTAAAATTGCCATATGTTCCAGCAAGTCCCACTTCTGGACTGAAAATAGGATTATGGAGAGATATTTGCACACTCATGTTTATAGAAGTATTATTTTTAATTTCCAAAAGTGGAAGCAACCGGGTATCCATTGACAGATGAATAAACAAAGTGTATAATATATGCATAATGGAATATTGTTCAGCCAAAATAAAGGAAATTCGACTGGCACAACATGGATGAAGCGAGGAGGACATTATCGCGAAGTGAAATAATCCAGTCACAGAAGGACAAACACTGAATGATTCTACTTACATAAGGCACCTAGAGTAGTCAAATTCACACAGATAGAAAAGGACAATGGTGATTGCAGGGGATTGGGGAAGGGGAAGTTAAGCGTTTAATGGATACAGAGTTTCAGTTATACAAAGATGAAGAGTCCTGGAGATGGGTGGCACAACAATGTGAGTGTGTGAACACTACTGAACTGTACCAAAATGGTTAAGTTGGTAAATTTTTGGTCATTTTTTTAAACCACAGATAAAATTTTTTTGTCGGAGTTTCACTCTCTTGTTGCCCAGGCTGGGAGTGCAGTGGTGCAATCTCGGCTCACTGCAACTTCTGCCTTCGGGTTCAGCTGATTCTCCTGTCCAGCCTCCCAAGTAGCTGGGATTACAGGCACCACGCCACCCGCGCCCGGCTATTTTTTAAATTAAAAAGCCAAACTTTAATGTCAAAATGCAAACTTGAGGAGGGCAGAAAGATCACACACCGCGACTGTCAGTTCACGCGGAGGGTTGCACAGCCCAGCAGAGGCGCTCACCCACTTCCCAGATGGTTGGCTGATTGGGTGCAGGGCAGAGGCTCCCTCACTTCCCAGACAGTGTGGCTGACCAACACCCGGCTAATTTTGTATTTTTAGTAGAGATGGGGTTTCACCATGTTGGCCAGGCTGGTCTTGAACTCCTGACCTCAGGTGATCCACCGCCTCGACCTCCCAAAGTGCTGGGATTACAGGTGTGACCACCATGCCCAGCAAATACTCCCCTACCATGTGTTTTTAGAAGAGACAGCCTGTTGCCCAGGCTGGGTGGAGTGGCTGATCATAGCTCACTGCGGCCTCAAACTCCTGGGCTTAAGTGATCTTCCCATGCCAGGCTCTACTAGCTGGGATTATAGGTGTGCCCACATCAGGCCTAACTTTTAAAAAAGTAGACAGGATCACATTTTCTTATTACGAGATCCAGCTATTTTAGATAGTGCAACATAAAAAGTTCAAGACCAACAGAGAAGTGTGTTGTGGAATCCACAGTGGGTGTCCACAGGACGGCGCAGAGACTGGCAGTGCTCTGTCTACCTGGGAGGAATCTCTTGAGCAGGGAGGACTCTGAACTTGACCCTAGGCATAACTTTTTAAAAGCAATTATGTGGGGTCACTTTATTTGTCATGTATTTTTCTTCAACAAATGTAATGAGAGTCTACTAAATGTTGTGGCTTCAAGGATTACACTTCAGATTTATTTAAACTTTCCAAATTGAACTTTATTTTCTATTCTGTTTTTAGTTTTTAAAGACATACCAAGTTGAACTTTAAAGAAATGTTTGTACATGTTAAAAAAATCCAAACAATACAAAAGATAAAGTAAAAGTATTATCTCAGCACCATGGGTGAGGAACAAACAAACAAACTAGTATCCTCCTATCCCAACTCCTAGACCCCCCGCTTGCTTCCCCAGAGCAGCCATGGTTACTAAGTCCTGTGTCTCCTTTCTGAGATGGTGTGTGTGCCTACAAGCAGAGATATGCAAAATAACCACTCTCTTCAATCTGAATGTGAGCATACATTTGCACACTGTTCCACACACCCGTTCTACACCTTGCTTTTTCATTTAACAGTGTACCTTTTTTTTTTTTTTTTGAGACAGGGTCTCGCTCTGTCACCAGGCGGGGCTGCAGTGGTGCAATCTCTGCACACTGCAGCCTCCTCCTCCCAGTTCAAGTGATTCGTGCCTCAGCCTCCCGAGTAGCTGGGATTACGGGCATGCGCCACCATGCGCAGCTAATTTTTTTGTATTTTAGTAGAGACAAGGTTTCATCATGTTGGCCAGGCTGGTCTTGAACTCCTGGCCTCAAGTGATCTGCCAGCCTCGGCCTCTCAAAGTGCTGGGATTACAGGCGTGAGCCACTACACCCAGCTAACAATGTACTTTTGGTGTCAGATCAGTAACATGTAGATAAACTGAATTCATTTTAATAGCTCAGTTAACCTCCCTTGTCTGCATGCTATAACCAGATTAACCAGTGCCTTTTAATAAATGGGCTCTTCATCTGTTTTGTGCCCTGGTTCATTTTTGGCAGTTTGGTGAAACCTATGGACCTTTGCTCAGAAAAGGTTTTTGTTTGTTTGTTTGTTTTTTGAGATGGAGTCTTGCTCTGTCGCCCAGGCTGGAGTGCAGGAGCGCAATCTCGGCTCACTGCAACCTCCGCCTCCTGTGTTCAAGCAATTCTCTTGCTTCAGCCTCCTGAGTAGCTGGGACTACAGGTGCCCGCCATCATGCCTGGCTAACTTTTGTATTTTTAGTAGAGATGGGGTTCCACCATATTGGCCAGGCTGGTCTCGGGCTCCTGACCACAGGTGATCTGCCTGCCTCAGCCTCCCAAAGTGCTGGGATTATAGGTGTGAGCCACTGCGCCTGGCCAAAAATATTTTTATTTTTTATTGTATTAAAACTATTTATTTATTTATTTATTTATTTATTTTTTGTTGCCAGGCTGGAGTGCAGTGGCGCGATCTTGGCCCACTGCAACTTCCACCTCCTGGGTTCAAGCGATTCTCCTGCCTCAGCCTCCCAAGTAACTGGGACTAAAGGCACACACCACCATGCCCAGCTAATTTTTTTCTGGTATTTTTAGTAGAGACGGGGTTTCACCATGTTGGCCAGGATGGTCTCCATCTCTTGACCTCGTGATCCACCTGCCTTGGCCTCCCAAAGTGCTGGGATTACAGGCGTGAGCCACCATGCCCGCCTCTTTTTTCTTTTAAAGACAGGGTTTCACTCTGTTCCTCAGTCTGGAGTGAAATGGCCAGATCATAGCTCACCGCAGCCTTGAACTCCTGTGCTCAATTGATCCTCCCACTTCAGCCTCCCATGTAGCTGGGACCACAGGGGTACACCACCATGCCTGGCTAAGTTTTAAATTTTTTTGTAGAGATGAGCATCTTGCTATGTTGCCAGGCTGGTGTCTCAAACTCCTGGGCTCAAGTGACCCTACTCCGCCTCGGCCTCCCAAAGTGCTGTGACCACTGTGACTGGCAGGAAGATGCCCAAATCCGTGGTAAAATGCGTAACAATGCAAGGAAACCAACCACTGTCTTGGAAATACAATCCCTATCCATGACTCCTCTGAGAGTCTGTGGCCCTGAGATAAAGAATTCCAACCAGTTTCACAGGCTTTTTCTACACAAACTGCTGTGAACATTTTTGGTACATATATCCACTTGTTTCTATGGGATAATTTTCTAAGAAATGTCATTACTGGGGCAAAGATCATAAGCATGTTATGTTTGGATCCAATTTTGCCAAATTGTTCCCAAAAGTTTACATTATCAATTGTGCAGGAAGGGACCACTTTCTCTACTCCCTGGTGACAATGGTATAAAGCTTTGGTAATTCTCCCATTCTGATCCGTGAAAATTGTCTTTCACTGTAGGTTTTACTGCATTCTTGTTTTATGAGTGATGTTTATAAGTTTTAAAAGTGTTCCCATCAGTAAATGTTATTCTTTTGTTGGTGGAATTACAGATTCTTTTGTAAAAAAAAAAAAGCCAGCTATTTTCATGTATACTCTCAATTTTCTGCCATAAGAAAGCATTTAGTTTACATTGAAAAGTGGTATTTGGAAAGATAATACTGATCCTGAAGAGTGAGTAGTGAGGATGTAGTGGAGCCGAAAATAGAGGGTGCTTACACTGTGGGGTCAATAGGTGATGAACAGGTAGAAATCGTAAACAATAATTTTAGCTACAAATGAAGTCGAAAGTGCTGCTGATGTGGTAGGAGACTGGGTAGGTAGCTGGTGATGGCTTCTTTAAAAAGGTGGCCAGGGTAAAACCTACCGCGGAGGCATTTGAGTTGAGGGAAGAAGGAGAATCAGGCAGGCACGTGAAGACCTGAGAAAGAGGCTGTATTCTTTCATGCTTGCATGATCAGGTTTAGGATTGACTTCTTTTTTTTTTTTTTTTGAGACAGAGTCTCAGCTCTGTCGCTCGGGCTGGAATGCAACGGCGTGATCTCGGCTCACTGCCACCTCGCCTCCCAGGTTCAAGCAATTCTCCTGCCTCAGCCTCCCGAGTAGCTGGGATTACAGGCGCACGCCATCAAGCCTGGCTAATTTTTTGTATTTTTAGTAGAGATGTGGTTTCACCATGTTGGTTGGAGAGCTGGTCTCGGGCACTCTGACCTCATGTGATCTGCCCACCTCGGCCTCCCAAAATGCTGGATTACAGGCATGAGCCACCGCATCCAGCTGGGATTGACTTCGATTCGAGGTTGAAACCATGAAACTATTGTGAAGAGATCCCACCAGAAGTGCCCTGGGATGGCATAGACCAGCTGTTAGAGGCAGCTGAATGATTTTCCCCTGCCGATACGGACCAGTCCAAAGAACATGGGAATGGGGATCCTTGGAGAAAACTTCCAGATGCATAGGCATTTTAAGACTCCTATTTCCTTTATAGAAATGTACAAACCTGGATATTTACAAGCAGCGTCAGACAGGGGAGAGCTTGGTTTGACCAAGGTTGTAGTTCTTGAAAAGGACCAGTAGATGGAGGTGAAGGACAAGGAACGAACACCTACCTCTGCCAAACCATCCAGGCCATTGCAATCTAGGTGGAGCCAGCCGCTTCCTGAGTCTAGTTAGGGAGTATAGGAATGCCTGTTTCTGGCACGATAACCAGTCTGGGTACACATGAGCTCTAAAGCAGGGAAGAGAATGAACATGTATATAGCATGTGTTGTGTTAAAGGAACTCTAAGCCTTTTTTTTTTTTTTGCATTTACAAGGAAACTCCTCTTTCCTACTATCATATAAACCAGGGTCTAGGGAATGTAAATGAATTAAGAGGTTATTGGGGTAAAGAAACACATGCTCTCTCAATGACTTTCATTTTCTCACTTTGAGGTTAGAACCAGCATGAGAATAGAGGAATATTTTTCTACTGTGGGATCACAGCCCTAAGCAGCTACAAAAGACACACTGGCTGGAGAGCCCCAGGCAGTGGCCAGGGGACTACCCAGCTGCTGGGACAGTGAGAGTCAGGGACAGCCGATGCCCATCAAGCTGAGCCAGTGGGGAATACAGGCCTGGTGCTGCCAGGGGTTCACTTTTTTTTTGAGATGGAGTTTCGCTCTTGTTGCCCAGGCTGGAGTGCAATGGCATGATCTTGGCTCACTGCAACCTCTGACTCCCGGGTTCAAGTGATTCTCCTGCCTCAGCCTCCTGAGTAGCTGGGATTACAGGCATGTGTCACCACACACAGCTAATTTTGTATTTTTAGTAGAGACGGGGTTTCTCCATGTCGGTCAGGCTGGTCTTGAACTCCCGACCTTAGGTGATCCGCCCGCCTCAACCTCCCAAAGTGCTGGGATTACAGGCGTGACCCACCACACCCTGCGTTACTTTTTTTTTTTCGAGACAAAATCTCGTTCTGTCACCCAAGCTAGAGTGCAGTGGTATGATCTCAGCTCACTGTAGCCTTGACTTCCTGGGCTCAATCAATCCTCTATCTCAGCCTCCTGAGTAGCTGGGACTACAGGTATATGCCACCATACCAGCTATTTTTTTTTTTTTTTTGTAGAGAGGCGAGGGGGTTTTGATGTTGCCCAGGCTGGTCTTGAACCCTGAGCTCAAGTGATCTGCCTGCCTTGGCCTCCCAAAGTGCTAGGATTATAGGCATGAGCCACAGCACCAAGCCCAGAGGTTCAAGTTTTTGAAGAAAACCAAGAAATCTGAATTTTAGGTATAAAAGCTTCAGGGTTTTAAAATGTTGGCAACTTAGGAATACAATGCATGGTCCAAATAAACAACTGTGGTTGTTAGATAATAGTATTTATAGCAATATTAATTGAATGCTGTGTGTCAAATTACTCTAAGTGCTTTACATGCAATGACTTACTTTATAGCTGCTTGATAAAAGTGGGTATTATCTTTTTTTTTTGAGACAGAGTCTGGCTCTGTCACCAGCCTGAATACAGTGGCACAATCTCAGCTCACTGCAACCTCCACTTCCCTGGGTTCAAAGCGATTCTCCCTGTCTCAGCCTCCTGGTAGCTGCCTGGGACTATGGGTGCATGCGCCACCACACCCAGCTTTTGTATTTTTAGTAGAGACAGTTTTGGCATGTTGGCCAGGCTTGTCTAAACTCCTGGCAACAGGTGACTCACCAGCCTCGGCCTTCAAAGTGCTGAGATTACAGGCATTGGCCACTGCACCCGACTGAGGTGGGTATTATCATTTACATGCCATTTACAGAGGAGGAAACTGAGGCTCCGAAGGTGATGCAGCTCTTTCTTAGCCTCTGCATTGCTGTCCTTTGAACGCCATTGCTTGGGCTGCCATGTTGACAGCCTTTGGGCTCCATCCCCAGGCAGCCTCTCTTTCTGATAGCCTTTGATTCCGCATGCGGGTGCCAGCCTGGGCCAGTGGCTTTACATTTGAGTTTCCGAACCATCCCCCTCCCCTGCCGCCCCAGTTCCCTGAGACCTTTGGGGTCAATGTGGGGTGGGTGAAATGCCTGGAGATTCAAAGGGTTCTGTTAGTTGGTTCTTGACAGAATCTCTGGCCCATCAGGGCCAAGGCCTTCATAAATTTAAAGCCCTCAGAAAATTCTAGCCTGAGCAGGGCTGAGAACCACTAAGGGTGCTTAAGAAGTCTTAAGGGCAGCTGAGTTTGATGAGTCCTCTGATTGCATGCTATTCACTCACTAAGATTGGCTGTGCATCTTTGCACGAAGTGTGTACTGAGCAGGGCACAAGGGCATCAGTAGAGTGGTGGTAGCAGAGTGGGTTTACACCAGCACAGTAGGGGAGTGAGGGAGGAGGCGGGAAGAGCATTCCAGACAGAGGGACCTCAGGATGTGAACAGAATCTGTCAGCAAGAGACCCTGGAAGGTTTAGCCATGAACCACTGATACCATCAGCAGCAGCTTCTCGGGATCAGACCTCCCTGCCTCAGCATGCTCATGTGCTGATTACAGAGCCCACTGTGTGCCTGGAGCTGCCAAGAGAGAAGGGAGGAAGAAGGGAGGGAGGCTGGGGAGGAGCTGGGACCAAGCCACCAGAGAACTCAAGGCCTCCCTACACCTCTTAGACTTTATGTTTCTTGGTACATTTTTTTTTGAGACAGGGTCAGGCTGAGAGTGCAGTGGTGTGACCATGGCTCACTGCAACTCGACCTCGTGGGATCAAGCCATCCTCCTACTTCAGCCTCTTAAGTAGCTACAGGACCTGAATGTCCTGCGCCCGACTAATTTTTTTTTGAGGCGGGTCTGCGCTCATCACCAGGCTGGAGTGCAGTGGCGGCGATCTCGGCTCACTGCAAGCTCTGCCTCGGGTTCGCCATTCTCCTGCCTCAGCCTCTCCGAGGTAGCTGGGACTACAGGCGCCCGCCACCAGCCGGCTAATTTTTTTGTATTTTTAGTAGAGAGCGGGGTTTCACTGTGGTCTCGTCTCGACCTCGTGATCGCCGCCTCGGCCTCCCAAAGTGCTGGGATTACAAGTGTGAGCCACAGCGCCCGGTCAACTAATTGTTTTATTATTTGTAGAGAGGTTTCATTATGTTGCCCAGGATGGTCTCAAACTCTGGGCTCAAGCTAATTACTGGACAGAAGAAGTCTTGATCAGACCCCAGCAGAAGTGTTCTTGGATCTCTTACTGGGAAGGAATTCAAGGTGAGTCGGTGCAGTGAGAGGAAGAAGTTTATTGAAGGCGACTCTGTTACAGAGTAGGGCGTCCTCAGAAAGCAAGCAGAGGAATGCATCATCTTTGCTTTACTCTCTCTCTCTCTCTCTTCTTTCTTTTTTTTTTTTGAGGCAGGTCTCACTCTATCACCCAGGCTGGAGTGCAGTGGCTGTGATCTCGGCTCACTGCAAGCTCAGCCTCCCGGTTCACGCCATTCTCCACGCCTCAGCCTCCAGGTAGCTGGAATACAGGCACCGTCACTTGCCTTAGCTAATTTTTTTGTATTTTCAGTAGAGATGGGGTTTCACCATGTTAGCCAGGATGGTCTCGATCTCCTGACCTGGTGATCCCACCCACCTAGGCCTCCCAAAGTGCTGGGATTACAGGCATGCCACCAGTCTGGCCTTGTTACCCAGTAGAGCTGAGTTCACCATGTTGGTCTCGAACTCCTGACCTCAGGTGATCCTCCCTTCTCGGCCTCCCAGAGTGCTGGGATTACAGGCATGAGCCACCATGCCGTTTGAAGCATGCCAGAGTTGGGCATGAGACTTCACGGCAACTGAAGGATTGTTGTGCGCGTGGGTGAGCCCAGACAGCATGACAAGGATTTATTATTCTGTTGATTTAGAAACTATCCTTGACATTTTTGTGTGGTATCAAAGCATAACTATTATTATTTAGAAAACATGCTTGTTATGGTGTTGGGACATTTGGATTCTCTCTGTTGTTGTTGTGAGACGCGTCCTTGCAGGCACCTTTAGTTGTTCCCTCTACTATAAACATCCCATGACTTTGTGGTGGTGACCAGCAAGGTGTGCTGCTAGTCTCAAATGGGTGAACCCAAAATGGCGTTACTCTGGCCCTGCTATGCTCTTACTTCCCTAACAAACAATCCCACCTCAGCCTCCCAAGTGCTGGGATTGCGGCGTGAGCCACCGTGCCTGGCAGCATTTCTGTCTTTAAACTAAATTAATTAATTAATTATTATTATTTTTAGAGGCGGGGTTTCCTTTGTTGCCCAAGGCTGGTCTCTAGAACTCCTGGCCTCAAGTCATCATCCTACCTTGGTCTCCCAAAGTGTTGAGATTACGAAGTGAGCCACTGTGATTTCAACCCGGATACTGCATTTTTAATAAGCTTCCAGGTAGCGCCAGGTGTCGCTGGTCCACAGTCACAATTTGGTAGCAAGAGTTGACAGCACCCTCAGGCTCATTGCAAACCAGCTACTTCCGGCCATAACTGGGAGAAGTTGTGACCACCCAAAAGCACATCTGTATTTCTAAGGCAAACACAAGCCAGCTTTCCCTCCACTGAACTGTCCAGGACTCCAGGCTTGCCGGTGAAAATCGGCTGCTGAATGTATTTTTGTTTAAAATCCCACACACATTCTCTCACACTAGTTATTAAAAAAAAATTAAAAAAATTTTACACCATATGCAGACAGCACCCATCACCAGTGCTATTTAGTTTGTTTTTCAATTGCTTGGTCCCTCCTGCTTGGGTACAATGTGTTAGCATTTTGCATTTTTTGCTTCTCCTTTTTATCTCACTTCCTTTTCACCTTGCAGCAGCCTGGGTCAATGTGCAAATGAAAGACAGTCCCAGGGAAGAGGAGAACTCTTGCTGTGCAACCAGCTGGAAAGAGAGATTGAAGTAAAGCTGCTTCCCTTCTCCCACCCCATTCTCTCACAGGCAAGTAGGGAGCAGGTTGTCGAAATTGCGGAAGGGACAATATTGGCATTTGAGCTTCTGGAATGTTCTTTTTGGAGAGCAGGCACTGCCTCCAGGCCTGCTCCCTCCAGCTGCTGCTTGGGAAGGATGGCTCCAGGACTGGGCGGCTCAGCCATGGTGGAACTGTCATGTGTGGCTTTGGCAAGTTTCTCTCATCCCTATCTAGACAGCCTCTGTGGCTCTAGGAATAATGATTGTACCTACAGAGCTGGATATTACCTGTTTGTTCCCCCAGACCATTCTCTACCTGAGGGCCGACTTTGGGAGTTGCATCAGTCCAGTGCCCTGCGCCAGGGCCGGCCCTGCCTGCGGCCTACAGTTCCAGTTTGCAACAGGAGGTACCAGCAGCAGATGGAGTGCTGAAATTTACTCCCTGTTCTCTCCCTGCTCTGGGCTGCAGCTGTGAGTTTCTCTCTGACTGCAACTCTGGCCAGACAGATGCCTCCAACAGTGCCAGAGCTTGAAGGTGTGTGTCAGCTATCAATTTATTGCCTCTCAGCTCAAAGTCACCCTTCAATATCTGCTGCGTAATGGGCAGAGTTCAGCACCCAAGTGTCATTCCTTTACAGTGAGTGCAGTGTTAAGTTTTCTCAGTAGAGGGCGCTGAGGAACACCCACAGGTCTCTACTGTTCATCCCTCACATCCACTTTTAGACAATAGAGCCCAGGAGCCTGGCCAATCAGAGCACTGCCTTCTCATAGCCTCACTGATTGACTCAGGGATGGAGCACACGATTTAAACTGCTCAATCACAGTGAGTCCCAGGACTTGGTGGGAACTGCAAATGATACCTTGTGCTTTCCCAGTGAACTTGAACTTGAGAAGCTGAGAGGCTGGGTTGCTGCAGCCCTGTTGTCAGCATGGTCTTGAACTGCCAAGAATGCGCCACAGGGGAACACAAGGGTGGAGCTAACAGTGACAGCAGTTGTGAGATGGAGAGAAACTGACTTCTCATGACACAATTGTATAGCTACCCCACAGAAGCTGGCTTGGGACCTTTGGGCTTTTTTCAGCTATGTGAACCTGTGAATAGCCTCTCTCCAACCACCCCCTCAGCAGTGTTTTTTGGTGCAGAAGCCAGTTGGATTTTCTGCTATTTGGAAATTACAGTTCTGCTGAATATAATGGCTTTAGGAAAGAAAAAACAAAACAAAATAAAACAAAATTGCTGTATTTATCCTCTTTGCCAGGCACCTGCCCTACGTGTCTCATTTACTTCTCTCTCCATCCTCACGCGGCCCTCGGAAAGTGGCCATCTCCATTTTCCTGATGAGGAAAAACAATGCTCAGAGAAGTTAAGTAACTATCCAAGGCCACCCAGCTAGTGTGTGGTAGAAGCAGGATCGAGACTATGAGCTCTAGTGCATCATACCACTCCGTGCTGGCTGGCAGCAGGGGAAGCCACTCATCCACCTGGCTCAGAGTTCTGGCAGCCACAGTGGGAGAGGCAGGGGATGCAATCTGTGCCAGTAATTGTACAACAGTGCAGTTCCCCCATTCATTACCCTAACTGCTAATGAAAAGATCTCCAAATTGTGGTGCTACCAAGTCTGTTGTAGCCCAGTGTGAGAATACATTTGTAATTAGCCCATGCTTGGCAAATGAGGAATGTGAAAGTCCATGAAATGTTATACAAAATAGGAGCTAAAGCATATTCCATTATCTTATGTATGCTATTAATTGAACAGACCCTTTTTCATTGTTGCCGCTATTGTGTTCTTGTGTGACTTTATTAACAATAGCTACTATTTGTCTGAGCACTTACTATGGCCCAGATACTTGGTGCTTTCTGTACTGCTTAGTTTCATGTAATCTTCACATCTGCAATAGGAGGATGTTATTGTTCCCTTTTTAAAGAGGGATGAACTAGAAGTTCAGGGAGGCTCAGTAACACTTGGGGTCACACACAGCAAGGCAGTGGCTTGTCAAGGGAATCAAATTCGAAGTTCTCTGGCTCCAAAGCCCACTTTCCCTTCTGTTTGTCCCAGAACTTGTCATACTTTCTGCTGCTCTAGCTTGTCCCTCACATATGGTATGTGACTGTTCAGTGTGGCTCCTTCAAGTGGGAGGGAGGACCCTTCTTTGTTCTTCCTGTTACTGGAACCATGGATGTGACTGCTGGATCTCTCAATTTATTCTCTCTTGAAAGCAAATACGAAATTAAGAAATTTTGTGGATTACCTCACACCCTAAAGACTCATGTGCTTGGCCAATGAGACTGCTAAGTCAGGTTGAAGACACTGTTATTATAAAGGGTGTGTGATAGGCCAAAAGGAAAAATCTGAAGTTCACAGGACCCTTCCTGGACTTCTAATTTGGATTTGGGTATGTATCAGCCAGTAAAATTACAGAAACCCAACCCCACTAATTTGAGGTCAAAGAGAATTTATCAGATAACATGACGAAACAGTTCAAGAAAGGGATGATGGCTTAGGGAACTGCTGGATCTAGGGACTTATCGGTAACAAATTTAGAACCTGGTTTTTCTGTTCCTTGACTATGTTTAGTTTGTGAAAATCCTGCATTCTCAGGATCCCATCTCTAAACTACTCAGGTTGATATTCCCAGAGGGAAGAGAGAGAGTCTTTGCTGTTTGGGCCTATAAAAATCCCCACACCCATTTTGAGGAAGGAGTCAAGACTGAGCCCAGCTCTAAAGAAGGGTGTCATGGGACCCAGGCTCCCATCTTTCTGTTCTTCCACCCTCAGTCCTTGTCCTTTATCCTTGTGGTCACCTAATGAATGGTCCAAGGGTCTACGTCCAGCAATCACATCTATGTTCCAGTAACAGGAAGAAAAAAGGGCCATCTCTCCTCTCTCTTTTAGTAGGCTTCTCAAGAGAGTTCCCTATGAGACTTTGCTTACAAATTCCTGGCCAGGACTTATTCATCTGTCCCACACCTTGTTGTAAAGGAGACTGGAAAGTACAGTCTTTATTCCCAGTGGCAGTGTGCCTGGATAAAACCGGGGCTCTGTTACTAAGGAGGAAGGGGAAAGTGGATGGTTGGATGGGCCACTGGAGTTTGCGTCACAGTGGCCATCACCAGATACTCAGGGAATGGATGCTGGGGAGAGCAACTACAGCACCACTAAAGTTGGTAGTCAGTGTTGTGCCTGGGCCTAATAGCTCCTTCATGAAATGGTGTTGTGCAAGAGCCCTGGATTGGTCAAAAGATTGGATTATGAGTTCTGGCCTCTAACTGGCTATGTAGTTGCATAACAACACTTTGCTTCTTTTTTTTTTTTTTGAGACGGTGTCTCACTCTTGCCCAGGCTAGAGTGCAATGGTGCAATAAGGCTCACTGCAGCCTCGACCTCCCTGGGCTCAGGTGATCCTCCGCCTCAGCCTCCCAAGAGCTGGGACCCCTGAGTGCGCACCACCACACCTGGCTCCTTTTTATATTTTTGTAGAGACAGTGTTTTGCCTTGTTGTTGCCCAGGCTGGTCTCAAACTCCAGGCCACAAGCAATCCGCCTACTACTCCACCTCCCTAAAGTGCTGCCCAGGATTATGGGTGGGAGCCACCACTTAATCCTTGGTGCTCAGCTCACTTGGCTTTTGTGTCTGCCTTTCTCCAGCTATAAAATGGGGTCATACTCACATCATCTGGCGTAGCCTCTCTGGCTACAAGCAGAGAATGCCTGACTATCAATAGGGTGAGCAACTCATCCTGGTTTTCCCTATGCCTTTTCTAATTTTGGTGTGAAATGTGCGTGTGAGATGAAGCATCCTGAAACTCTCTCTTGGTCCTGAACGAAACTAAGATAGTTGGTCTCCCTCATTGTAGTAGCTAAAATCCTAGAGACAAGCATTGTCTGGAGGTGGAGCAGTATCTAGAGTGAGTTCAGCAGCTCAGCATGTCTTCATGGACCCAGTGACTCTTTGCATCCTCAGATCCACCACCCTTAACAGGTTGGGTTTCCTTCCTCCCACTGGCTGTCTCCAGTCACAAGTGTGACTATCAGATATCCTGTCATCTTGGGTCAGACTCTCTGCAAATCCCCTAGTTGGGGATTTGGGTGGGGAGTGAGGTTTCATGTGCATGTTGGGTGAGGATTCAAGTGAATACTATGAATTGATGCTCTTAGGAGAATCCTGTAAACAGGAGGAGGCAAGGATGGGGCAGGGGAAAGAAGTTAAGTAAAGATGTGGTCTCAGAGGGAGCTTCGCTGCAGCCTGATCCCCAGGGAGCCGAGTGTCAACAGGTTGCTGACTAAGCTCACCTTGAGGCGGGGTCTGAAGACTTGCCCATGTGTGGCCATCAGTCATTGCCATGAGCTGCCCTGGTGGGGTGAGGGCGTGACTGGGCATCACTGCATGCTTTGAAAGGTTCCTGTCAGAGAAGAGGCTGCTGGGAGTTATGACAACACAGACGGGGCTGCTAGGGTGCACTGGGCATGGTCCCCACAGCTTCTTCCAACCCTGTCCTCTCAGCAGCACCCAAGGCAGAAAGGGGTGCAAGGCTTGCTCTTTACAGAGGAAGAAGTTCCCCAGCACCCTATTGATCTCAGGCAGCTTCCTCTAAGGTCTTACTGGCCAAGACTGGGTCACTTCTCTCATCCCTGATGACTCACTGGTAAGGGAATGGATTACCTTGGTTGGCATAAACGCTGGGACTGGGCACACGCAGAAACCTGGGACAAACAAAGGGCTGTTGGTGGAGAAGAAGGGTGAACAGCTTTCTTGCGAGCCAGCAAGGTCTGCCCTCAAACACCAGGGTTATCTAGAAGTCCCAGTGCAGATAACAATTCTGCGGACACAAGGGGTTTTACTCGTTTCCCCTCTAGATCTTGCCACAAGATTTACAGGTGAGTATGTGTGAGAAATGCGTAGGAGATGGGGTCTCCTGCAAAGACACTCTCATCGCTCTCCCAGACCTGCCCCGAGATTCTGGGCAAACACACCAGCTGTTGCTTTGGAAAACGTGGAGGGAGGCTGATAGGTCTACTCAAGTCTTTCCTGGAAGACTATCAATCAGAGATTTTGCTTTCAGCTGAACCTCCCAATTTAGTCTCTGTTGAAAACCAACCACAGCCAGCAGCTTGGATGGGATGAGATTCAACAGCAGAGGGCAACAGAACAAAGGTCTCAGCTTTATTTCACTGCCTCCCCTCCCTTCCCACGGCAGTCTCAGACAGGTTGGTTGAGTGCCACTGCTGAGTAATTTTTATAGCAATTACAAAAGACCCTGAGCTTCCCCTAAGGTGAGGCATTTCCCATTTAATCATCTTGATGGAGAAGCAGCCTCTGTACATTTAGCAGCCATTCTGGCCCCCTGTTAAATGGACTTGTTACTACTTTGTTGAGTCTCAAGCCTATACAATTACAAATGTGGTAGAATAACGACAGCTACAAAATAACACAGACCTAGGAGATAGTCCTGCCATTTTTGCTTTTTTTTTTTTTTTTTTTTTTTTTTAAACAAGACCAGTTGGTGGTTTTACATTTATTTCAACAAATTGAGCTTGGACTTTTACAGGTCATTTGGGTGAAACGGCACACTCCCCTTTCTGAAAAGAAATAAAAAATCTTTCAGACTGTGTTTTTGTGGTTGCAAACACAAGTCCCACTGTGTCTTTTCATACATTTGATTCAAAATACAAGGATGTTGATGGAGGACTAACCTCACACGTTGGAGGCTGTTTCCAGCAGAATATTAGGTGATCTGTTGGGGGAGGAGTTGCTTGCCTGCCATAGTGTAGCGTCATAAATAGGCATGGATCTTAATAAAATTCATGCCACCCGGATATGAACAAATATGGCTGGCGCGTAATGTAGTATTTTGGAGTGCTCTGGACAGAAGTAAAGGAAGTTACAGATTCATTTATCCTGCAAATATTTATTGAGCATCTACTATGTGCATACACGACCATGGAGCTGATCCATCCAATTGAGGAGAGAAACCAAGAACAAACAGGTATTTATTTATTTATTTTATGTATTTAATTTTGAGATAGAGTCTGGCTCTGTCTCCCAGGCTGGGTGTAGTGGTGCAATCTCTGCTCACCCACAGCCTCACCTCCCCAGGTTCAAGCAATTCTCCTGCCTCTGCCTCGGTAGCTGGGACTACAGATTGTGCCTCACCATGCCGGCTAATTTTTGTATTTTTAGTAGAGATGGGGTTTCACCATATTGGCCAGGCTGGTCTTGAACTCCTGGCCTCAAGTGATCTGCCCACCTTGGACTCCCAAAGTGTTGGGATTACAGTGAAACCTGCCCCTAATTGCAAATATGTATTTAATGTCGGATGAGGGTGGGGACAGGGTGGGCAAGGTGTGGGTTGGGATCTATTCAGGATTTTGGTAGGAGCTACACTTATCTAGTGAGACTGCTAGCTAGAAAAATGGTTGCTACTCACAGTTCCCAAGAGGGTGGCATGCCACCATGAAACAAAGACACACAGGGACACACAGGCCAGTTAGGAGTTGGGGGTATGGGCAAGTGTTTACAGTGGTTTCTGTGGAGAGGAATGGGCATGGGACAGGGTGAGCAGGTTTAGGGTTGGCTGATTTGACTAATTTCAGCAGGTTCTGGGCATGAGTCTTCCCTTTGCTGTCCTGGTACCTGGCCCTGGGTGCTTAGGTCAGGTGGACAGTGGCCTGAGTCTGAGGAAACTCAGTAAAAGGTAAGGAGGGTTAGCTGGGGTGTGCGGCTTGCAGAGGGAAAAGGTGCATTCAAGGTGAGTTGTTTACTATCTCTAGGAATTGGCCAACTCTTGGAGGGCAGTCCCTCCAGGGTCAGCAAGGTCCCAGACGACAGGCATGAGAATACAGAAAAAGACATGTTTAATACACTGGGGACATGGTGGGGTGGTGGCCTTTGCAGAGCTAGGAGGAAGAGCCAGTAGGGCCTCACTGTTTAGGTGTTTGTTAGGCGCTTGAGACCTGAGGCGAGGAGAGTGAGTGAGTGATGCATGTCCTGTATCTTTTGGGAAGGGTCCTCAGACAGAGGGAACAGCAAGTGCAAGGCGAGGCGGGATGGTGCTTGGTTTGTTCAATGCATGAGAGAAGAGGTCAGTGTAGCCAGAAAGGAGGCCAGAAGGGAGAGCAAGAGCCGACCAGGTCGGGGAGCTAGGGCCTGAGAGAGACTCTAAGCTTGGACTGTATGAACAGATAGACTGTCTGGGTTGGGGTTAAGGGAGAAGCATGAGGGGTGGGACTCTGAGCAGAGGTGGAGTGATCAGACTGGGGTTCTAACAGGGGTCCCTCCTGCTGCTGTAGGGGAGAGCAGGGGAGCAGGGGAGACCAGGGGCTCCTGCCACCATCCAGGAGGAAGGACAGGAGGAGGAGAGTGGTTGGGATTCCGGATATAGGCTAACAGGACTGGATGGGGAGGGTGAGGGGAGAAGAGAGTGAGAGGTAAGTATTAGTGGGAATCCTATTTCTTTTTCAGAATATGAAAACAGATGTGAGACCGACACAGCAAATGGTAGAATCACAGGTGAAAATCCTGCTTTCTTTTGGCTGGTGGCTTTCACAGGCACAAGTGGCCTCATCCCTCTGTCATCCAACGTAATGCGGGAATATTTTATTCACTCAGTTTTCTCCCTCCACCAAATTACCAGCAACTCCTGGGCAGGGGACTGAGTCAGTTCTGGCTCCAGAACTGGAGTCAGTTTGTCCCGAGCTGCTGTGACAGAGACCCTGGTTCACAGTAGGGACTCTGGAAATGCACCTCTGAGACCTCTCCCTGAGCGTCCCCGGCAGGCTGCTGTGTCTCTGCCCACGTGTTCCCTCGACAGCTGGTGGAATGTCCCGGTCTTCTCCACCTCTGGGTCTTTGCACTGTCTGTCTCCTCTGCCCCTGGACTGTTGCCTCTCCCTCTCCTCCAGGTCTCCATTTAAATGCCACCTCCTCAGCAGGTCCTTCCCTCATTGCACCATCTGAAGTGGCTGTGTCCCACCTGGTTACTCTTTGCCAGGTCACCCTTGTGTTCACCAACATCAGAAATTGTTTTCTTCTGGTCACAGGTTCACTGTCTCTCTGTCTCTTACCACCCCTGTGGACTCCATGAAGGCAAGGGCCTGGTCTCCAATGCTCACTGCGGCATTGGAGGGGTGTCGCCGGTACCCACCTGATGCCTATCAATGGGATGAGGCAGCCTGTGCCCCAGCAGCTGTGGTATTCAGTGCCAAAGACCCCCACCTGTACTTCTTTGGAGACCCGGCTGATTAGAGCTGTCTTGCTAGAGACATACCAAAGGTGTCAGGACAAGACCAAGAACAAAGGTAAGTGGAAAGACAGATCCTTTGCAATTTGAAATGTTATGCATTGGTAATTTTTTGGCAATAATTTTGATTTTTAAAATATTACATTGAGTATGATTGATCTCCACTACTGATTTCTTGGTTCCCTTGCATTTTGGGGCAAGGCAAGCGCCTCACTATTCCCGGCCCTGCTCAGGGTGGGACCTGAGAATCTGTATTGTTAAATCAGCCTTTCCAGAGCCTCAGCTGTGAGTCCCAGAGAGAAGCACTGAGCTAATCAGACATGGGGGATAAACCATATGACCTACAAAGAATAAAACACATTTAGAAGGTCTGTTTTGCTGTTTCCCAGAGGTGATGGTCCCCTAGGTGTATAGATTAGTTGTCTGTACCAGGGTCAAGGGGGAGTCCCATTAGGGACCTCCCATAGAGGAACTGTGTCCCCCACACTTTGATCAGAACTGCTCTTATTCCATTATGATTTATATCTAGGCTTTCTGCATCAGATTCCACTTGTGAAAAGATAGGTTCCATTGCTAAAAAGAGGTAAGAAAGTCACAATCTTAAATTACTTGTGCTGGAAGCAGATTGTTAGGGGTCAGAAGCCTCCTAACCCAGTTTAGGGCCAAGAGCCTCTAAGCCCGCTCCAGGCATGAGGGTCAGGATGGGAGTACCTTAAGTCCCTCTCTCAAGTGAGTCTTGGAGGTGCCCAAGTCTGTGCCTCTGCCTCAGCCACCAGGACAGGTCAGAACCTCCAAGATGATGCCACAAACCTTGAACACTCAGGGGCCCCGGCTTCCCTGCACAACCCAGCCTGTTCTCCTCCCTCCCAGTGCTGTTCCGTTCAGGGGATCCCTCCCGACCCATGACTTTACTTCCCGCTCCCTGAATTTTTAAAGGGCTCGTTTTATACTTCTTTTCGGTACCATATTTCTGTCTGTTTAGCATTTTTCCATTGGCCTCCTGCCTCTCATAGCCCTTCGGGGAATAAAGGTCATTCCACAAATCTCAGGCATTATTAAAGATAGCTGACGATACGCGATTGCTTGACACCCACCGGGCTGGGGGAAGGTAAGCTAATTGGTCAGAAAACTTACTTTTCAGGCGTGAGGTCATTGGAAGCAGGTGTCAAGGGAGCCTTTAACGAGGCCCTCGTGACTCAGTTGATATTTTTCACTCTGCATCGCAGCGTGTATATTGTACTGAGATGCGCGTGGCCTGCTCCACCAGAGACAAGAGGAACAGAGAGGAGGAGAGAGAGGGAGAGAGGAGAAGAGAAAGGGAGAGAGAGGAGGAGGACGAAGAGGAGTGAGAGGGGAGAGAAAGAGAGAGAGAGAGAGAGGTGCCCAGAGGGAGACAGTATCAATGTTAAAATAAATGCACCTTCTGCTTTGGCCCTCTTTCTATTTCCCTTCATTCTTTTTTTTTAATTAATTTACTTGCTACTTAAAGTCAGGGGTCTTGCTGTGTCGCTGAGGAGGCTGGAATGTAGTGGCTATTCTCAGGTGCAGTCATGGCTCACTGCAGCCTCAACTCCTGGATTCAAAGGGATTCTCCTGGCTCAGCCTCCCAAGTAGCTGGGACTACACCACACCTAGCTAACATTCGATCAATAAATGTTTATTGAGCACTACGTTCAGGCCCTATCTTGCAGTGCTGAGGGAGTCAATGGTGAAACCCATGTTGCTGAGTCCTGTAGCTAAGAAGAGGAATAAATGAGTCAATTTCAGAGGTTGATGGCTGGATATAGAAGACCAAGCTGGCTAAAGAGGAGAGTGGTGGTGGTGGTGCTGATGTGGATTCTTTGAGAGGTGGTCAGGGAGAGGCCTCTCTATGGGAAGAACCAGCCGTACAGTGTTCTGCAGGAAGGGTGGCATCCCTGGCAGAGGGATGGGGCGGGTGTGAAAGGTGGTGGGATGGGAATGATGTGGCTGTGTCCTTGTGAGGGTTAGGACAAGCTTGTGACTGTGACCTGGTGAAGCCCCCTCCCAGCCTGGCACTGAGGGGGCTCTATGTCCTGCCAGCTGGGTAGAGAGATCTGCTCGACTGGCCTGGTACTACTGTGGGTCACATATGCTATATGACCGGGGACCTGTTGCAGGTGGGGTGTGTGGACTCTGCAGGTCACTTGAGTGGTCAAGGTGCTCTGCAGGTGCTTGAGTGGGGTGGGTGCTCCGCCGGAGTGCTTGGGTGGTGGGTGCTTTGCAGGTGCAGGTTAGTGCCGGGTGCTCTGCGGAGTCTTTGGGGGCACAGGGGGCCTGTGGGGGCTGCAGGTGTGCTTCTCAGTCTCTGCCCCGGGAGCATAAACCCCCTTTCAAAAACATCTGTCCCACTCTAGGTTTAGATTTTATATACGGGTATATGATGTAAAAGTATTTTTTCATAGATTAAAATAAGTGCAGAGTAGAATAAAAAACCCCACATGATTTTTTTAAAGATAAAATGAACTGATTTCACCTCATAGTCAACAATGCTGACAGGCCCCTGATGACCTGTCAGCTGTCAGGAGGTGCTGCTGTGTGAAAGTTTGAAAAACCAGCCTAAAAAGGTGAAAAGGAGGTGGAATAGAGGATGGAAGAGAAAGGAAAAAAGGATAAAAAGGAAAAGGGAGAAAAGAAAGAAGCCCGGAGGTGGGGAGGTCAAAGAGAAACGAGAGAGGGAGTACAGTATTCTGAGGTCATTTTCCTAAAGGTGGCTGTTCTCTTTTCTACAACCCCAGTAGGCCCAGACCTGAACAGCCAACACAGGGCCCTTGCTGAGATCCCACCACGCTGGCTTTGCTGGAGCCAGCTCCCTCTTTAAGAGAGCCCATGGAAGGCATTCTCTCTTTTTCATCAATTTCTTTCCCTGGACATGATCCACGACAGGAATAGACATGCTGTTGCTGCTGTTTGTATTTTTTTCTCCAGGCAGACCAAAGCAAGTTTTTGCTGGAGCATGTTATTTGCATGGTGAAAAAGAACAAGGCATCTCCTTATTGAGGGGAAACACACATGAGGGGGCTGGGGTGGGGCGGGGCTGGGCTGATGACCCACTTCCTTTCGCGGCAGTAGGAGGGCAGAACCCCTCTGCTGATGTCTTGGTGTCCCTTCCGAGGTGGGAGTGAGGTGTCCCTTCCCCGGAGTGCGTGGGAGTCGGTGCTGCGCCAGGACTGCACTCAAGCGGCCCTGTCCCTCTCCAGTCTGCAGTGGATGGCAGTGGCCGGGCCACAGATGGCAGGCAGAGGCAGAAGCGTGTCCTCGGCGCTCAGTTATTGTCTCTAGTCGAGGAGGCACTTCGAACAGATGTCACTGTCCTGGGACACGCTCAGCTGCGACTTGGTTTGATGAGGAACTAAGCCCTCGGGCATCACCCTCTCCTGCTCCTGCTTGAGCTCCAGGTAGGGCGGAGAAGGTAATGAAGATGGAGGTGGCTTGAGGGGAGGAGCCATGAGCAGGATGCAGCTCAGGATTACTGCTCCGGGGCCACTACCTGGCCGGGGAATTGCTCCTGGGGACCATGTACGCCGCCCAGCCCGTCGTCATGGTGATGGCCCACCAGTAGCAGGCAGGGATGCTGGTGAACTTCGGGAGACTGTCGGCCATCTGGATTCTACCGATGGCGTAGAGCAGTGGCGAACAAGGGGCGATGGCCAGAGGAACAGCAGCAGGGCGAACTTCGCTGGTGCAGCGTGAGGCGGTGAGCCCCAGGGTCTGCAGCTGAGGGAGTGGCGCCAGGCATCCGCGTGCAGGATGCGCGGCGCCCGCGGCTGCAGCGCAGCACCAGCCCACACCTTGTCCAGGCCAGCTGTTGCCAGCGCCCGGTACTGCGGGCGGCCAGCGGCGCCGTCCACCAGCTGGCGTGATGTAGTAGGGCAGGATGGCCACCAGGTCGATCAGCGTCCAGCCCGAGAGGGGCTCCGCAGGAAAGGCCGAACTTGCTGAAGCCTGAATGAGTGCTGGGGAGGAACTCCAGGAGAACCAGCCCGCACACCGACTCCGCGATGAAGGCGTTGTGGCACATCTGGGAACAGTGGCCCTGGAGAGAGGAAGGGGCGTCCCGGTCCGTGAGGCCCACCAGGGAAGAGGCTGGCTCTGCCCTGTGCCTTACTAGGCTTCCCGAGTAGGAGGTGACCTCTCGGGTTGGTGGCCCGGGGTCCCTCTCCCTAGTTGTGCCCACTCCTGAGCCTGGGGCACTAAGCACCATCTCTGCACTGCCGCTTCTCATCTCTCTGCAGCCCCACCTAGGCCTGAACTCCAGACCCGCAATAGGCTGCCTCCCTGGCCGCTCCCACCTGGGTGTCTGAGGGGCATCTCGAATTAGCCATGGGATCCCTGGTTTCCTCTGCCCGCTGGTGGTTTCCCTCACTTGGCGTTCAGCAATCCCATCTTTCCAATGGCTCAGCACAGGAGACCTGGCGTCATCCTTACAGCCTTGTGTATAACCCCCAGGAAGTCTCTTCATTTAAAACATGCATTGAGAATCAAATGCCCACTGCTCCCACCTAGTCTGGCCCACCATCCTTTCAGCCTGGGCGGTTGCAGTCACCTCCCTAAGGCTCCCTCATCCCACCGCAGTCCATTTTTCCACCACATAGCGGAGGATCCGGTTCCCTCCTGCCAGCACCCCATCCCGATGGACTCTGAGGAATAGTCTTCATTCAGCGCCCCCATCACTGCCCGGACAAATTTAGGCCAAGGCTGCCTCACGAAGCTTTCAAGAGGCTGGAAATGTGCAGTTTACCGAACTCTCCTGGTGACAAATGTTGGTGATAATGTTGCTTAAATAGATAAAATGTCGATTTAAGTCCTGAAAGTGATAATTCAATTTTAAAGAAATACTCTATGGGTCACTAAAACACATATTTTTGTTGGGTTTGGCATCGCGAGCTGCCAGCTTGCCTCTCCTGGTCTGGAATAACTGGGTGGTAACAGTCCTTTTAGTGGATTTAAGACCCTCATCCTTGAAGGGGGCCTTTGGCGAGAGGAGGCCGGCGTGGTTCCAGCCTGGGGCATCTTGGAGGTTCTGGGGCACAGCTGAGTTCTACAAAGTCCCACTTGAACAATTCTGTCTCTAGGAATATGTTAGAGGCTGGAGATATGAGCTAATACCTGGTGGGGCTGGGTCTTGAACCTCTGGGATGGGAAGCCCGTCCTCTGGGAAGCCTTCTTGGAGGCGTGCCCCACTAAGCTCCAGCAGTGTCAGTGGGCATCCCGCTGGGAGCCTCCCCTTGGCTTGTGTCTCCCGCGCTTATGGTGATGGTGGGGGGAGGGGTGGTGCAACTACTCCATCCCAACCCCAATAGACTTGAAGCTTCTTGAGGTCGGTAGACTTGTCCCTGGTCACCCTGCTCCCCTGTAGTGCCTGCATACAGTAGGCACTCAAATGTGCACAAAGGAGCATATGAAGCAGTGAATCCCACTGCACCCCAAGAATGAAGTTGAAGAACAGCATTTTCACTGAATCCTTAAAAGGCAAAGGTATTATTATTTTCAAAAGCAAGTATCAGAAGTTGAACAAAACAGTGGCTTTATTAATATTTTCCTGATAAAATCACGATCAAAGATGCTGGAGCTGAGAAGAAATTTATACTAAGTACAGCAATTTCCAGACGGGTCTCAAATGGTGAGAGCATTTTCCCTTTCCTTTCTTTTTTCTTCTTGACCCTAATCCTTAAGAGGACTTTCTGCACATTCACTATGCATCACTTCTAATCCCTTCATGTGGTGTGGACTCGTTGGTCGCTAAATCACTTCTTTTTTTTTGCTCTTGTTGCCCAGGCTGGAGTGCAATGGTAGCAATCTCGGCTCACTGCAACCTCCACTTCCCAGGTTCAAGCCGATTCTCCTGCCTCCCAGGTCCCGGTAGCTGGGATTACAAGCATGTGCTACCACGTCTGGCTAATTTTGTATTTTTTAGTAAGTAGGGTTTCTCCATGTTGGTCAGGCTGGTCTCGAACTCCCGACCTCAGAGTGATCTCTGCCTGCCTTGGCCTCCCAAAGTTCTGGGATTACAGTGAGCCACCGCGTCTGACCCCAATCACTTCTAATCACTTCATGTGAACTCACTGAATCCTTAACACTGTGAGAAGTGGGCCTGTTCATACCAGCCCTGGACGGGTGAGAAATCCAGAGCTCAAGAGTTTAAATAGCTTGCCCACAGCTACTACACAGCTAGGAGAGAGCGCGGGATTTGAATTCAGGCCATCTGGCTGTAGCCCTGACCTCATCACCCAAGCCCTTCATGCTTATTGAAAGTTAATTTTACCAGCTGGGTGCATGATGGCATGTGCCTTTAGTCCCACCTATTCGGGAGGCTGAGGCCCAGGGAGAGACCTTGGAGTCAGAGTTCGAGGTCCAACCTGGGCAACATAGCAACACCCCATCTCTAAAATTTTTTTTTTTGAGACAAGGTCTCACTCTGTTGCCAGACTGGAGTACAGTGGTGCAATCTTGGCTCACTGCAGCCTCCACCTCCCAGATTGAAGCAATTCTCATGTCTCAGCCTCCCAAGTAGCTAGGATTACAGCGAGTGCCATACGTAGCTAGACCACAGCCACCTTGAGATGGGGTTTTGCCATGTTGGCCAGGCTAGTCTTGAACTCCCGACCTGAAGCGATCCACCTGCCTCAGCCTCCCAAAGTGCTGGGATTACAGGCGTGAGCCACCACCGCGGCCTAAAATTGTTTTTTTAATTTAAAAAGTTTAAAGTTAACCTTACTGGTTGAATGCTATTTTCTTAATACCCATTTGAAAATTCAACTTATAAGCCAGGCATGAAGGGCCCACTTCCTCCACATACATAGGTGGAAAATCTGACACGGTGAGTACTTCTAATGTTAAATTTGAGAGTGCATGTACATGAGACATGGGGCTCAGCTTCAATCTGGGAGGTGGAAGGTGAGTAATATCACCTGCTATTGCTCAATACAGTGTAATCTTAGCAGCACTTTGGGAGGCAGAGGTGGGAGGATCGCTTGGAAACCAGGACTTTGAGGCCAGCCTGGGCAGCAAGCAAGACCCCATCTCTTAAAGAAATAAGCCCATTCAATGTATACAAAAAGTACCAGCAAGCCTCTGTGGATTATTAATGCAACAGCTATTGCTACTTCCTCCACATACATAAGTGGAAAAATCCTGACATGGTGAGTACTTCTAATGTTAAATTAGAGTGCACATAAAGCACTTAGCACATGCAGGGTATACAGTCAGTGCTCAATAAATATTGGCTGGCATGATATTTACGTTCAGTTCACACCGCCATACCTATTTCTCCACTGCCTATACAATTTGTACCTCTGAGACCTTTAGGTCTTTCTTGAAGCTTCAGAATCCCCTTATATAGGAAGGAGTCACCAACTCAAAGCCCATGGTCTCATACACAAGGAGTGAACTGGGCCCCTGTGGACTTGATGACTCTCCCAGGAGCTGCCGTGTAGGACTGCAGGCTGGGGTGTATGTTGGTGGCCAGTGGGAGGAGGAACCCAACCTTACAATTTTTTAAAATTTTGTTTTTAGAGATGGAGTCTCACTCTGTTGCCTAGGCAGAGTGCAGTGGCGTGATCATGGCTCACTGCAGCCTGCCTCGAGGCTCAAGCAATCCTCTTCTCAGCCTCCCAAGTAGCTAGGACTACAGGTGCAAGCCACACCACATCTGGCTAATTAATTTTTTTTTTTTTTCCGTAGAGACAGGATCTCACTGTACGTTGCCCAGGCTGATTTTGAACTCCTGGGCTCAAGCTGATCCTCCTGCCTCCAGCTCCCAAAGTGTTGGAATTATAGGCGTGAGCCACCACCTAGCCTGATCTTATGAATTTTTAAAAGAAGCTGAGATTTTGAATTTTTATATGAAAAAACTTCACTTTTAATGTTGGCAACCAAGTCAAATTTTTGGGAAACCTTGTGTGGGCCAATCACATAGTCCTGTGGGGCTATATTGGGTCCCAAGCTGCCGCGTGAACCATATTTTCCATGCTACAAACACAGACTAGACTTAGACCTGGGGTTGGGCAGTGTCCTCAAATACTGAGTGGGTGTGAAAACACTTCCCCACAGGGTTGCTGGGCATTCCCTGGGGAGATAAGGCGTGAGTGGCACATGCAGCCCAGCTCTGTGGTTCCTGTGAACTCCCAGATGAGTGAGAGCCCTTGACTGTAGCACACACACACCCGTGTCAGGCCTAGGTAAATAAACTTTCCATTCATTCTCTTATGTAACAAAAGAAATGCTCACCATTTGTAGACACACATGTACCCATCCAATAAAAATTATCTTCAGGACCAGAAAATAATGCAGACTTGCTATGATGTTTTAAATGATTAGGAAGGTTGAGAAAGGGGCAGTGGTTGAAGGATAAATTTGATGATATGTAATGTGCTTAGCTCAGGGCCAGACGCGTCAAAAATCACACCATCCATTTATTCCTCATTTGTTCATTCAACAAATAGTGGTTGAGTGCCCTGTTTGTGCTGGACACTGTTCCAGACACTGGCAAGAGGGAGGGCAGTGGCCGGGCACAGTGGAAACCAGGACAGGCACAGGCGTGGACCCCATGATGTCACATATTAACAGGGAGGCAGACCAGCACACAAACATTCCCTGATGTCAGGAGGGACCAGGGATGCTAGTCAGCCAGCGTGTCAGGGGAGGCTTCCTGGAGGAGGTGACAATGCCCAGCACCCTTCCCTGCGTGGTGGCCGCGTTTCCCCTTGGTGTGGGCTCTTACTGCTCCTCCTCCTCCCTCAGGCTGGGCAAGGTGCTGACGGAGAGGTTGACGGCGGTGACGGTCACGAAGAGCACCGACAGGCAGGCGAACACCTTGCCAGGCAGCCCCGAGTGCGGCCTCTCCACCATGTCGGCGCGGTGCGCCGCGTACCTGGCGCCCAGGCGGCCCGCACCTCCCCTGGCTGGGCCCACCAGCTGTCGCCCGGCCCTAAGCTGTCCAGCGTCGTCCTCTTCCTCCCGCTCCACCATCTCCGCGAACTCCTCAATCTTCTGCAGGTAGCGGCGCTTGCAGCAGCCGTCCAGGTGGTCCTCCGCGATGCCCCAGTACAGCAGCTCCTCCTGGAAGGACAGCGCGCACATCTCGCGCAGCAGCCGCAGCTTCCCCGCGCGCAGGAAGGTCAGGATAGTGCCGAAGGCCCCCGGGGTGCCCGGTCGAGAGAAGAACTTCGTTGCAGGTGACGTCGTGAGTCATCGCTGCGTTGAGATGTCGTCCGAGAAGTTGGTGCGAGCCTTGAGCTGGCTTGAAGCGTCAGCGAGAACTTCGTCAGCGTGGTCCAGGGCAGCGGTACTTGATGCATGCGTTGATGATGATCCGGCGGTCCTGGGGGCTGACAGCCCTGGCGAGGGCTCATCCCTGCGGCCGCAACGCTGTGGTAGAAACGGCGCCCTTGATGGCCTGGCGCTGCGGAAGGAAGGCCGGGTGGAAGGAGGCGTCCGAGGTGCAGCTCAGCGCGCTGTAGTCGTAGTCAGAATTGTCTCCCGGTAAGAGGGTCATTTTGGGCCTTCACATCCCTCTCGGGCCTGTGGGGAGAAGGGAGGAAAGACCTTCAGTGACCACCCCTAGCTTCACCTTGCTGAGAATGCAGATTCTGCAGATATGCACCGTTAGGGATGGAATCTTTACCCCCACATCCATAGGGTGCAGGCCCTAGCCCTCAATGGGATGGTATTAGGAGGTGGGGCCTTTGAGATGTGATTTGGTTCAGATGTGGTTATGAGAGCAAAGCCCCCACGATGGGATTCGTGTTCTTATAAGAGGAGGAAGACAGGCCGGGCGCGGTGGCTCACACCTGTAATCCCAGCACTTTGGGAGGCCGAGGTGGGTGCATCACCTGAGGTCAGGAGTTTGAGACCCGCCTGGCCAACATGGTGAAACCCTGTCTGTCTCTACTAAAAATACAAAACAGCAGACTTGTGGTGGGTGTGCATCATAATCCCCAGCTACTAGGGGCTGGTAAGAATCACTTGAGCGTGGGGCGTGAAGTTTGCAGTGAGCAGAGATCATGCCACTGGACTCCCTCCTAGGTGACAGAGTGAGATTCCATCTCAAAAAATAAAAACAAAACAAAACAAAAACAAAAAAAAAAAAAAGAGGGAAAGAGACACTAGGGCTATCTCTCTGCCATGTGAGCACTCAGGAAGGCATCTAAGTGTGAAACCCAGAGAAGAGTGCTGCTGGCACCCTACTCTCAGACTTGCGGCTGACAGAACTGGGAGAAATAGGGTGTTGCTGAAGCCACCCAGTCTGTGGTATTAATATTTGGTTACATCAGCCTGAGATGACAAAGACATTCATAGTAGTGAAATAGCAACAACATTGTTCAGCATCTTCCAGCCTTCACAATTCTCCCATCCATCTATGCACTGGGGATGCAGCCGTGTGCAAAATGTGAAGAGTCTCTCTCTGATCCCAGGCTGACATCCTAGTGGATTTTCAGGTGACACATGTACATTATTTACTTAACATTTTATTTTAAATTAACCTTTTTTGGTATTTATTTGGCTTGGAAAAACAATTTGGTGTAGACCTACAGTTCTCATAGGGCTGATTTAGTCTCCCAAAGACGCATTGGCAATGCCTGGAAGCATTTTGCTGGTCATGACTGGGGTTGCTATTGGCATTTAGTAGGTGAGGCCAGCGGGGAATGCTGTGCATGTCACCACAATGCACAGGACAGTCCCACAACAGACACTATCTGGTCCCCAGTGTCCTTAATGCTGAGGTGGAGAAGCAGTTGTATGGTTATGAGAGCATGAGCTTGAACCCATAGCAGGCAAAGTGACTCAACCTTGATGTGTCTTAATTTCCTTGTCTTATGCATGTGACCCTATTTGATAAAGTTACTGGGAGGCCTAAAGTGAATTATGTACATAGGGCATTTAATGCAGTACCTGGCACATAGTGATTTATTCAGTAATTATTGTCTATTATTATTATTATTATTTTTGAGACAGAGTCTTGCTCTTTTGCCTAGGCTGGGTGCAGTGGCACGATCTTGGCTCACTGCAACCTCCATGCATGGGTTCAAGCAATTCTGGGTGCCTCAGCCTCCCAAATAGCTGGGACTACAGGTGTGCCACCACACCTGGTTAATTTTTGTATTTTTAGTAGGCGTGGTTTTGCCATGTTGGCCAGGCTGGTCTCGGACCCTTGATCTCAGGTGATCTGCCCACCTTGGCCTCCCAAGGTGCTGGGATTACAGGTGTGAGCTGCCTGCGCCCGGCCTATTATTATTTATCTTAAAGGGACAACTTATATTGTTTCCATTAATGGAAAACAGATACCATTGCCATAAATCAGAAGCAATGGACAAGAAATGCACAACTATGAAAGCAATGCCATGTGTTTTGCTCGGGGGTGGGCAAACATCACCTTGAGGATACAGGGGTGAACTGGACAGCCATGTTCATCCAGGAAGCCTTCCTTGGCTCTTCCAGCTAAATTGAGCACCCCTCACTTACAACTGGTGCATCCCGTCTTCCTTAGCACTTACCACCAGTTCTAGAATTGTCTGTGCACAAGCCTGGCTCCTTCATTAGGCAGCCTGCTCCCTGGGGAAGAAATGTGCTTTAGTCATCTGTGAGATCCCTATGCTCAGCACTGTAAGGAGCTCAAAGAAGTGCTTGCTAAATGAGTACATTTCCTGTTGATGAGACCAACATGATAAAGGCGACTTCACCACTGGGGAACTGAGGTCAAAATATCAGCTTGCATGGACTCCTTCCTTCCCAACCCTCAAAGCTAAGGGTTTTGTGCTACTGGAACAAAGATTGCTTATTCATTACTAGCTCATGGGCTGAATTTGGTTCTAAATATTTGCCAGCTTGGAGGTTTTGAAGTTGAAATTTCATGTAAAATCCATATCCTTGGCTTCTCTTAAAAATCAGGATATCTGGCAACACTTGGCCCAAGCGCCAACTGAGAAATGCTTCTGCCCCAGGCAGCACATGCTCCAATCCACCACAGTCCCCACCCCAACTGTGTCTTCCCCAACACCCACTGTATTCCACTCAAATGTGTTTCCTTCCCTGGCCCTATAGGCATTTTGAGTTTGAGACCTACTAGATTATAGCTATAGAGCTCTCTGGAATTAAGCGATGCATAGAAAGTAGTAGAGTCAAATACTCTGCTTTTAAAAATCACCAGCCCTCGGCCAGATGCGGTGCTCAGGCCTGTAATCCCAGCACTTTGGGAGGCGAGATGGGTGCATCACGGGTCATAGATCCAGAACCATCCCTGGCCAACAGGTGAAACCCCATCTCTACTAAAAATACAAAAAATTAGCCAGGTGTGGTGTACGCACCTGAAATCCCAGCTACCTGGGAGGCTGAGGCAGGAGAATCCCTTGAACCCGAGGTGGGTTGCAGTGAGCTGAGATGGTGCCCACTGCACTCCAGCCTGGTGACAGAGCAAAACTCTGTCTAAAACAAAAAAACAAAAAACAAAACAAAACAAAAAACAAAAATCACCAGCCCTCTCCTAGACAAATCCCGATGGAATCCCAGTGGTAAAGTCTATCAATTCCAAATGGAAACCCATTTCCAATACTTAAATATGGGTCAGTGCTGTGGGACATGTTCAGAGACACCGACTCCGCGAACACACATACACAAACACATGTGCATTATGAATGAGAAAGTGTTTTAACAGGTGCTGGAAGGGGAGGAGGGTGTTTCACACTTAAAGGGGCTCCTTCCTAAGAGGAATTGCTTTACAAAGCACATCACATTCCTCTACTACTCACTGATCTTTGGGGAAGGCTACAATTGCATAGATCCGGGTTTGGAAAACTAGGGTACACCTGTGTTTGAAAGAAAAATGATTTGATTTTAGAGATGGTTAGAGTGTTTTTAGCTTCACCTAAGGTGGAACCCATCTCCTCAGGCACACGCCTGCCAGGATCCCTTTGAGTGGGAATAATCCCTTTCAGGCACTTTCCTTGGTGATCTCTCTTTTCAGCTCTGCTGTTTCATCTTGCTACCACAGAAAGAGAAAAGTGACATTCTGTTTGGCAAAGAATGGTGATGGAGGTAAAGGGAAAATGCTTCATACAAGCCCTGGAGGGCTCTTGTGAATCCCCATGGCTGTAATCACTCTTCTTTTTTAGAATTTCTTCTTTCCAACCCTCAGCTTTCCCTCAATGAAAACTCCCCAATTGGTGATTTATTTCCTTCACACCCCTGCCCCACGTGAGTTTCCTGTGGAAAGTGATCCTGTCTCAGCAGCACGGTGAGTATGGAGAGGCTGATGCTACTCGGGGTAATAAACACAGTAACGACCTTGTTCTCAAGCCAGAGTCCCCTGAAATGCTGAGGCCAGAACTTGCTAAAGGAAGAACGGGCATATTTCTCCATGGCCTTTTGGTCTTCTTGGGATACCTGATCTGATGTGAGATGGACTGACTCCAGCACCTCTAGACCCTACACTAAAAGTTCATAAATCCAAAGAAGCCCCCAAACCTGGGCTTCTGAAAAATAATACTACTTTTCACTTGGCCTGATATCCTCACAAAAGAAATTTTTTATTTCTCCATGGTGTTAGTTCTGTTAGTTCTACAGCATGGTGGGTTTAAAGTGATTTTGCCTCTGAGGGTCTATGGATGCTTGGGGAGAGGAAACTGTTTGAGGCAGAGGCTGCGATGGGGGAGATGAGGTGAAGTCAGAGGCAGGTGTCATTCATTCATTTATTTGTTAAGTTTTATTCAGTAGTTACTGAACACTCACCATGTGTCCAGACTCTGTGTGGGGGAGCTGGAGACATGGCAGAGAACAAGACAGACCCAGGTCCCTGTCCTCATGGAGGTGACCTTCACAGTGGGAAGACTGTTTCCAAATGAGCACACAAATCATTTCAGGCTGCAGTGACTGCAGTGTTGTTGACAGAGCAAGGTGAGATGGAGAATGACTATTGTGGGGTGTGGGGCAACATTGGCTGGAGGGTGAAGGAGGGCTTCTTAGAGGAAGGGACATGAGGGTTGAGCTGCACGGATGGATCCAGCCCTGTGAGGACCTGAAAGGAGGGTAGCAGAGGTATGACTTGGGGGTGGGCTTGGATGATCAAAGACCAGAAGAATACGAGCACAGAGCGAGGGGAAACTGGGAAGAGAGGAGGGGGCAGGGGCAGGGGCCAGGTGCAGCAGGACTGAGGGGCTGACATAATAAGGAGCTGAGGGCTTGTTCTGGGACAAAGGAGTCCATGTGTGCCTGCCAGGTCAGTGGACGGCGGGTGGGCACAGGAGCCCAGGCTGGAGGAGCTATGGAAGTCATTCTGGAAATGACTAAGGTTCACAGCGGTGGAGATCCTGGAGAACAGGAGGAGTTGGGATGAACTGGAGGAAGAGCCCTCAGGACTGGCTGAGGAATGGGGCCTGGGGAGGGGAAGAAGAACCAGGATTCAGGGGTGCGCCATTTACCGAGGGCGACGGATAGGTGGCGCTATGGTGAGAGCTGGAGTCAGACAGAAACCGTTCCTGGCTGTGGGATTAGGGACAGAAGAAGATGCCGGCAAAATCAAGGAGAGGCCCAGTGGGTGTCTCCCAAGGATGGTGCCAGACCATCAATGCTAGAGCTGATAAGGTGTGTATATGTGTGCAGGGGGTGAGGTGTCACCTGGCAGCTTTGACCTGGCTAGGCTGGCAGACAGGAGAAGACCCGGGGTAGTAGAGCTATGTGGTGAAGCCAGAAGGGCAGGGGCCTCACCTGTGCCCTGTGCCCAGTACCCACTGAAGCTGCATCACATCAGGCCAGGTGGTCAGTGCAGGGCATATGGTAGGCAGAAAAATGTCCCCACATTCCCCTAGATGCGTGTCTAAGTCTAATCACTGGAACCCTGTGACTATGTTAGGCGACATGGCAAGGGAGGAATGAAGGTTACAGATGGAATTAAGGCTGCTACAGCTGACCTGAGATGGGAAATTACAGCGGATGATCTGGGTGGGCCCAATGTAATCAGGGTCCTTATTTGTGTGGAAAAAAGCAGCAGATGGGCCGGTGAGGGGCTGTGGCATGAGAATGTCCCACTGGCTGCTGGCTGTGAAGATGGAGGAAGGGGCCATGAGTCAAGGAATGCAGGTGGCCTCCAAGGCTGGGGAGACAGGAAATGAGCTCCTGGAGCCTGCTGAGAAGGAGCACAGCCTTGCCAACACTCGATATTAGCCCAGCCAGACCCATTTCCAACCTCTGACCTCAGACCTGTAAGATAATACAATTGGGCTGTCTTAAGCCACTCAGTTTGTGGTAATTTGTGACAGTTGCAATAGGAAATGGGATGCTGAGGCCGGGCATGGTGGCTCATGCCTGTAATCCCAGCACTTTGGGAGGCCAAGGCGGGTGGATCACCTGAGGCCAGGAGTTTGAGTCCAGCCTGGAACATGGTGAAACTCCATCTCTACTAAAAATACAAAAGAATTAAGCCGGGCATGGTGGTGGGTGCCAGTAATCCCAACTACTGGGAAGATTGAGGCAGGAGAATCACTTGAACCTGGGAGGCAGAGAGGTTGCAGTGGCGGAGATGGTGCCACTGCGCTCCAGCCTGGGTGATGGAGCGAGATTCTGTCTTGAAAAAAAAAAAAAAGGAAGTGTTGAAAAAGCTGGTTCTGGTTCTGGTTCTCCTCCAGCTTGGGGACAATGTGCCAACCACCTAAGCTGAGGAGGCAGAAGGCTGCCTGAGCTTTAAAATCAAGGAACCTGGGTTCAAGGCCAGTTGCTCTGTGACTTTAGGCAGTGGTGCCCCTACCTCTGAGACTCAGTTTCTTTATCTGTATAATGAGGCTACAAACAGCTCCTGCCCCTTGAGTTATGGTGAGGACAGCGGTGGCATAGGTGATGCACTTGGCTCAGCCTGGCCTCAGTGAACCCTCAATGATGGGTCTTGGAGATTCTCTGAAGCTATGATTAGAGTCGGCTGCCCCCCTCCTGCTTCCCAAGAGAATCTTCTTTTCTGACCTGACCCACTGGGATTTGGATCCCAGCATCATCATTGGATCAGTTGCTGGAGGGTATGTGAGCTGGCCTAACACTCTGGGAAGCCACTGGGCGGTAATGAGGGAAATGAAGATGCTGCTGCCCTGTGACCCAGGAAACCCCGCTTCTGGGTATATTTCCCAGACCTGGGACCACAAGGGTTGTGGCAGACATTGTCCCAGTAATAAATTATTTGCACTCAAATCCTTCACTCAGGGTTTGCTTCTGAGAACCAGATGGAAGAGTAACAAACAAGGTACAAGTGCATGTTCCGTGTTGTTTCACGGTACCAGGAGGTCCCCTAGCATCCATCCCCAGGGGTGGACGAAGACAGAAGTCTTCATAGAGGCAGATTTGGAATCCTGCAGATTGCTGAATCAAGAAGCAATGAACTGGGTGGAACTTAGCAACACATTTAGGTTTAAAACAGTGTGCCGAGTGGAAAAAGAAACAGAAGTTTCTAGCACTATTGCTATTTATGTAAATGAACACACACACACATTACATATTTTACAAGGTCTCAAGCACAATACGAGGATCTATATCAACCACATGGAGGGTGCCTGGAAGGGGCAAAGGGAGAGGAAGAAGCACGGGGATTGGAACAAAGAAGAAAATAGGTAAAATGAGACAGGCTGGCACAGGCCAATGAGGAGGCGTGCTGGGAAGCTGGTGTGGTTTGTACAACTCGGGTTTTAGCAGGTTTAAAGACAAATGAAGAGCACAGAACAACAGAACCTTCTGAATTGCTCCGGGGTGCCGGGTGGAGACTCTGAGATTCCTGGCACCCTCCTTCCCAGTCGGAATGCCACCGAAGGGGAGGCCAGCAATGAAACATTTTCTGAGCTCTCCCTGGGGTGTGTCTTGAGGGAGGGACCAGGAATGCCTGGAGTTCTCAGGGGCTGGAGGCACAGGGAGCTGCTCTGGGCTTTCACCGGGTTCTCCTGCCCAATGTGTCCAATCTCCTAGAGGCTCTGGAAGCTCTGTGAGTCCCGCTTCATTGGAGAAATGGAATCCCTTCTGGTTTGTGAGAAAAATCTTCTGCATTGGGGCTGCCTTGATCCAAATTTCATTCAGGAGCCCAGAGATCCACTGACACTCTCCTTGCAATTTTCTATCCTTCCTTTGAGGAAAAGGTGATGCTTATAAGCTATGGCTGAGGGCTGAAAGAACATAATTCCAAAGATAAATGATCATTGAGACCATAAAGGCGTTCTGAGTGGCAGTTCTCTTCTTGTGACCACCCTGAGGTCAGCACATGACTGAGGTACAGGTGCAGGACCTGTGGGGTGGGACTTGGGAGGGCAGAATGGGATGGAGATGAAGGTCAAGCCGAGGTGTGACTAGTGCGTCCCTGCTGCTCCTGCTAACCAACCCTGTGGCCTGAGCAGGCCATCACACCCACTGGCCAGCTGGCCTTTCTGAGTCTGCCTCCTCCCTAGAAGATGGGGATAAGTTGCCGACCTCTGGGGCTATTATGGGGAGGGATCTGGTGAGCAGGAGGTTTGCTGCAGGGATGGCTGAGGTGTCACCGGGCCTCCTGTGCCCATGGCTACATTCTATCAGGGGCATTAAATGGTTCTACAAATGGTCCTGGGCTGACCCCAGCTGCTTTCAGGTCTCTCTCCAGGGTTCCAACAAGCTGCAGGCCTCTCTGGACCCTGTTCTTTCCATACTATGCTCCACCATGCACCTATTTCCAAGTGGCGGGGAATGCAGAGAGAGTGCTAACTGCACAAAGGAGTGTTATAAATAGCAGCAACCACAGCCTCCCTCCACTGCAAAACTCACTAGGGGCCAGGTGCTGTGCTAGGAGCCTAATTGCCTGAGTCTCCATCCTTTCCTAAAAAGGCTGGGTGTTATCACTAATACCCCATTTTAAAATGAAGAGGCTGAGGCCCTGAGAAGTGAAAACTTATGTCTGGCAATAAGTGATTAAGCCAGAATTAAGCTAGATCTGTGGGACTCCAGGCCAAACCTATCTTTGACCCTGGCTTTTACCTCCTTGAACCACTTGTTCCTTCCGAGGCTGGTGTGGTGTCTCCACCTTGCAGTGAGTCAGGATTGGGTTTCTAGTCTCTATTTCATATGGACAAGATTTTGGAATGTTTCTGAGGGCCGGGGGAGAAGCAGGCAATTGTCCATAGCTTCAGGGAAACATATTTATCACTATTTTTATATTTACAGAGCAGTTAAAAAATGGAAATAAAACCCTAGTTTTGCCAAACTCAGCGTACCATTTTGGCCTCTGGGAAGGAGATGTTGTTGACAGTGAGTGAGGTGGAGTGCTCTCCATAAGCCCTGCTGATACCTTGATTTTGGCCCAATATGAGTCTCATTTGGTCTTCTAATCTCAAAAACTATGAGATGGCCGTTCCAGGAGGCTGGAGTGGGGTGGCTTCGCCTGGAATCCCTATGCTTACTTTGGGAGGCAGGTGAAGGCTGCTTGGGTTTGAGTTCAAAGGCCAGCCTGGGCAACATAGTGAGACCCTGTTTTCTACGATTAAAAAAAATCAGCTGAGCATGGTGGTGTGTACCTCTGGTCGAGCTCAAGGAGGCTGAGGTGGGAGGATCACTTGAGCGGGGAGTTCCAAGGCTGTGGTGGGCCATGATAGGGACACTACACTCCAGCTGAGTGATAGAGAGCAAGACCCTGTCTTCAAAAATAATAATATGTAATAATAATACAAAATTTCACGTTGCTTTAAGCCACTAAATGTGTGCAGATATGTGAAAAGGAGGAAATTAACACAGCTTCAAGGCAACTTTCCAGAAGGGAAAGCATTTCTCTCCACTGCACTCTGCAGGCTTTGGTTTCTCTCTCTCAAGTACCATGTCTCTCTCAACCTGTGCCATTCCCTCACTCCCAGTGGGTGTCTCGAGGGACCCGTCCATCTCTCTCCATGCCACTCTTTTCCAGGCCCTGTGGCATTTTCACTACTCGATATAGCTTCATCTGTCAGGATTAGGGGCTCCCTGGCCGAGCTGACTCAGAGGCGGGTCGAGGCTGCATTAATCCCCAATTAAAGCGTTAATCCAAAATGGATCAACCATTAGCCTGGCCGAGGTCCCGGCGTGTTGGGTGAGCTGCTGTGCCCTGGTGGAGAATATATCTTTCTTAGCCACCTGCAGGTCTGTTCTGCATGCGGTCCCACCACTCTGGGCCTTGGCCCGGCCTCCTGAAAGCTGGGGCCCAAGTTCCTCAGGGGGAGATTATGCTGGGAGCTGGGCTTTCCCTCCATCCCTCACTTGCCCCAAGTAAAGGAAAAAGTGCCAAGTGTCCTTCCCGCTATAAAAGACGGGCTGCCTCCAGACACTCCCTGCTGTGCTGCAGGCAACAAAATAACATAAATGCCGTCACGCGTTTGCCTTAGATCTGGGGGAGGGTGTTTGGGGACTTTGAGCCAGAGATCTTTTCTCTTTGCCTCCTTGTAGCTCAAAATTAAGCAGGCTTGGGCTTGGGGAGCAGTGGGGACCTCGGGGCGACGGGAAGGGAGACACCTGCTTACCAGAGTCCTCTGGAGGAGAAACATGATCAGCAGACTTGCCGAGGCGGTGTGGGTGGAGACTGAAGACTCACCTCAGAGACAGGGACAGTCTTAGGCACAATTCAGGTCTATTTGTAGCAAAGTCACTTCATTTTCTGATTTTGTTAATCCAAGCCCACAGTCTGCTGGATGATAAAATAGTCCCACAGCGATGGAGTGCTTCAGCTAGGTTCTTCGCCTCTCCTTTTATTAATTCTATTTAGAGGGGGCTTTACCGCTGCCATTTTTACAGACTCCATTTCTGGGCTTAATGCATCAACCAAGAGTAGATTCCTGTACCCTAGACCTCTGGCAGCTTGAGCAATATTGACTCTTCAGCAACATTGGAAAGCAGGGGTGGAGAAAGGACAGCCGAGCCAAGGTACCTACTGAGGGCTCCAGGAAGTGAGTTCCTTGGAGCTGGTTTGCGTCCGCAGCCCTGTACCCAGCACACATCTCTTTGTTCTTCTGTTTCCCTGGGGCATCTCCCTCACCTCTTGCCAGAGCCCAGCTGTGCATCTGGTGCAGAATTCAAGTGGTGCTCAGATCTGCCCCAATCAGGCTCAGGACAAGCTTCAGGAAAGTCTTTGGGGTGGGGAGGAAGCAAGTAACCTCTGCCTCACTGTCACATCTCCCTCCCAGTGACCAAAAGGCAACCCAGAGTTTAGCAAAACTAGGGGTTTTGTTGATTTTTTCTCCCAAGGCTTGAGAACCCAGGCTGTAGGCTGTGGGCCTGGGCTCTCAAGTCTCAGGAAGAACCTGGGTTGCCTCGTTTCCAGTCAAGCTTGCGGTTCCCTGCAGATCAGTCCCACATTGAACATCTTTCCCTGGAACGGGCTGGCAGAATGACTGAGGAGGGAGGTGATCCCCAGGGGCCAACACTTGCCTGTTTTTTTCAAACACACCTTCCCGCCTTCCCCTCCCTATTAGGCGACTCTGCAGGGCTCCCAAAGCCGGGGAGGCACAAGTGGAGCTCAGGTCTGGCAGGGCCTGGCATCCCCAAAGAAGGACAGCATGCCCCTAGCCACAGTGCCCACCACATGGCCCAATCCAGCAGTGCCAAACTTTTTCTTGGAGATGTGCTGCCGGTGAGGCTCTCCACAGGGACTCTGCCATCATGGGTGTGGGGTATCAAACACACGCTAATGAATAAGCTCTATACTCAGATTCATGGGGGCAGGAACTTCCCCCACCCACAATCAATCAGACCAGTTCCTGCTCCTCCTCTCACTTCCCCTGTACTTATCTCCAGGGGAGTCAGCAAAGGGGGTGGGGCGTATGTGTCCTGTCTCCCTGTCTTCTATGTGTCTGTCCTTTACCTGGGTAACTTTGGTGCCCTGGCACCTTTAAGTGCTTAATAACAGCAGTGTTAAGAAAATGCCTGCTGAATGGACAACTTAACTCATAAACCCCATTGGTGGGAACCTGCATTCCCTCAGTAATGTCAGATCAGTGTTTCTCAACTCCTCCCCCACCCTACCCCATCACCCGCCCCTAAGGAGCTTTTGAAAAGGTCTTTTCTTCCTATTCTAGAACCAGTTCAACTTCCGCCTCCACCTTGAGAAGGAATGCATTAGATGAACGAAGACTGCTGCCTACACTCGCCACATGGGCTGCTATGGTTGGTCCCAGGGCAGTCCTGCGACCTCCCAAGGGGGCCTGAATGTAATCCTTACTACTTCTCTCTAAGCTGCATGAAGGGTGCCCCATTCTATCCCGCCCCATCCATCCCTCTTCACTTCTCCCCAGCATAGGGGCCTCCATAAATGTTTGTGAACTGGATGACTGTTGGCTTATTTGTGATGAGCTGCGTATAACAGTGCTCAACCAATCTTTGTCCAATCAATGAATGAATGAATGAACTTCACCCTTTTCCTTCCATACCTCCAGGCCAGGCCTCTCTCCCACATGGAAACCCTAAGGCTGAGACTACCACTTTCCCACCAGTTCCTGGGGTGCCCAGTGAACTGTCTCCAGTGTCCCCAGCCCTACAACACACAGTAGGCAGCTCAATAGGCTTTACTTTGCTGTGTTCATAATGAATGACTCAATCACATGCCCACGGTGAAGGGGGTGAAGGGGGGCTCCATACTGTGCCCTAGGCTACGGTGAGTGAGCAAGTGACACACCTCCCCACCCCAATCCTAACTCTCCGCCACTCCCGGGATCCGGGAGAAACCTCGGCCCACAGCCGGGATGCGCCCCGCCGGGTCACCGCGGCGGCAGGCGTCCCGGACTTCGCATCCCGAGGAGGACCCCTTGGGATGAACCGAAGCTGGACCCGCACCTTGGCCCGTAGCAAGCGCGCTCCACGCCGCCACGCACCAGCGGTGGCTCCCAGTTCTCGGCGCCCTGGCCTCCCCGCAGGCGGGTTTCGGGCCCCGGCGAAGTGAGTTCAGGGCCACGGCCGCGTGCAGCCGCCCCGAGCCGAGTTTGCGGGCGCCGGTCCGGTTCGCCTTCAGTGGGGCCGGCGGGCTGCAGCGCGCAAGGTTCCCACCTCAAGTTCCCCGTCGCGGCGTCCCCGCCTCGGAGTTGGCCCGGCCGCGGCTTCCGTCCCCGGCTGCCCACGGGTCCGGGGCGGGGACGCGAGAGGGAGCCTGGAAGCCGCCCGGGGCGCCCGCTCTGCCTCCTGGAGCCGCCGCCAAACTTCGGTCAGGGCCCGGCTCGCTCCCGCCCTCGGGCCACGGCCGCCCGTCTCTGCCTCCCAGTCCCGCCGGGCTCCGGGGTGCGCCGGGGCGCGGCGCAGCAACCGAGGGAGGGGCGAGGCGGGAGGCGGGGACGGAGGGAGGAACTGAGCGCGGGGGCGGGGAGAAGGGACGAGGTGAGCCGAGGCGCAGCGCTTGGCGCACTCCGCCCGCTTCGGGACAGTGGCAGCGGGCCGCCGTCACCCGGGGCGTCCAGGCGCCCAATCGGGACCCGCACCTTGGATCCGGGGCCTGGCGCGCCTGCTGGATTACGCTCTCGCTGCCAGTTCCTGAGCCCGCGTCGGGACTGCTCGCGCTACGCCCTCCTCCCGTTGCCTTCTTCCCCGTCGGTTCTCCCGGGCGACCACCCTGCGGCCCCTTCGCCTGCACGCCACAGCCTGGAATCCCACCCCGCTCCACTGCCCTGGGCTTCCACACACACTAAAACCCCGGCCTGTGGCAGCCACCTCCCTAAGTCCCTCCCTATCCAGCTTTCCCACGTCCAAGTCCGCCGGTGGTCCCCGGGTCGGGCCCCTAGCAACACCGCCCAGAGATCTACATGTGCCAGATATTAAAACCCCACTCTCCGCTGCCCCGGGGCCGCACTCACGCCGTTCCACACATCCTGGGAACCACACCGTATCACTGCCTTTCCCTGGAGATCCAAGTGCACCGCTGCCTCTGGGTCCCTCGCCCCCTACCCGGGCAAGTACTGCATCCTTAAGGCCCTCCACGCTGCTGCCCTGGAGCCGCCAAGCTTCCACATCCTGGGGGCCACGCCTCGGCCAGCCTTTCTCTGCCTCCCTAGACCAATGTTGCCCCTTGGGCCCTTCCTGCCACCGCCACCCAGGGACTGCCGGCACCTTGCTGTGCCAGCTTCCCTAGGGCCAGTATGTGCCGTGCCGGGTGTTTCCCTTCCAGTCCCACTTGAGACCCACGACCCAGAACCCTCCTGGGCGAGCAGACCCGACACTTAGGTCGTCCACTCCCTGGCGGTGCAGGGCACTTGGACCAGGTCCCTGGGGTCTTGGGGTCTTGGGGTCTTTAGCCCGGTGTGGCCGCTAGCCTGGGAGGTTGGTAGGATGCTGCACAGATGCTGGAGGTTGGATTGGAGGGATCTCTTGGAGTTGGAGAGGGATCTCTTGGGTTGGAGGGATCTACTGGGTTGGAGGGATCTGGGGTTGGAGGGATCTAGGGGTTGGAGGGGATCTACAGGGGTTGGAGGGATCTGTGCTGCTGGCAGGGCTGGCCTCTTAGGGTCACTTCCCTTACACTCCGTTCCTCTTTTCCTTTCTGTCTCTACTGCCTTTGCCTATCATCAGAGAACCAAGAAAGGAACCGCGAAGAAACCCCCTGCTGCCGACCAGCCTGAGGCCTTCTGCTTGGGAGGTGGTGGGTTGGGGAATTAGAGTGAGTGCTCATTAAGTGGGTTAGGGGTTAACCCTAAGAAATGGCTGGGGAATACTGGTTGTAGCGGCAGTCCCAGCCACTTGGGAGGCTGAGGTGGGAGGAGCATAGGAGTTGCAGGTTATAGTGGCGCTATGATGGCACCACTGCACTCCACCCTGAGTGACTGGCGAGATATAGCCTCTCAAACAACAAGAATAAAAACACTGGCTTGTGGTGATGTGGAGGCCTGGACAGACAAGGATTTGCCTAAGGACCTGTTTCCAGAGCTCACCTTCTACGGGGGCTTGGCAGAGACTGAAACTGCTAATCGTGATTGCAGAATGAAGCCAGAGAGGCCACTTTAGATAGAATAATGGGTGAGGGGCTCTGTGGAGTGATGGTTACATAGACCCTGAGCCGGGAGAAAGGAGCCATCTGCGCCAAGATGGGAGAGAGGCTTTAAGTCTGTCCCGGCCAGTGCCGGACAGAACATCAAGGCACTGGCCTTCAAGCAGGAGAGAGGGAGGCATGTCTGAGAAGCAGCAAAGAGGCCAACCAGCAGTGTGGAAGGGGCCAGTAGGGTGGGGTGGGCTTTTGTGGTCAGAGGTCCCTGGATTACATATTGAGAAACACTCCTCTTGTGGTGGATCAGGTTTCTGCCTTCCTTTCCCATCTGAAAATTGTCTTTTTTTTTTTTTTTTTTTTTGAGACATAGTCTCTCTGTAGCTCCAGGCCAGAGTGCAATGACGTGATCTCAGCTCACTGCAACTTCCATCCCCTGGGTTCAGCGATTCTCCTGCCTCAGCCTCCTGAGTAGCTGGGACTATAGGTGTGTGCCACTATACCCAGCTAATTTTGTATTTTAGTAGAGGCAGGAGTTTCACCCACGGCCCGGTAGCCCAGGCTAGTTTTGAACTTCGCAACCTCAAGTGATCTGCCAACCTCAGCCTCCCAAAATGCTGGAATTACAGGCATTGAGGCCACTGCAACCAGAAAATTGCTGTCTGTCTTGTTTTTGAGACAGGGTCTGGCTCTGTCACCAGCTGGAATGCAGTGGTGCAATCGCCGCTCACTGCAACCTCTAACTCCCTGAACCAAGATCCTCCTGCCTCAGACTTCCGGTAGCTGGGACTACCACGCACCACCATGCACCACTAATTTAAAACAAATATATATTTTTGCAGAGACAGGCTGGTCTGGAACTCCCTAGGCTCAAGACATCCACCCACCTCACGACCTCCCAAAGTGCTGGGATTACAGATGTGAGCCACTGCACCTGGCCATGTTCTATCTTTTTTTACTTGCGTGTGCCTGTGTCCCCACTGGGGATCAAGCTCCATCAGGGCAAGGACTGTGTGCTGTCCCTCCCTCTCCAGCAGCCCCCACTCTGCTAGGCACATACAGAGCAGGCTTCTTAAATGATTCAGGAAATGATTCCTGGGGGAATTCAGGACAGTTTTCTGGAATAGATGTGACTGCCTCAGAGAGTCAGACTCCTCACGGTTGATCACAGGGCCAAGGATGCAGAGCAGGGGCTCTCAGACTTTGCGGCCTCGAATCCCCTGAGGGGCTTGTTAAAACCCAGACAGCTGGCCTCCCACCCTGGGTGGCTGATTCAGTGGATCTGGCATGGGGTCCTTCTGAGGAGTTCCTGCTGATGCTCATGCATCAGGTCTGCGAGAGATCCCACTTTGAGAACCATTGATATTGAAGACTTGAACCCCACGCCCAGCTGGGTCTGATTTCAAACCCTCATGAGGTCAGGACAGACTCAAGCCAGCTTCTTCTTATGTAGGATCCATCTGGGAGTGAGGGCTGACTCTGCCGAGGCCACCCGTCTGGGAAGTGAGGGAGCCCTCTGTCCAGTCCAACCGTCGGGAGGAAAGGAGAGCCTATGCCCAGCAACCCATCGTCTGTGAGGTGAGGCGCCTCTGCCCGACTTCCCATCTTCTATATGAGGGCGCCTCTGTCCGGACACCCGTCTGGAAGTGTTGGCCTCTGCTCAGCCACATCTGGGAAGGGAGGCAGCTCCCAGCCTGACACGCCCCTTCTGGGGTGTGAAGAGAACGTCTGTCTAGCCCATTCCTTCTAGGAAGTGAGGTACCTCTGCCCAGCCAACCATCATCCCGGGAGGTGAGTGACTCTGCCCGACCACCCCATCATCCGGTGGGCAGGGAGAGCCTCTGCGGACCTCCCATGGTGAAAAGTGAGGAGGGCCTCCCAGCCTGGCTGCACACACCATCTCTGGGGTGAGGGGCCTCTGCCCGACCTCCCACTGTCTGGGAGCGGAGTAGAGCCTCGGCCCGCCCACCCATCGTCTGGGAGGTGAGGAGCGATTCTGCCCGGCCACACAAACTCTGGGAAGTGAGGAGGGCCTCTGCCCGGCCACCCAACATCTGGGAAGTGAGGACGGCCTCTGCCCGGCCACCCAACATCCGGGAGTGAGGAGCGCCTCTGCCGACCACCCATCATCTGGGAAGCGAGGGAGGCCTCTTCAGCCACCCCGTCTGGGAATTGAGGAGCGCCTTTCTTGTAGCCCGTCTGGGAAGTGAGGTGCCTCTGCCTGGCCATCTATATGGAGTGAAGGGCCTCTGCCCGGCCCGCATAGCGTCTCTGGGATGTGGG
>JAKGGE010001005.1:0-54442 GCA_023748175.1 Hoolock leuconedys
AGGGCTGACTCTGCCGAGGCCACCCCGTCTGGGAAGTGAGGAGAGCCCTCTGTCCAGTCCAACCATCGTCCGGGAGGAAAGGAGAGCCTATGCCCAGCAACCCCGTCTGTGAGGTGAGGCGCCTCTGCCCGACTTCCCATCTTCTATATGAGGGCGCCTCTGTCCGGCCAACCATCATCCGGGAGGTGAGTAAATTCTCTGCCCGACCACCCATCATCCGGTGGGCAGGGAGAGCCTCTGCGGACCTCCCATGGTGAAAAGTGAGGAGGGCCTCCCAGCCTGGCTACACACCATCTGCGAGGTGAGGAGCGCCTCTGCCCGACCTCACTGTCTGGGAGCGGAGTAGAGCCTCGGCCCGCCCACCCATCGTCTGGGAGGTGAGGAGCGATTCTGCCCGGCCACACAAACTCTGGGAAGTGAGGAGGCCTCTGCCCGGCCACCCAACATCTGGGAAGTGAGGACGGCCTCTGCCCGGCCACCCAACATCCGGGAAGTGAGGAGCGCCTCTGCCGAGCCACCCACCGTCTGGGAATTGATGAGCGTCTCTGCTGACCACCCATCATCTGGGAAGCGAGGGAGGGCCTCTCCACGGCCACCCCGTCTGGGAATTGAGGAGCGCCTTTCTTGTAGCCCGTCTGGGAAGTGAGGTGCCTCTGCCTGGCCATCTATATGGAGTGAAGGGCCTCTGCCCGGCCCGCATAGCGTCTCTGGGATGTGGGCTGCCTGCCGCCCACGTCTGGGAAGTGAGGAGCGCTTCTGCCCCGCCACTCATCCTCTGGGAAGTGAGGGGTGCCGTCTGCCCGCCCACTCATCGTCCGGGAGGTGAGGAGCGCCTCTGCTGGGCCACCCATCATCCGTGAGTTGAGGAGAGCCTCTGCCGGACCTCCCATCTTCTGGGAAGTGAGGATGGCCTCAGCCTGGCTACACACTGTCTGTGAGGTGAGGAGCGCCTCTGCCCGACCTTCCACTCTCTGGGAGCTGAGTGGAGCCTGCCCCAGCCACCCATCTTCTGGGGTGGGAGGGGCACATTGTCAGGGTGTCACCCATGAGCCTCCGCCCGGTCACCCATGGTCGTGAGGTGAGCGCCTCTCCCCGACCTCCCATCACTGCTTGGAAGTGAGGAGGCGCCTCTGCCCGACCTACCCAATCTGGGAAGTGAGATGCACCTCTGCCCTGCCGCCCCGTCAGGGAAGTGTGGAGAGCCTCTGCCCAGCCACCCATAGTCTGGGAAGTGAGGGGGGTGCACTCTGCCCTGCCCGCCCATCGCCGGGATGTGAGGAGAACTCAGCCAGCCACCCAACCTCCGGGAGAGGAGAACTCTGCCCGACTGCACCACGTCTCTCTCTCGTCTTGGGGAGGTGAGGGCACCCTCTGTAGCCACCCATGGTCTGGAGAGTGAGGAGGCCTCTGTCGACCTCCCAGTCTGGGAAGGGAGGCGCCTCTTCCCACGACGCCCATCTTGGGTGTGAAGAGAGCCTCTCTCCGGCTGCCCCGTCTGGGAAGTGAGGAAGGCAGCCTGCCAGCCACCCCAGTCTGGGCTGGGAGGTGAGGTCGCCCTTTGCCGACCACCCAGTAGGGGATGTGAGGGAGGCGCCTCCTGCCCGACAACTCCGTCGGGGTGAGGAGCCCCCGCGACCACCCAAGCGTCTGGGAAGTAATGGTGACCCTGCCCGTCCACCCCATCTGTGAAGGGTGGGTCTCTGCCGACACCTGGGTCTGGAGGTGAGGGCTCCTCTGAGGGAGCCACCCGTATGGGAGTGAGGAGGAGCCTCTGCCCGGACCCCATGCGTCTGGGAAGTGGGGGGGCGCCTGCGGCCCATCGCATCTGGGGTGGCATGCTTGTGCTTCGCCCGTCTGGAGGTGAGAAATGCCTCTGCCGACCACCCATCATCGGGAGGTGAGGAGCCCCTCTGCGCCACCCATCTTCCAGGAGGTGAGAGGGGACTCGCGACTCCATCGTCTGAGAGGTGAGGAGCGCCTCTTCACAGCCTGGTCTGCAGAGGAGGTGGGAAAGGCGCCACTGCCACGACCACCCCATCGCCTGGGAAGTGAGGTTCGACTCTGCCCGGCCACACCATCACAGAGGTGAGGCGCCTCTGCCCAGCCACCCCGTCTGTGGGCAGTGAGTGCCTCTGCCAGCCACCCTATGGGGGTGAAAGGGGCCTCTCGCGCTCGTAGCAGCGATCTATGGGAGGAGGAAGGCGTCTGCCAGCCACCCCATCTGGGAAGTGAGGCAGCCTCTGCCCGGCTGCCGACCTGGGTGGTCAGTGCAGCGCCTCTGGCAGAAGCCACTCATCGTCCTGGGAAGTGAGGAGTGCCTGCCAGCTACACATGGTCGGGAGCTGAGGGAGGCACCTCTGCCCGGCCAGCCACCGTCAGGAGGCGGCGACTCTGCCTGACCACCCATCATCCTGGGATGTGGGAGGCGTCTGCCTGGCCACCCCTTCTGGGGAAGTGGTCTTCTGCCACCCCACACAACCTCTACAAGTGAGGGAGGCGACTGACCGACCACCCTGTCTGGAAGGAGGTGTGAGGAGGCGCCTCTGCAGGCCACCTTCTGGGAGGTGAGGGCTGCCCGACCACCCATCATCTGGGAAATGAGGAGGCCTCTACCCCACGACCGCTTTTATTTTGGGAAGTGAGGCCTCTACCTGTGTCCGCGGCTTGGGAGTCTGGGAGGTGAGGGGTGCCTCTGCAGACCACTACAAGTCTGTGGTAGGGTTGGGAGGGCCTCTGCCCGGCCACTGATCTGGAAATGAGGGAGGCGAGAGTGCCCGGCCTCCCAATCTGGGGTGAGTGGCCTCTACCCATGTAACCTCGTCTGGGGGTGAAGAGGGCCTCTGCCCGACCATCCAACGTCTGGGGAGGTGTGAGCCTCTGCTTGACGGCCCTGTCTGGGAGGTGTGAGCAGCACTTCCTGCCCGGCCACTCACCTTCTGGGAAGTGAGTAGGACCTCTGCCATGCAATTTTCCGGGAGGGTGAGGGCTCTGCCAGCCATTGTCCGGAGGTCAGGAGGCCACCGACTTGGCGACCCATCATTTGGGAAGTGAGCAGAACTTCGGCCCGGCCACCCCATCTGTGAATTGAGGAGCCTGCCCGACTGCCCGTCTGGGAAGTGAGGCTCTGCCATTAACCATCGTCCAGGAGGTGAGGAAGTCTCTGCCCGGCCACCCATTGTCGGAGGTGAGGAAGCTTCTGCCCAGCCACTGGGAGGGAGGGGGGGGGGGGGGGGGGGGGTGAGGGAGGCTGGCGTCTGCACAGCCACCCATCATCGGGGAGGCTGAGGTCGCCTCTGCCTAACCCACCCACCCTCTGGAGGTGAGGGCTCACTCTGCCCAGCCACACACACACACACACACCGTCTGGGAGGTGAGGAGCGCCTGACAACACTGTCTGGGAGTGAGGATGGTCTGCAGCCACCCATTGTCGGGAGGTGGAGAATTCTGCCCGGCCATGCGTCCGGAAGTGAGGAAGAAAGCATCTGCCCGGCTACCCATCATCAGGAGGTGAGGATGCTTGGCCTCTGCTGTTATTATCTGGGAAGAGGAGGCCTGGCCGCCAAAGCCATCTGGGAAGTGAGGAGCACGCCTCTGCGTACACCCGTCTGGGAGGTGAGGAGGCACCTCAGCCCGGCCAACCCTTCGTCCGAGAGGTAAGAGGCCTCTGCCGGCAACCCATGGGCGTCCGAGGTGAGGCGCCTCTGCTGACTTCCCATCTTCTATGAAGTGAGGGGAGCTCTGTCCAGACAGCCCATCTGGTAAGTGAGGAGCGCCTCGGCTCGGCAGCCGCATCTGGGAAGGGAGGAGCGCCTCTGCCAGACCGCCCCTTCACAGGTGTGCAGAAGAGGCTCTGTCCGACCACCACTCCTTCTACAAGTGAGGCGCCTCTGCAGCCACCCACAGTCTGGGAAGTGAGGTGGGCCTCTGCCCTGACCACCTGGGTGAGGGATCACCTCTGCCCAGCCACCCCTTCTGGAGAGTGAGGGGAGGCTGCAACGGCCACACACCTGTCTGGGAGGGTGAGGGAGGCGCCTGGGATGAGCCACCCACTGTCTGGGAAGTGAGGATGCGCCTCGCGGCCACCCAGCCTTCTGTGAGAACAGGGAGGGCCTCTGCCCGACCACTGCCCATTGGCTCTGGAAAGGTGAGGAGGGGCCTCTTGCCCGGACACCCTTCGTCTGCAAGTGAGGGAAGTACTCTACCTGTCCACCCATCGTCTGGGAGGTGAGGGAGGCTGATTCTGCCCGAGCCACACAAACTCACGGGAAGTAGGGCGCCTCTTGACCTTGCGCATCTGGGAGGTGGTAGCGTCTTCCCGACCACCACCGTCTAGAAATTGAGGAGCGCCTCACCGGCCAACCCGTCACAAGTGAGACGCCTCTGCAAAGCTACCCATCTTTGAAGTGAGGGAGGGCGGCCTCTGCCAGGCCACCCATGTCGTCCGTGGGATTGGTGGTGCTTGCTCTGTCTACCTTCCTCACAAGTGGGAGGTGAGGCGCCTCTGCCCGGCCACACAATCACAGGAGGTGAGGTGCGCCTCTGCCCTGCCGCCCCGTCAATGGGAAGTGTGGAGAGCCTCTGCCCGGCCACCCTCCGGGAGAGAGGGAGAACTCTGCCGGCCACCCCACTTATTCCAGGGGAGGTGAGGGAGGCATCTGCCCGGCCACTGCTCGTCTGGGAAGTGTGGAGCGCCTCTGTTCAGCCTCCCAGTCTGGGAAGGGAGGAGCGCCTCTTCCCGGCCACCCCGTCTTGGGTGTGAAGAGAGCATCTGTCCGGCTGCCCCGTCTGGGAAGTGAGGAGCGCCTCTGCCCGGCCACCCAGTCTCGGTGAGGTGTGCTCGCAGCCACCGGGATGTGAGGGGCGCCTGCCCGACCAACCTGTCGTCCGGAGTGAGGGAGCCTCTGCCCGGCCACCGCATCTGGGAGGTGGGGAGGCGACTCTGCCCGGCCACCCCATCTGTGAGAGGGATTGGCGTCTCTGCTCCAGCAGCCTGGGTCTGGAGAATCTGCCCAGCCACCCCGTATGGGAAGTGACGAGAGCCTCTGCCCGGCCACCCATCGTCTGGGAGTGAGGAGCGCCTCGGCCCAGCCACCCCATCTGGGAGGTGAAGGCGCCCTTGCCCATCCAGCCCCGTCTGGGAAGATGAGAAATGCCTCTGCCGGCCAACCCTATGGGGTGAGGGCGGCCTCTGCCCGACCACCCATAGTCTGGGAAGTGAGGAGGCTTCTTCCTGGCCACCCGTCTGGGAGGTGAGGAAGCATACTCTGCCGGCCACCCATGGAGTCTGGGAAGTGAGGAGGGCTTCTGCGACCCCGCCCATGGATCCGGGAGGTGAGGGGAGAGCCTCTGCCCGACCACCGTCATCCGGGAGGTGAGGGAGCCCATCTCCCCTGCCACCCAGCCGTCGGGAGGTGAGGAGCCTCTGCCCGACCTCAAACGTCTGGGAAGTGAGGAGGCTTCTTCCAGCCACCCACCGTCTGGGAGGTGAGGGCGCTCTGCCGGCCACCCATCGTCTGGGAAGTGAGGAGGAGAATGCCACCCATGGTCCGGAGGTGAGGAGAGCTCTGCCCGACCACCCGTCTGTATCCGGGAGGTGAGAGGAGCCCATCTCCCCTGCCACCCACATAGATCCGGGAGGGTGGGAGAGCCTCTGCCCCCCTCTCCCATCTCGTCTGTGAAGTGAGGAGCGCCTCTGCCCACAGCCACCCAACGTCTGGGAGGTGAGTGCCACTGCCTGACCGCACCCATCACCTGGGAGGTGAGGTGTGCGTCTGCCCGGCCACACACCATCTGGGGTGAGGGCACCTCTGCCCAACGCCCGTCCTGCAGTGAGGAGTGCCTCTGCCCGGCCACCTATATATATGGGGCGCTCTACCCGGCCATCCCAGCGTCTGGGAAGGGAGGAAGAGCGTCTGCCGTACCCATCTGGGAAGTGAGGAGTGACTCTGCCCGGCCGCCCCGTCTTGGAAGTGAGTAGCGCCTCTGCCAGCCACTCTTGCGTCAGGAGGTGAGGGTGCAGCTGCCAGCTGCATGGTCCGGGAGGTGGGGAGGCCTCACCTGGCAACACTTCCTGGGAAGTGAGTCACCTTCTTCCAGCCACCTGCAACCTCTAAGTGAGGAGCGCCTGTTTCAGGACACCCACCTTCTGGGAAGGTGAGGGCGCCTATGGCCCGACCACCCATCAGTCTGGGAGGTGAGGAGGGCCTCTGCAGAGCCCCACTGTTTGGGAGGTGAGGAGCACCTCCTAACTGTGTCCGCATGCCATTGGGGAACTGAGGTGCCTCTGCCCACGACCACACATCATCCGGGAAGGGAGGTGAGGATTAAGCCTCTGCCCTGGCTGACCCATCATCTGGGAAGTGAGGAGCGCCTGTGCCCGGCAAAGCCATCTGGGAGTGAGGAGCGCCTCTGCCCGGCCACCCCATCTAGGAAGTGGGGAGCACGCCTCTGCCCAGTGCTCCTTGGGGAGGAAGAAGAGCCTCTGCCCGGCAACCCACATCATCCCAGGGGTGAGGCGCCTCTGCCGTTCCCATCTTCTATGAATTGGAGGAGCCTCTGTCCTGAAACACCATCTGGAAGTGAGGGGAGCCTGCTCGGCAGCCACATCTGGGAAGGGAGGAGCCGCTTCTGTCAACGTACCTCTAAAGAGAACATCTGTCCCGCCACCACTCCTTCTTGGAAGTGAGGAGCGCCTCTGCCGGCCACGCACAGTTTGGGAAGTGAGGTTTCCTGCCCCGCCACACATGGGGTCCGGGTAGTTGAGGGAGCCTGGCCGCCACCAACATCTGGGAAGTGAGGAGCACCCCCACCGACCAACTGAAGTGAGGAGCCTCTGCAAGGCCACCCCATCTTGAAGTGAGGAGGGCTCCCTGCCAGGCCACCCTGCACCGTCTGGGAAGTGAGTGAGCCTGCTTGGACCACCATCTTTGGGAAGTGAGGAGCCTATTCCCCGCCAAATCTCCATCTTCGGGAATTGAGAGCCTTGCCCAGCCGCCTGCCTGGAAGTGAGGAGTGCCTCTGCCCGGCCACTCTATATATGGGAGTGAAGACGGCCTCTGCCCGGCCACCCAACGTCTGGGAATTGTGGAGCGCCTCTGCCCTGCCGCCCCGACTGGCAAGTGAGGAGCGCTTCTGCCCCGCCACTCATCCTATGGGAAGTGAGGGGTACCCCTCTGCCCCGCCTCCACCATCGGCCCGGGAGGTGAGGGAACGCCTTCGTCCGCCACCCGAGGAGGGAGCCTTCGGACCTCCCATCCTCTGGGAAGTGAGGAGTTCCTCAGCCTGGCTACACACCGTCTGCGAGGTGAGGAGCGCCTCTGCCCGACCTCCCACTGTCTGGGAGCTGAGTAGAGACTCGGCCCACCCACCCATCTTCTGGGAGGTGAGGAGAGCCTCTGCCCGGCCACCCATCGCCCTGCAGGAGGTAGGAACGCCTCTGCCCGACCATCCCTCTGGAAGTGAGGAGCCTGACTGGCCACCAAATCTGGAAGTGAGGTGTAGCCTGCCCCGTCGCCAGGGAAGTGTGAGAGCTCCTGCCCGGCCACCCATAGTCTGGGAAGTGAGGAGTGCCTCTATCCTTGCCAACGCATCATCCGGAGGTGAGGAGAGCCTCGCTGGCCACCCACGTCCGGGAGGTGAGGAGCGCCTCTGCCCGACCAACCATCGTCCAGGAGGTGAGGAGCCCCTCTGCCCGGCCACCCAACGTCTGGGAAGTGAGGAGCTCCTCTGAGCGGCCACCCCAGGCTGGGAATTCGAGGAGAGCCTCTGCCCGCCACCCATCGCCTGGGAAGTGTGGGAGCCGCCGCCCAGCCACCCCATCTGGGGTGAGAGCGCCCTTGCCAGCAGCCCGTCTGGGAGTGAGTGCCTCTGCCCGACCCTCTATATGGGAGTGAGAGCGTGCCCGACCACCCAACGTCTGGGGTGTGGGCGCTCGCGGCCACCCTATATGGGAGTGAAGGCGGCCTATTGACCACCCAACGTCTGGGAAGTGAACTCCTCTGCCCTGCCTTGACTGGCAGGTGAGGGCGCTTCTGCCGCCCACTCATCCTATGGGAAGTGGGGGGTGCCTCGCCTGCCCACTCATGGGTCGGGAGGTGAGGCGCCTCTGCACCATCATCCGGAGGTGAGGAGGCCTCTGGGACCTCCCATCCCCTCTGGGAAGTGAGGAGTTCCTCAGCCTGGCTACACACACCGTCTGGGGTGAGGAGCGCCTCTGCGCGACCTCCCACTGTCTGGGAGCTGAGTAGAGACTGTTACCCACCCATCTTCTGGGGTGAGGGAGAACTCTGCCCGGCCACCCATCAGATCACTGGTGGTGAGGAACGCGCCTCTGCCCGACCTGCCTCCCTCTCTCTCTGGGAAGTGAGGCCTCTGACTGGCCGCAAATCTGGGAGTGAGGTGCGCCTCTGCCCTGCCAACCCGTCAGGTTGTGTGGAGAGCTTCTGCCCGGCCACCCATAGTCTGCAGAGTGCCTCTATCCTGCCACCCCACATCTGTCCAGTGAGGAGAGCCTCTGCCCGGCCACCCATCGTCAGGGATGTGAGGGCGCGACCAACCATGCGTCCAGGGTGAGGAGCCTCTGCCCACGACCACCCAGCGTCTGGGAGGTGAGGCTGACTCACCCCGGCCACACACCCATCTGTGAGAGGGGTGATGTCTCACTGCCCGGCCGCCTCGTCTGCCAGGAGGTGAGGGCTCTCTGAGGCAACCACCCCATGTATGGGGTGAGGAGAGCCTCTGCCCGGCCACCCCATGGTCTGGGAGTTATTGGGCCTCGGCCCAGCCACTTGTATGGGGTGAAAGTGCTTACTTGCCCAGAGCCACCCGTCTGGGAAGTGAGAAGTGCCTCAGCCCGGCCAACCTATATATGGGAGTGAAGACGGCCTCTGCCCAGCCACCCAAAGTCCTGGGAGGTGAGGCTTACACCTCTGCCCGGCAGCCCATCTGGGAGTAAGGAGCGCTTCTGCCCGACCCTGCCATACTCATCTGGGGAGGTGGCCTCTGCCATTCTCCCAACATCTGGGAGGCAGGGAGGCCTCTGCCTTGCCACCCATCGTCTGGGAAGTGAGGGAGGTCCTCTGCAGCCACCCAATAGATCCGGGTGGGAGGCCTCTGCCCGGCCACCCATCATCGGGAGGTGGCCCATCTGCCCTGCCACCTACATCGTGTCAGGGTGGCCTCTGCCCGACCTCCCATCTTCTGAGAGGTGAGGAGAGCCTCTGCCTGGCCACCCAACGTCTGGAAGTGACGAGCACCACTGCCTGACCACCCATGGCCGCAGGAGTGAGGTGCGACTCTGCCCGGCCACACCATCTGGGGTGGTAAGCCTCTGCCCGCCCGTCTGGGGAGGTAGGAGTGCCTCTGCCCACGGCCACCCAATATAGCCAGGAGTGCAGGGGAACTCTGCCCAGCCATCCAACGTCTGGGAAGGGAGGAAGGGCGTCTGCCCGGTCTATCTGAGGTGAGGGCGCCTACCGGGGCGCCCGTCTAAGGCTGGTAGCGCCTCCTGACCGGCCACGCATGGGTCTGGGAAGTGAGGAGTGCCTCTGCCCGTCTACACACTGTCTCCGGGGGGGAGGTGAGGAGCGCCTCTGCCCGGCCAGCCATCATCCCGGGAGGTGATAAGTGCCTCTACCTGCGCACCCATCATCTGGGATGTAAGGACTGCCTCTGCACGGACACCCATCGTCCGGGAGGTGAGGAGCGCCTCTGCCCGGCCACCCCTTCTGGGGAGGTGGGGTGTGCTTCTGCCAGCCCCACACAACCTCTAGGAAGTGAGCGCCTCAGCCACCCACCTTCTGGGGAAGTGAGGAGCGCCTCTGCCGACCATATGCGTCTGGGAGGTGAGGGAGGGCCTCTGCCAGGACACCCCACTGTGTTTGGGAAGTGAGGCGCCTCTGCCCGACCACCCGTCGTCTGGAAGTGAGGAGTGCCTCTGCCCGGCCACACAAAATCTAGAGGAAGTGAGGAGGGTCTCTGCCCGGCCACTTAACGTGGGGTGAGGGGCGACTCGCAGCTCCCAATCTGGGAGGCAAACGTCCAGCCATACGTCTGGGAAGTGAGGGCTGGCTTCTGCCCACCACTCACGCGTCTGAGGGCTTCTGCCATTACCCATCATCCGGGAGGTGAGGAGAACCTCTGCCCCACGACCAGCCATTGTCCCGGGAGGGGTCAGGAGGCGCCTGCCGAGACCCATCATTTGGGAAGTGAGCAGAACCTCGGCCCGGCCACCCCATCTGTGAATTGAGGGAGGCGCCTCTTCCCGGACGCCCCATCTGGGAAGTGAGGCGCCTCTGCCAGTCCAACCATCATCCAGGAGTTGAGGAGATCCTCTGCCCGGCCACCCATTTTCTAGGAAGGAGGAGGGAGGGGAGGAGCGCCTCTGCCCGGCCTGCACTGCCCATCATCCAGGTAGGGAGAGCCTCTGCCCGACCTCCCATGCGTCTGGGAGGTGAGCCTCTGCTGGCCACCCACCACTCTGGGTGGTGAGGCTTCTTCTGCTGGACCACACGTCTGGGAGGTGAGGAGCGCCTTGGCCCGGCCACCCATCGTCGGGGGTGGGGAGGGGCCTGCGGCCACCCATTGTTCAGGAGGTGAGGAGAGCTTCTGCCCTGACCCGCTGCCCATCCATCGGTTGGTGAGGCTGGCGTCTGCCGGCCACCCATCATCCAGGAGGTGTGGATGCGCCTCTGCTCCTGACGACACATCATCTGGGGGGGGAAGTGAGGGCGCCTGGTGCGGCAAACCATCTGGGGTGAGGCGCCTCTGCCGGCCACCCGATCTGGGGAGGTGGTGGCGCTCTGCCCGGCCAGCTCTGAGTCAGGTGGGAAACCCGGCAACCCACGTCGTCCGGGGAGGTGAGGAAGCGCCTGCCCGACTTCCCATCTTCTATGAGTGAGGAGCGCCTCCGTCAGGACAGCCACATCACAGAAGTGAGGAAGCGCCTCTGCTGGGCAACCCACATCTGGGAAGGTACTAGCCTCTGCGGTGCTATTCCTGGGGTGTGAAAGAAGAACTGTCCATTACCACTCATGCAGGGGTGGCCGAGGAAGAGAGTCTGGGAAGTGAGATTATAGCCTCTGCCCGGCCGCACATCATCGGGAAGTAAGGGGCGCCTCTGCCCAGCCACCCCTTCTGGGAAGTGAGGCAGCTTCTTGACCACACCGTCTGGGAGGTGAGGCGCCTGGCTGGTAATCCTGTCTGGGAGTGAGGATCGCCTCTGCCAGCCACCCACCTTCTGGGAAGTGAGGGAGGGGGCCTCTGCCCGTCCTGTGTCTGGAGAGAGTGAGGAGGGCCTCTGCCAGGACACCCATCATCTGGGAAGTGAGGAGAACTCTACCTGTCACCCGCTCTGGGAAGTGAGGAGCGATTCTGCCCGGCCACACAAACTCTGGAGGGCCTCTGCCCGGCCACCCAGCATCAGTACAGAGGAGCGCCTCTGCACGGCCACCCATCTGGGAGTAGTGCGTCTCTTCCCGACCGCCTCGTCTGGGAAGTGAGGAGCGCCTCTACCCGGCCAACCCTTCTGGGAAGTGAGGAGGGCCTCTGCAAAGCCGCCCCATCTTTGAAGTGAGGAGGGCCTCTGCCAGGCCACCCATCGTCCGTGAGTTGGGTAGTGCCTCTCCCCAGGCCACACCTTCCCTCTGGGAGGTGAGGGAGCCTTACTCTGCCCGGCCACCCAATCTGGGAAGTGGTGCGCCTCTGCCCTGCCGCCCCGTCAGGGAAGTGTGGAGAGCCTCTGCCTGCCACCCAATCCTCGGAGGAGAGGAGGGCTCTGCGGACACCCCTTATTCCAGGAGGTGAGGGCACTGCATCCCGGCCACCCATCGTCTGGGAAGTGAGGGAGGCTGTTGGGACTCCCAGTCTGGGAAGGGGAGGGGCACACCTCTTCCCGGCCGCCCGTCTTGTGTGTGAGAGAGCAGCTGTCCGGCTGCCCGTCTGGGAGGTGAGGAGGGCCTCTGCGGCCACCACGGTCTCGGGTGGTGTGCCTCTGCGACCACCCATGGAGTCGGGATGTGGTGGCGCCTCTGCCCGACCCAGCCATGCGTCCGGAGGTGAGGAGCCCCTCTGCCCGGCCACCCAAGCGTCAGGGAAGTGAGTAGCGACTCTGCCCGGCCACACCATCCTGTGAAGGGTAGCGTCTCTGCCCGGCAGCCTGCCGTCCTGGGAAGTGGGAGCTCCTCTGGCTGACCCACCCGTATGGGGAGGTGCTGACCCACCCCATCATCTGGGAGTGAGGGGAGGCGCCTGCGGCCACCCATCTGGGGTGGAAGAGCTGCCCCGCCACCCCGTCTGGGAAGTGAGAGTGCCTCTGCCGACCAACCTATGGGGTGGAAGGCGTGCCCACCCAAAGTCTGGGAGTGAGGGCCTCTGCCCGGCCCCGTCTGGGGGGAGTAAGAGGCGCTTCTGCCCGGCCACCATCATCTGGGAGGTGAGAGCCTCTGCCCGACCTCCCATCGTCTGGGAGGTGAGGGAGAACCTCTGCCTGGCCAGCCATCTGGGAGGTGAGGCGCCTCTGCCAGCCACCCGCTCGTCTGGGAAGTGGGAGGGGCCTCTGCCGACTTTTGTCGTCCCATTGGTGAGGAGAGCCTCTGCCCGTCCACCCATCATCCGGGGTTGAGGAGCCCATCTGCTGCCACCCATGGTCCGGAGGTGAGGAGAGCCTCTGCCCGGCCTCCCATCGTCTGGTGAGGAAGCGCCACTGCCTGACCACCCCGCCGCCTGGGAAGGTGAGGTGCGACTCTGCCGGCCACACCATCTGGGTGAGGGAGCACACACCTCTGCCCAGCAGCGCTGGGAGTGAGGATTGCCTCTCCAGGCCACCCTATATATGGGAGTGAAGAGGGCCTCTGCCCGGCCATCCAACATCTGGGAAGGGAGGGCGTCTGCCCGGCCACCCCATCTGGGAAGTGTGGAGCGCCTCTGCCCATTGCGCCCGACTGGGGAGAGGTGAAAGCGCCTCTGCCCGGCCCTCATCGTCTGGGGTGGTGCCTCACTTGGCCACACATGGTCCGGGAGGTGAGGGCGCCTCTGCCGATAACCATCGTCCCGAGGAGGATGGCGCCTGACCACCCATCATCTGGGATGTGGGGTGCCTCTGCCACGACCACCCATCGCGATCCGGAGGTGAGGAGCACCTCACCATTTTTATTTCTGGGAAGTGGGAGTGCTTCTGCCACAGCCCACACACAGCCTCTAGGAAGTGAGGGCGCCTGCGGCCGACCCACTGCTCTGGGAGTGAGGGAAGGCGCCTCTGCCGACCACCCACACACACACTCTCGGAAGTGAGGAGGCGCCTCTGCACGACCACCCATGGTCACAGAAGCGTGGGAGGGCCTCTGCCACCAGGGCACCCACTGTTTGGGGAGGTGAGGAGAGCCTCTACTGCCTTGCGGCTTAAGTCTGGGAGGCAGGGAGTGCCTCTGCCAGCCACACAAAATCTAGAGTGAGGTGTGCCTCTGCCCGGCCACTTATGCGTCCGGCAGGTGAGGAGGCGCCTCTGCCCGGCCAACCATCGTCCGGAGGTGAGGAGCCCTGCAACCCTTACCCAGCGTCTGGGAAGTGAGGAGCGACTCTGCCCGGCCACCCCATCTCTCTGAAGGGAGTGGCGTCTCTGCCCGGCAGCCTCGTCTGGTAAGTGAGAAGTGCCTCTGCCCAGCCAACCTATATATGGGAGTGAGCTCCTCTGCCCGGCCACCCAAAGTCTGGGAAGTGAGGAGGGCCACCCGGCAGCCACGTCTGGGAGTGGGAAACTTCTGCCCAGCCACCCATCGCTGGGAGGTGAGGGGAGGCTCTACCGGACCTCCCATCGTCTGGGAAAGTGAGGGAGGCCACTGCCTGGCCACCCACCATCTGGGGCGTGGAAATGCCCGGCCACCCATGGTCTGGGAAGTGGGGAGGAGACTACGCGACCACCCATGCGTCCCATTGAGGTGGGGAGAGCCTCACCGTCCACCCATCTGTCCGGGGTGAGGAGCCCATCTGCCCTGTCTTGTCGTCCGGGAGGTGAGGGAGCTCGCCTCCCATCACGTCTGAGAGTGAGCGCCGCCCTTGGCCACCCAACGTCTGGGAAGTGAGGCGCCACTGCCTGACCACCTGCTTTAGCCTGGGAAGTGAGGTCAGGCCACCCGGCCCTCGGGGTGGTACCTCTGCCCATCCGCCCGTCTGGGAAGTGAGGGTGCCTCACTGAGCCACCTATATATGGGGTGAAGGGGCCTCTGCCATCCAACATCTGGGAGGAAGGAAGGGAGGAAAATCTGCCAGCCACCCCATCTGGGGAAGTGTGGAGCGCCTCTGCCCGGCCGCCCCGACTGGGAAGTGAGAAAGCCTCTGCCCGGCCACTCATGGAGTCTGGGGTGAGGTGCCTCTGCCCGTACACATGGTGAGAGGGAGGTGAGGAGGCAGCCTCTGCCCGACAGCCACCATGGAGTCCGGGAGGGAGGGGATGTGGCTCTGCCTGACCACCCATCATCTGCTGGGATGGGAGGTGCCTCTGCGACCACCCATGGAATCCGGGAGGTGGGGAGCACCTCTCTGCCCGACCACCCCTTCTGGGAGTGAGATGGCAGCTTCTGCCTGGCACACAGCCTCTAGGAGGCTGAGGCGCCTCGGCTCGGCCACCTGTCTGGGAGGTGAGGGAGTGCTCTGCCGGCCACCCACACTGCAGGAGGCACCTGCGACCACCCACATCGTCTGGGAGCAAGGGAGGGCCTCTGGGGCACCCTGTTGGGAGTGAGGAGAGACTCTACACCTTACTTCGTCACAGCAGAGTGAGGTGCCTCTGCCCGGCCACACAAATCCCTAGGGAGTGGTGTGCCTCTGCCCGGCCACCCATCGTCGGAGGATGTGAGGGCGCCTGCAGCCATCGTCGGGGAGGTGAGGAGCCCCTCACCCAGCCACCCAGCGTCTGGGAAGTGAGGAAGGCGACTCTGCCCGGCCACCCCATCTCAGAAGGGGAGTGGCGTCTCTGTCTGACAGCCTCTGTCTGGGAAGTGAGAGAATCAGGCACTCCCCGGCCAGCAGCATGGGAAGTGAGGAGAGCCTTCTCTGCCCGGCCGCCATCTGAAGTGAGGAGGCGCCCTCGGCCCAGCCACCCCACATCTGGGGTGAAGGCGCCCGCCCGTCTGGGAGGTGAGATGCCTCTGCCAGCCCAGCCTATATACTTAGGGCGAAGGCGGCCTCTGCAACCACCCAAAGTCACAAATTGAGGAGGGCCTCTGCCCGGCAGCCCGATCTGGGGAATTAGGAGCCTTCTGCCCGGCCACCCCACATCCATCTGGGAGGTGAGGAGGCCTGCCCGACCTCCCATCGTGCGATACAGGAGGTGGAGAGCCTCTGCCTGGCCACCCACTCTCTGGGAGGCTGAGAGAGCGCCTACTCGGCCACCCATCGTCTGGGAAGTGAGGAGGGAGCCTCTACACGACACCCACATGCGTCCGTGAGGTGAGGAGAGCCTCTGCCGTCCACCCATCATCCGAGGGAGGTGAGGCCATCACCCTGCCACACCCATCACATCCAGTGAGGAGGCGTCTGCCCGAGCCTCCCATCGTCTGGGAAGTGAGGAGGCCTCTGCCCGACCTCCCATCATCTGGGAAGTGAGGAGCGCCTCTGCCGGCCACCCAACGCCTGGGAAGTGAGGTGCGACTCTGCCCGGCCACACCATCTGGGAATTGAGGAGCGCCTCTGCCCGGCCACCCCATCTGGGAAGTGAGGAGCGCCTCTGCCCGGCCACCCATCGTCCGGGAGGTGAGGAGGCTCTGCCCGGCCACCCCTTCTGGGAAGTGAGGTGCGCTTCTGCCCGGCCACACCGTCTGGGAAGTGAGGAGCGCTCTGCCCGGCCACCCAACGTCTGGGAAGTGAGGAGCGCCTCTGCCCGGCCACCCAACGTCTGGGAAGTGAGGAGCGCCTCTGCCCGGCCACCCATCACCTGGGAAGTGAGGAGGGCCTCTGCCCGGCCACCCAACGTCTGGGAAGTGAGGAGCGCCTCTGCAAGGCCACCCTATATATGGGAGGGAACACAGCCTCTGCCCGGCCACCCAACGTCTGGGAAGTGAGGGGTGCCGCTGCCCGCCCACTCATCATCCAGGAGGTGAGGAGCTTCTCTGCCCAGCCACCCATCATTCGGGAGGTGAGGAGAGCCTCTGCCGGACCTCCAATCGTCTGGGAAGTGAGGAGGGCCTCTGCCCGACCACCCCGTCTGGGAAGTGAGGAAAGCCTCTGCCCGGCCACCCATCATCCGGGAGGCGAGGAGAGCCTCTGCCCGGCCACCAATACATCCGGGAGGTGAGCAGCCGCCTACTGCCCGAACACCCATCGCCTGGGAAGTGAGGGAGCTCTGCTCGCCTCCCAGTCTGGGAAGTGAGGAGCCTCTGCCCGCCACCCATCGCCTGGGAAGTGAGGAGAGCCTCTGCCCGGCCGCCCACCATCTGGGAAGTGAGGAGCGCCTCTGCCCGGCCACCCCATCTGGGAAGTGAGGAGCGCCTCTGCCCAGCCACCCATCGTCTGGGAGGTGAGGAGGGCCTCTGCCCGACCTCCCAACGTCTGGGAAGTTAGGAGAGCCTCAGCCTGGCCACCCATCTTCTGGGAAGTGAGGAGCGCCTCTGCCTGGCCACCCAACGTCTGGGAAGTGAGGAGCGCCTCTGCCCTGCCACCCAACATCTGGGAAGTGAGGAGAGCCTCTGCCTGGCCACCCAACGTCTGGGAAGTGAGGAGCGCCTCTGCCAGCCACTCTTCGCCTGCCATGTCTCGGCCATGGTCCGGGAGGTGAGGAGGCTCTGCCCGGCCACCCATCTTCTGGGAAGTGAGGAGTGCCTCTGCCTGGCCACCCAACGTCTGGGAAGTGAGGAGGGCCTCTGCACGGCCACCCACTCTGGGAAGTGAGGAGCGCCTCTGCCCGGCCACCCCATCTGGGAAGTGAGGAGCGCCTCTGCCCGGCCTCCCATCTTCTGGGAGGTGAGGAGAGCCTCTGCCCGGCCACCCCATCTGGGAAGTGAGGAGAGCCTCTGCCAGCCACCCCATCTGGGAAGGAGGCGCCTCTGCCGACCTCCCAACATCTGGGAGGTGAGGAGCACCTCTGCCCGGCCACCCATCGTCTGGGAAGTGAGCGCCTCTGCCCGGGCCACCCAACGCACTCTGAAGTGAGGAGTGCCTCTGCCCGGCCACCCTTCCTCCGGGAGGTGAGGAGCCTCTGCCGACCTCCCACCTCCTCTGGGAGGTGAGGCCTCTGCCCGGCCACCCAACATCTGGGAAGTGAGGAGTGCCTCTGCCCGGCCACCCATCCCCTGGGAAGTGAGGAGCGCCTCTGCCTGACCACCCATCATCTGGGAGGTGAGGAGAGCCTCTGCCCGGCCACCCCATCTGGGAAGTGAGGAGCGCCTCTGCCCGGCAGCCCTGTCTGGGAAGTGAGGAGTGCCTCTGCCCGGCCACCCATCGTCTGGGAGGTGAGGAGAGCCTCTGCCCGGCCACCCATCATCCGGGAGGTGAGGAGAGCCACTGCCTGACCACCCATCGCCTGGGAAGTGAGGTGCGACTCAGCCCAGCCACACCATCTGGGAATTGAAGAGCGCCTCTGCCCAGCCGCCCCAACTGGGAAGTGAGGAGCGCCTCTGCCCGGCCACCCCGTCTGGGAAAGGGAGGAGCGCCTCTGCCCGGCCACACACTGTCTGGGAAGTGAGGAGGCCTCTGCCCGGCCACACACTGTCTGGGAGGTGAGGAGCACCTCTGCCCGGCCACCCCATCTGGGAAGTGAGAGCGCCTCTGCCCGGCCACCCATCGTCTGGGAAGTGAGGAGGGCCTCTACACGGCAACACCATCTGGGAAGTGAGGCGCCTCTGCCCGACCACCCCATCTGGGAAGTGAGGAGAGCCTCTGCCCGGCAGCCCGTCTGGGAAGTGAGGCGCCTCTGCCCGACCACCCATCATCTGGGAGGTGAGGAGGGCCTCTGCACGGCCACACCATCTGGGAATTGAGGAGCGCCTCTGCCCAGCCACCCACATCTGGGAAGTGAGGGAGAGCCTCTGCCTGGCCACCCAACATCTGGGAAGTGAGGCGCCTCTGCCCGGCAGCCCGTCTGGGAGTGAGGAGAGCCTCTGCCCGACTTCCCATCTTCTATGAAGTGAGGAGCGCCTCTGCCGGACCTCCCATCGTCTGGGAAGTGAGGAGCGTCTCTACCGGCCACCCATCATCTGGGAAGTGAGGCGCCTCTGCCCGACCTCCCATCGTCTGGGAAGTGAGGAGCGCCTCTGCCCGGCCACCCATCGTCCGGGAGGTGAGGGGCGCCTCTGCCCGGCCACCCATCATGTGGGATGTGAGGGGCGCCTCTGCCGGCCACCCACAGTCTGGGAAGTGAGAGCCTCTGTCCGGCTGCCCCGTCTGGAAAGTGAGGAGGGCCTCTGCCCGGCAGCCCCGTCTGGGAAGTAAGGAGCGCTTCTGCCCGGCCACCCATCGTCTGGGAGGTGAGGAGAGCCTCTGCCCGACCTCCCATCGTCTGGGAAGTGAAGAGCCTCTGCCTGGCCACCCACCGTCTGGGAGGTGAGGAGCGCCTCTGCCCGTCCACCCATCGTCTGGGAGGTGAGGAGAGCCTCTGCCCGACCTCCCAATATATGGGAGTGAAGATGGCCTCTGCCCGGCCACCCAACATCTGGGAAGTGAGGAGGCCTCTGCCCGACCTCCCATCGTCTGGGAAGTGTGGAGCGCCTCTGCCCGGGCCACCCATCTGGGAAGTGAGGCGCCTCTGCCTGGCCACCCATCATCTGGGAAGTGAGGCGCCTGCGGCTCGGCCACCCACTGTGTCTGGGAAGTGAGGCGCCTCTGCGGCCACCCATCATCTGGGAAGTGAGGAGAGCCTCTGCCCGGCCACCCATCTGGGAAGTGAGGCGCCTCTGCCACCCATCATCTGGGAAGTGAGGAGAGCCTCTGCCCGCCACCCATCGTCTGGGAGGTGAGGCGCCTCTGCCTGGCCACCCACCCTCTGGTAGGTGAGGCTATTGCCGGAAAAGCCATCTGGGAAGTGAGGCGCCTCTGCCCGGCCACCCATCGTCTGGGAAGTGAGGAGGCCTCTGCCCGGCCACCCATCGTCTGGGAAGTGAGGAGAGCCTCTGCCCGGCCACCCCATCAGGGAGGAAGTGAGGGTCGCCTCTGCCCGGCCACCCCATCTGGGAAGTGAGGAGTGCCTCTGCCCGGCCACCATTGTCTGGAAAGTGAGGAGGGCCTCTGCCCGGCCACCCATCGTCAGGGAGGTGAGGGAGAAGACTCTGCCCGGCCACCCCATCTGGGAAGTGAGGCGCCTCTGCCCGACCACCCCATCTGGGAAGTGAGGCGCCTCTGCCTGGCCACCCACCCTCTGGGAGGTGAGGAGGCGCCTCTGCCTGCTGCCCGTCTGGGAAGTGAGGAGGCGCCTCTGCCCCGCCACCCATCCTCTGGGAAGTGAGGAGGGCCTCTGCCCGCCCACCCATCGTCTGGGAGGTGAGGAGGGCCTCTGCCCGGCCACCCATCCCCTGGGAGGAGAGGAGAGACTCTGCCCGGCCTCCCCGTCTTTGGTGTGAAGAGAGCCTCTGTCCGGCTGCCCCGTCTGGGATGTGAGGAGCGCCTCTGCCGTCCACCCCGACAGTCTGGGAAGTGAGGTGCGCCTCTGCCCGGCCACCCATATCGTCTGGGAGGTGAGGAGGGCCTCTGCCCGGCCACCCCATCTGGGAAGTGAGGAGCGCCTCTGCCCGGCCACCCCATCTGGGAAGTGAGGAGCGGCCTCTGCCCGGCCACCCAACATCTGGGAAGTGAGGGCGCCTCTGCCCGGCCACCCATCGTCTGGGAGGTGAGGAGAGCCTCTGCCCGACCTCCCATCGTCTGGGAAGTGAGGAGTGCCTCTGCCCGGCCACCCATCGTCTGGGAGGTGAGGGAGGGCCTCTGCCCGGCCACCCATCGTCTGGGAGGTGAGGAGAGCCTCTGCCCGACCACCAATTCTGGGAAGTGAGGTGCCTCTGCCCGGCCACCCCATCTGGGAAGTGAGGGCGCCTCTGCCCGGCCACTCACCGTCTGGGAGTGAGGGCGCCTCTGCCCGGCCACCCCATCTGCGAAGTGAGGAGGGCCTCTGCCCGACCTCCCACCGTCTGGGAGGTGAGGAGAGCCTCTGCCTGGCCACCCATCGTCTGGGAAGTGAGGAGCGCCTCTGCCCGGCAGCCCATCGTCTGGGAAGTGAGAGAGCCTGCCTGGCCACCCACCGTCTGGGGTGAGGAGCCCCTCTGCCCGACCACCCATCATCCGGGAGGTGAGGGAGGGCCTCTGCACGGCCACCCATTGTCAGGAGGTGAGAAGCGCCTCTGCCCGCCGCCCCGTCTGGGAAGTGAGGCGCCTCTGCCTGGCCACCCAACATCTGGGAAGTGAGGGCGCCTCTGCCTGACCACCCATCATCTGGGAAGTGAGGAGTGCCTCTACCCTGCCACCCATCGTCCGGGAGGTGAGGAGCGCCTCTGCCCGGCAGCCCCGTCTGGGAAGTGAGGAGCGCTTCTGCCCGGCCACACACCGTCTGGGAAGTGAGTAGGGCCTCTGCCCGACCTCCCATCGTCTGGGAAGTGAGGAGGGCCTCTGCCTGGCCACCCACCCTCTGGGAGGTGAGGGCCTCTGCCCGGCCACCCCATCTGGGAAGTGAGGCGCCTCTGCCCGACCACCCATCATCTGGGAGGTGAGGATCGCCTCGGCCCGGCCACCCATCGTCTGGGAAGTGAGGAGCGCCTCTGCCGGCCACCCATCGTCTGGGAAGTGAGGATCGCCTCTGCCCGGCCACCCACCTTCTGGGAAGTGAGGAGGGCCTCTGCCCGACCACCCATTGTCTGGAAAGTGAGGAGGGCCTCTGCCTGGGCACCCATCGTCTGGGAGGTGAGGAAGGCCTCTGCCCGGCCACCCGTCTAGGAAGTGAGGAGTGCCTCTGCCCGGCCACCCCTCTGGGAAGTGAGAGAGCCTCTGCCCGGCCACCCCATCTGGGAAGTGAGGCGCCTCTGCCCGGCCACCCATCGTCTGGGAAGTGAGGAAGGCCTCTGCCCGGCCACCCAACGTCTGGGAAGTGAGGAGCGCCTCTGCCCTGCCACCCATTATCCGGAGGTGAGGAGAGCCTCTGCCGGTCCTCCCATCGTCTGGGAAGTGAGGAGGGCCTCAGCCTGGCTACACAGCGTCTGCGAGGTGAGGAGCGCCTCTGCCCGGCCACCCATCGTCTGGGAGGTGAGGGCGCCTCTGCCCTGCCACCCACCTTCTGGGAAGTGAGGCGCCTCTGCCCGGCCACCCATCGTCTGGGAAGTGAGGAGCGCCTCTTCCCGGCCTCCCGTCTTTGGTGTGAAAGGGGCCTCACGATAGAGGCTGCGTCTGGGATGTGAGGCGCCTCTGCCCGACCACCCATCATCCGGGAGGTGAGGAGGCGCCTCTGCCCGGCCACCCATCGTCTGGGAAGTGGTGACTCTGCCTGGCCACCCCATCTGTGAAGGGGTAGCGTCTCTGCCCGACCACCCATCATCTGGGAAGGGAGGGAGTGCCTCTGCCGGCCACCCATCGTCTGGGAAGTGAGGAGGCGCTTCTGCCCGGCCACCCATCGTCTGGGAGTGAGGAGGCGCCTCTGCCCGACCTCCCATGCGTCCGGGAGGTGAGGAGAGCCTGGCCACCCAACATCTGGGAGGTGAGGAGCCCATGGCGCTGCCACCCATTGTCCGGAGGGAGGTGAGGAGAGCCTCTGCCCGACCTCCCATCGTCTGGGAAGTGAGGTGCACTCTGCCCGGCCACACCATCTGGGCAGTGAGGAGCGCCGCAGCCCAGCCACCCCAGCTGGGAAGTGAGGGAGTGCCTCTGCCCGGCCACCCATCGTCTGGGAGGTGAGGAGGGGCCTCTGCCCGGCCAGCCATCGTCCAGGAGGTGAGGAGCGCCTCTGCCTGGCCACCCACCCTCTGGGAGTGAGGCGTATAAATACCCATGGGTCTGGGAGGTGAGGGAGGAGCCTCTGCCTGGCCACCCAACGTCTGGGAAGTGTTTAGCGACTCTGCCCGGCAGCCCCGTCTGGGATGTGAGGTGCCTCTGCCCGACCACCTGGAAACCTGGGATGAGGAGGCCTCTGCCCGACCACCCAGCGTCTGGGAAGTGAGGAGGCGCAACTGCCCCGCCATAACATGGGCGCCTCTGCCCGCCACCCATCGTCTGGGAGGTGAGGTGCGACTCTGCCCGGCCACACCATCTGGGAAGTGAGGAGCGCCTCTGCCCGGCAGCCATCGTCTGGGAGGTGAGGAGCCCATCTGCCCTGCCACCCATCGTCCAGGAGGTGAGGAGAGCCTCTGCCCGACCTCCCATCGTCTGAGAAGTGAGGAGCGCCTCTGCCTGGCCACCCAACATCTGGGAAGTGAGGAGCGCCTCTGCCGCCTCCCATCGTCCGGGAGGTGGGAGAGCCTCTGCCCGGCCACCCATCGTCCAGGAGGTGAGGAGGGGCCTCTGCACGGCCACCCATCGTCTGGGAGTGAGGAGAGCCTCTGCCCGGCCACCCACAGTCTGGGAAGTGAGGAGCTCCTCTGCCCGACCCACCCACAGTCTGGGAAGTGAGGAAGGCCTCTGCCCGGCCACCCATCTCTGGGAAGTGAGGAGCGCCTCTGCCCGGCCACCCCATCTGGGAAGTGAGGAGCGCCTCTGCACGGCCACCCATTGTCCGGGAGGTGAGGAGGCTTCTGCCCGGCCACCCATCATCCGGGAGGTGAGGGGGCGCCTCTGCACGACCTCCCACTCTCTGGGAGCAGAGGAGAGCCTCTGCCCGGCCACCCACCTTCTGGGAGGTGAGGAGCGCCTCTGCCGGCCACCCACAGTCTGGGAGGTGAGGAGCGCCTCGGCTCGGCCACCCATCGTCTGGGAAGTGAGGAGAGCCTCTACATGTCCACCCATCGTCTGGGAAGTGAAGAGTGCCTCTACCCTGCCACCCATCATCCGGGAGGTGAGGCGCCTCTGCCGGCCACCCATCATCCGGGAGGTGAGGAGAGCCTCTGCACGGCCACCCATGGTCTGGGAGGTGAGGCCTCTGCCCGACCACCCATCATCTGGGAGGTGAGGTGCCTCTGCCTGGCCACCCACCGTCTGGGAGGTGAGGAGAGCCTCTGCCGGCCACCCACAGTCTGGGAAGTGAGGTGCCCCTCTGCCCGGCCACCCATCGTCCGGGAGGTGAGGAGCGCCTCTGCCCAGCCACCCATCATCCGGGAGGTGAGGAGCGCCTCTGCCCGACCTCCCATCTCTGGGAAGTGAGGAGCGCCTCTGCCTGGCCACCCACCCTCTGGGAGGTGAGGAGCTCCTCTGCCGACCACCCATTGTCCGGGGAGGTGAGGAGGCTTCTGCCAGCCACCCATCATCCGGGAGGTGAGGAGCACCTCTACACGACTTCCCATCTTCTATGAAGTGAGGCGCCTCTGTCAGGACACCCCATCTGGGAGGTGAGGAGTGCCCTTCTGCCCGGCCACCCATGGTCTGGGAAGTGAGGCGCCTCTGCCGGCCACCCACAGTCTGGGAAGTGAGGAGCGCCTCGGCTCGGCCACCCACTGTCTGGGAAGTGAGGAGCGCCTCTGCCTGGCCACCCACCCTCTGGGAGGTGAGGAGGGCCTCTGCCCGACCACCCATCGTCTGGGAAGTGAGGGAGGCGCCTCTGCCCGACCACCCATCGTCTGGGAGGTGAGGAGCACCTCTGCCCGGCCGCCCCGTCTGGGAAAGTGGGGAGTGCCTCTGCCCGGCCACCCATCGTCCGGGGAGGTGAGGAGGGCCTCTGCCCGACCACACACCGTCTGGGAGGTGAGGGAGGCGCCTCTGCCAGCCACCCATCATCCGGAGGTGAGGAGAGCCTCTGCCCGACCACCCATCATCCGGGAGGTGAGGAGCGCCTCTGCCCGGCCACCCACCATCTGGGAAGTGAGGCCTCTGCCCGACCACACACCGTCTGGGAGGTGAGGCGCCTCTGCCGGCCACCCATCATCCGGAGGTGAGGAGAGCTTCTGCCCGGCAACCCATCATCCGGAGAGGTGAGGAGCGCCTCTGCCCGTCTTCCCATCTTCTATGAAGTGAGGCGCCTCTGCCCGGCCACCCATCCTCTGGGAAGTGAGGAGCGCCTCTGCCCGACCACCCATTATCTGGAAAGTGAGGAGGGCCTCTGCCCGGACACCCATCATCTGGGAAGTGAGGAGCACCTCTGCCAGGCCACCCACCATCTGGGAAGTGAGGAGTGCCTCTGCCCGGCCACCCATCATCCGGGGAGGTGAGGAGAGCCTCTGCCCGGCCACCCAACGTCTGGGAAGTGAGGGGTGCAGCTGCCCGCCCCTCATCATCCGGAGGTGAGGAGAGCCTCTGCCCGGCCACCCATCATCCGGGAGGTGAGGAGAGCCTCTGCCCGGCCACCCATCGTCAGGGAAGTGAGGGACGACTCTGCCCGGCCACCCATTGTCTGGGAGGTGAGGAGAGCTTCTGCCCGGCCACCCATCGTCCGGGAGGTGAGGAGCGCCTCTGCCAGACTTCCCATCTTCTATGAAGTGAGGAGCGCCTCTGCCCGGACACCCCATCTGGGAAGTGAGGAGTGCCTCTGCTCGGCCACCCATCGTCTGGGAAGTGAGGAGCGCCTCTGCCTGTCCACGCGTCGTCTGGGAAATGAGGAGTGCCTCTGCCCGGCCACACAAAATCTGAGATGTGAGGAGGGCCTCTGCCCGACCTCCCATCGTCTGGGAAGTGAGGGAGGCGCCTCTGCCCGACCACCCATGGTCTGGGAGGTGACGCGCACCCCTGCCCGGCCACCCATCATCCGGGGAGGTGAGGAGAGCCTCTGCCCGGCCACCCATCGTCTGGGAGGTGGGGACGCCTCGGCCCGGCCACCCATCATCCGGGGAGGTGAGGCGCCTCTGCCCGGCCACCCATCGTCTGGGAGGTGAGGGAGCGCCTCTGCCCGGCCACCCATCGTCTGGGAGGTGAGGCGCCTCTGCCCAGCCACCCATCATCCGGGGAGGTGAGGAGCACCTCTGCCCGGCCACCCCATCTGGGAAGTGAGGAGTGCCTCTGCCCGGCCACCCAACATCTGGGAAGTAGAGGAGAGCCTCTGCCACGGCCACCCATCGTCTGGGAGGTGAGGGCGCCTCTGCCCGACCACCCATCATCTGGGAAGTGAGGAGTGCCTCTGCCCGGCCACCCATCATCCGGGAGGTGAGGGAGCGCCTCTGCCCGGCCACCCCATCTGGGAGGTGAGGAGGGCCTCTGCCGGATATCCAACATCTGGGAAGTGAGGGCGCCTCTGCCCGACCACCCATCATCTGGGAAGTGAGGAGCCTCTGCCCGGCCTCCCGTCTAGGAAGTGAGGCGCCTCTGCCCGACCACCCATTGTCTGGGAAGTGAAGAGGGCCACTGCCCGGCCTCCCGTCTGGGAAGTGAGTAGCGCCTCTGCCCGGCCACTCATTGTCTGGGAAGGTGAGGTGCCTCTGCCCGGCCACCCATCATCCGGGAGGTGAGGCGCCTCTGCCCGGCCACCCATCGTCTGGGAAGTGAGGAGGCCTCTGCCCGGCCTCCCAATCTGGGAAGTGAGGGCCTCTGCCCGGCCACCCATCGTCTGGGAAGTGAGTAGGGCCTCTGCCCGCCCACCCACCCTCTGGGAGGTGAGGAGCGCCTCTGCCCGGCAGCCCGTCTGGGAGGTGAGGAGCGCCTCTGCCGGCCACCCCATCTGGGAAGTGAGGGCCTCTGCCCGGCCACCCATCATCTGGGAGGTGAGGAGTGCCTCTGCCCGGCCACCCAGCGTCTGGGAAGTGAGGAGCGCCTCTGCCTGGCCACCCACCCTCTGGGAGGTGAGGAGTGCCTCTGCCCGGCCACCCATCGTCCGGGAGGTGAGGGCGCCTCTGCCCGGCACCCATCTGGGAGGTGAGGAGAGCCTCTGCCGACCACTCACCATCTGGGAAGAGAGGAGAACCTCTGCCGACCACCCACAGTCTGGGAGGTGAGGAGGCGCCTCTGCCGACCACCCCATCTGGGAAGTGAGGAGGGCCTCTGCCGGCCACCCATGCGTCTGGGAAGTGAGGAAGCGCCTCTGCCCGACCACCCCATCTGGGAAGTGAGGAGCGCCTATGCCCGACCACCCATCAACTGGGAAGTGAGGAGAGCCTCTGCCCGTCCACCCCTCCGGGAGGTGAGGAGCGCCTCTGCCCGACTTCCCATCTTCTATGAAGTGAGGAGCGCCTCTGTCCGGACACCCCATCTGGGAAGTGAGGAGCGCCTCTGCCAGCCACCCATCTGGGAAGTGAGGAGGCGCCTCTGCCGACCACCCACAGTCTGGGAGGTGAGGAGCGCCTCTGCCCGGCCACCCATTCTGGGGGAAGTGAGGGCGCCTCTGCCCGGCCACACCGTCTGGGATGTGAGGAGGGACTCTGCCCAACCACCCATTGTCTGGAAAGTGAGGAGGGCCTCTGCCCGGACACCCAACATCTGGGAAGTGAGGAGCCTCTGCCGGCCACCCAACTCTGGGAAGTGAGGGCGCCTCTGCCCGGCCACCCATCATCCGGGAGGTGAGGAGAGCCTCTGCCAGACCTCCCATCGTCTGGGCAGTGAGGAGGGCCTCAGCCTGGCTACACACCGTCTGCAAGGTGAGGAGCGGCTCTGCCCGACCTCCCACTGTCTGGGAGCTGAGTAGAGCCTCGGCCCGCCCACCCATCTTCTGGGAAGTGAGGAGGGCCTCTGCCCGGCCACCTTCTGGGAAGTGAGGAGGCCTCTGCCCGTACCCAAAGGGTCACAGGAAGTGAGGAGGGCCTCTGCCCGGCCACCCAACGTCTGGGAATTGAGGAGCGAGTCTGCCCGGACAACCATCGTCCGGGAGGTGAGGAGGGCCTCTGCCCGACCACCCAGTCTGGGAAGTGAGGAGGGCCTCTGCCCGGCCACCCATCATCTGGGAAGTGAGGACGCCTTTGCTTGACCACCCATCATCTGGGAAGTGAGGAGGGCCTCTGCCCGGCCACCCATCGTCGGGAGGTGAGGAGAGCCTCTGCCCGGCCACCCAGCGTCTGGGAAGTGAGGCGCCTCTGCCGACCACCCATCGTCTGGGAGGTGAGGAGAGAGCCTCTGCCCGACCACCCATCGTCTGGGAGGTGGGGAGGGGCCTCTGCCCGGCCACCCATCGTCTGGGAGGTGAGGCGCCCATCTGCCCTGCCACCCATCGTCTGGGAGGTGAGGAGAGCCTCTGCCCGACCTCCCATCTTCTGAGAAGTGAAGCGACTCTGCCTGGCCACCGAAAGTCTGGGAAGTGAAGAGGGCGCCACTGCCACTGACCATAGCATAAGCCTGGGGCGAGTTCCGACTGCCCGGCCAAACCATCTGGGGTGAGGAGCGCCTCTGCCCAGCTGGCCCGTCTCTGAAGGAGTGAGTGCCTCTGCCCGGCCACCTATATGGGAACCTGAGAGGGCCTCTGCCGGCCATAGCGTCTGGGAAGGAGGCAGCGTTTGCCCGGCCTGCCCAATCTGGGAAGTGAGGCCTCTGCCTGGCTTACCCCGTCTGGGAGGTGTGAGTAGCGCCTCGCCCGGCCACTCCTCGTCTGGGGAAGTGGTACCTCATGCCTGGCTACATGGTCGGTAGGTGAGGCATACCCCGGCCAACCATCGTCCGGGGTGGCGCCTCTGCCTGGCGACCCATCATCTGGGAAGTAAGGAGCACCTCTGCCCACGGCCACCCATAGATCCGGGAGGTGGATACGCCTCTGCCCGGCCACCTTCTGGGAAGTGAGGTGCGCTTTCTGCCCGGGGACACAACCTCTAGGAAGTGAGGCGCCTCGACCAGCCTGCTCTCTAGAGTGAGAGCGTCTCTGCCCTACCACCCATCGTCTGGGAGGTGAGGAGGGCCTCTACACGGCAACACAAAATCTAGGAAGTGAGGAGGGCTTCTGCCCTGCCACCCAACGTGTGGGAATTGAGGAGTGATTCTGCGCCCGGCCTCCCCAATCACCAGAGTAGCCTCTCTACCCGCCCGCCTCATCTGGGTAGTGAAGAGGGCCTCTGCTCGGCCACCCAACGTCTGGGAAGAGGCGCGGCAGCCACCCACCACTAGAGTGAGGAGTGCCACCGGCTGCGACCACCCACTGTCTGGGATGTGAGGGCCTCTGCCTGTCCCTTGGCGTGATCTGGGGAAATGAGGGGAGTGCCTCTGCCCGGCCCTGGGATGTGAGGAGGGCCTCTGCCCGGCCACCCAACGTCTGGGAAATGAGGAGCGCCTCTGCCCGGCCACCCAACATCTGGGAAGTGAGGAGGCGCCTCTGCCCGGCCACCATCTAGGTAGGTGGCGTCTCTGCCCGACACGCCCTCGTCTGGGAAGGAGGGCGGCCTCTGCCAGCCACCCGTCTGGGAAGTGAGGCGCCTCTGCCAGGAGCCACCCCATCTTTGGTAGGAGCGCCTCTACCTGGCCAGCCAGCGTCTGGGAAGTGAGGAGCTCCTCTGCCTGTCCACCACTCTCTGGGAGGTTAGGAGCTCCTCTGCCGACCACCCACCGTCTGGGAGGTGAGGAGCACTCGGCTGGCGCATGTCTGGGGGAGTGGGAGGGCCTCTGCACGGCCAACCGGTATGCGGGGAGGTGAGGAGATCCTCTGCCCAGCCGTCCCGTGTGGGAAGTGAGGAGCGCCTCTGCCGGCCACCCACAGTCTGGGAAGTGAGGTGCGCCTCTGCCCGGCCACCCATTTTCCGGGAGGTGAGGAGAGCCTCTGCCCGGCCTCCCATTCTGGGAAGTGAAGAGCGCTTCTGCCGGGCACACACACCATCTGAGGAAGGAGAGGCATACCGGCTCGGCCACCCACTGTCTGGGAAGTGAGGGCGCCTCTGCCGTCCACTCACCTTCTGGGATGTGAGCGCCTACTGCCAGGCCATCCCATCGTGAAGTGAGGAGGGCCTCACCCGGCCACCCACCTTCTGAAAGGGTGAGGAGCGCCTATGCCACAGCCACCGCTGTCTACAAGTGAGGAGAGCCTCTGCCCGGCCACCCGTCACGGTGGCGCCTTTGCCCAGCCGCCACGTCTGGGAAGTGAGGAGTGCCAATGCCAGGCCACCCTACGTCTGGGATGTGAGGAGAGCGTCTGCGGCCTTTCCGTCTGGGAGTGGTGCCTCTGCCCATACCCATCGTCCAGGAGGTGAGGGCGCCTCTGCCCGGCCCTTCGCCGTCCGGGTGGTGAGCGCCCTGCGGCCTGATCTGAAGTGAGGCGCCTGACGGCCACCCGTCACAGGAAGTGCGGTGCGCTTTGCCCGGCTGGGAGGAGGTAGGAGGGCCTCTGCCCGCACCCGTAGTCTGGGAAGTGAGGAGTGCCTCTGCTGCCGGCCACTTGTCGGGGAGGTGAGGAGAGCCTCTGCCCGTCAACCGCCGTCGGGGAGTTATTAAGCGCCTCGGCCTGACCACCCATCATCCTGGGTATGTAAGGCCTCTACCGCAGCCACCCATCTCGTCCAGGAGGTGAGGCGCCTCTACCCGACCACCATACAGAGTGAGTGCAGCTGCCCGGCCACAACCTCTAGAGTGAGTGCCTCGGCTGCGGCCACCACTGTCTGGGAAGTGAGGCGCCTCTGCCGCCACCCATTCTGGGAAGTGAGGCGCCTCTGCCCGACCCTTATCGTCTAGGAAGTGTGGGCGCCCTGCCCGGCAGCCCGTCTGGGAAGTGAGGCTTGATTCTGCCCGGCCACTCACCGTCTAGGGGAAGTGTGTAGGGCCTCTGCCCGCCCACCCATCGTCCGGGGGTGAGGCCTCTTCCCGACCGGCCATTGTCGGAGGTCAGGGCGCCTCGGCCCAGGCGACCCATCATTTGGGAGGTAGGCAGAACTCGGCCCGACCCTTACCCATCTAGCCAGATTAGAGACGCCTCAGCCGGCCGCCCGTCTGGGAAGTGAGGAGCGCCTCTGCCAGATCAACAATAGTCAGGAGGGTGAGGAAGTCCTCACCACTTGACCACCCATTGTCCGGGGAGGTGGATAAACCTCTGCCTTGACTCCTGCTCATCCGGAGGTGGGAGGCTCTACCCGACCTCCCAACGTCTGGAGTGAGGAGAGCCTCTGTCCACCCATCCCTCTGGAGGTGAGGAGCACTCTGCCAGCCACCCATCGTCTGGGAAGTGGGGAGGGCTCTGCCGGAGCCACCCTTCGTCTGGGAGGTGAGGAGGCCTCTGCCCGACTCCATCTTCACAGAGAGTTAGAGCGCCTCTGCCTGGCCACCGAAAGTCTGGAGAGTGAGGTAGCCACTGCCTGACCACCCATGCCTGGGAGGTGGGGTTTGACTCTGCCCGGCCAAACCATCTGGGGTGAGGGGCCTCTCACCCACCCGCCCCATCTGGGAGGTGAGGGGTGCCTCTGCCCGTCCACCCTATATGGGGTGAAGGGGCTCTGCCCGACCCCCAACATCTGGGAAGGAAGCGCGTTTGCCCGGCCACCCCATCTGGGAAGTGAGGAGAGGCGCCTTTGCCCGGCCTTGATCTGGGAAGTGGTGGCCTCCCGTGACCCACTCATCATGTGGGGGAAGTGAGGGAGTTACTCTGCCCGACTACACATGGACTGGGAGGTGAAAGCCTCTGCCCGGCCAATAATACAATAGATCAGGGAGGTGGCCCTCTGCCTGTGACCCATCACAGGAGTAAGTAGCACCCTCTGCCCGGCCACCCATGGAATCCGGAGGTGAGGGATGCAGCCTCTGCCAGGCACCCTTCTGGGAAGTGAGGTGGGCTTCTGCCCGGCCACCCACGTCTGGGAAGTGAGGAGCGCCTCTGCCCGGCCTCCCATTCTGGGAAGTGAGGGCGCCTCTGCCCGACCACCCATCGTCTGGGAGGTGAGGAGCGCCTCGGCCCGGCCTCCCAAAATCTGGGATGTGAGGAGGGCCTCTGCCAGCCACCCATCATCTGGGAAGTGAGGCGCCTCTGCCCGTCCACCCGTCTGGGAAGTGAGGAGGCCTCTGCCCGGCCTCCACCCATCATCTGGGAAGTGAGGAGCGCCTCTGCCCGACCACCCATCGTCTGGGAAGTGAGGAGGCGCCTCTGCCCGACCACCCATGGGTCTGGGAGGTGAGGGAGGAGGAGGGCCTCTGCGGCCACCCATTTGTCGGGGAGGTGAGGAGATCCTCTGCCCGGCCTCCCATCATCCGGGGAGGTGAGGAGGCGCCTCTGCCCGGCCACCCATCATCCGGGGAGGTGAGGCGCCTCTGCCTGACGACCCATCATCTGGGAGTGAGGCGCCTGTGCCCCGCCAAAGCCATCTGGGAGGTGAGGCGCCTCTGCCCGGCCACCCATTGTCCGGGAGGTGAGGAGGCCTCTGCCCGACCACCCATCGTCTGGGAAGTGAGGGCGCCTCTGCCGACCACCCACAGTCTGGGAAGTGAGGACGCCTCTGCCGGCCACTCAACTTCTGGGATGTGAGGAGCGCCTCTGCCAGGCCATCCCATCATTGAAGTGAGGATGGCCTCTGCCCGGCCACCCACCTTCTGGGGTGAGGCGCCTATGCCTGACCACCCATGGGTCACAGGAGGTGAGGAGGCTCTGCCCGGCCACCCCATCCCAGGGTGAAGGCGCCTTTGCTTGGCAGCCACGTCTGGGAGGTGAGGGGTGCCTCCGCCAGGCCACCCTAAGTCTGGGAGTGAGGCGTCTGCTGGCCCTCATGCGTCTGGGAAGTGGGGTGTGCCTCTGCCCATACCATGGTCAGGAGGTGGGGGCGCCCCACTCTGCCCGACCAGCCATGGTCCGGGAGGTGAGGAGCGCCTCGGCCTGATCTGGGAAGTGAGGAGGGCCTATGCCCGGCCACCCAATCTGGGAAGTGGGTGGGCTTTGCCCGGCCACAGCCATGTCTGTGGGGGGGGGACGTGAGAGGAGGAGCCTCGGCCAGACCACCCATAGTCTGGGAGGTGAGGAGCTACTCTGCTGGGCCACCCATCATCCGGGGAGGTGAGGAGGCCTCTGCCCAGGTCAGCCATGGATCCGGAGTTGATGGCGCCGACACAGGCCACCCATCATCTGAGTATGTAAGGGCGCCTCTTACGGCCTGCCGTCTGGGAAGTGAGGAGCGCCTCTGCCCGGCCACCCCTTCTGGGAAGTGAAGTGGCTTCTGCCCGGCCACACAACCTCAGGAGTGAGGGAGTGCCTCAGCACAGGCCACCCACTGTCTGGGGAGGCGGGGCGCCTCATACACACCCCCACCTTCACAGAGTGAGGCGCCTCTGCCCGACCACTCCATTGTCTGGAGGTGTGGGCGCCCCTGCCCAGCCCGTGTGGGGAAGTGAGGCGCTTTCTGCCCAGCCACTCACCGTCTGGGAAGTGAGTAGGGCCTCTGCCCGCCCACCCATCGTCCGGGAGGTGAGGAGATCCTCTGCCCGGCCGCCCATCATCCGGGAGTTGAGGAGCGTCTACCCGGCCACCCATCATAGGGAGGTGAGGAGCGCCTCTGCCTGACGACCCATCATCTGGGAAGTGAGGAGCGCCTGTGCCCGCCAAAGCCATCTGGGATGTGAGGAGCGCCTATGTCCGGCCGCCCCGTCTTGGGTGTGAAGAGAGCCTCTGTCCGGCTGCCCCGTCTAGGAAGTGAGGAGCGCCTCTGCCCGGCCACCCACAGTCTGGGAAGTGGGTGCTTCTCTGCCCGGACACCCATCGTCCGGGAGGTGAGGAGAGCCTCTGCCAGGCCTCCCATTCTGGGAATATAAAGAGCGCTTCTGCCCGGCCACACACCGTCTGGGAAAGGGAGGAACGCCTCGGCTCGGCCACCCACTGTCTGGGAAGTGAGGAGCGCCACTCTGACCGTCCAACCATCGTCAGGAGGTGGGAGATCCTCTGGCCACCCATTTGTTGTTGGGGTGAGGGATAGGCTCTGCCGACCTCCCATCTTCTGGGAAGTGAGGGCCTCTGCCTGGCCCACCCACCCTCTGGGGCGTGAGGCGCATCTGCCCGCCCACCCACCGTCTGGGAGGTGAGGCGCCTTCGACGGCCACCCCAGTGTCTGGGAGGTAGGGAGGGCCTCTGCTGCGTGCCCATTGTCGGGGAGGTGGGGAGGCTTCCTTGACCACCCATCATCCGGGAGGTGAGGCCCGTCTGCCCGGCCACCCATCATCGAGGGAGGAAGGCGCCTGCCTGACGACCCACTTCATCTGGGAAGGGAGGAGGCACCCTGTGCCCAGCAAAGCCCTCTGGGAAGTGAGGAGCGCCTCTGCCCGACCCAACAAATAGTCCTGGAGTTAAGGAGAGCCTCTGCCCGGCCACCCAGCGTCCAGGAGGTGAGGGGGGCGCCACTACTTGACCTCCCATCTTCTATGAAGTGAGGCGCCTCTGCCTGGACACCCCATCTGCAGAGTGAGCGCCTCTGCCGGACCGCCCCTTCTGGGGTTTGAAGAGCCTCTGTCTAGCCATCCCTTCTGAGAAGTGAGGAACGCCTCTACCGGCCACCCACAGTCTGGGAAGTGAGGAGTGCCTCTGCCCGGCCAACTCTTCTGGGAAGTGAGGAGCTTCTGTGACCACACACACAGTGTCTGGGGGGAGGTGAGGCCTGCATTGACCACCCACTCTCTGGGAGGTGAGGATCACCCCTCTGACCACCCGCACCTTGTGGGGGAAGTGAGGTGCCTCTGCCCGACCACCCATGGTCTGGAAGTGAGGGAGGCCTCTGCTGGGACACCCATTGTCTGGGAGGTGGGGCGGTCTACTTGACCACACAATCTCTGGGGGGAGTGAGGAGGCCTCTGCCCATTCTGGGAAGTGAGGAAGCGCCTCACGGCCACCCCGTCTACTGGGGAGGGAGTGGCGTCTCTGCCGAAGCCCGTCTGGGAGGTGAGGGGCGCCACTCTGCCAACCAGTCTGGGAGGTGGGGCGCTCTGGTCACCCATCTTTGAAGTGGGAGGGCCTCTGCCAGGCCGCAACTCTCTGGGGAAGTGAGGAGGCGCCTCTGCCTACCCATCGTCTGGGAGGTGGGAGCGCCTATGCCCGACCACCCCATCTAGCAGGGGTGAGGGGCCCTTGCCCAGCCGCCCGTCTGGGAGTGAGGAGCCTCTGCCAGCCACCCTATGGAAGGGGCCTCTACTTGACACTAGTCTGGGAAGTGAGGAGGCGTCTCTGCGGCCACCCACAGTCTCGGAGGTAAGATTAGCCTCTGCCCGAGGCCCTTCGTCCAGGGGAGGTGAGGCGCCTCTGCCCGACAGCCATCGTCCAGGAGGTGAGGGGCCCCTCGCGGCCACCCAACATCTGGGAAGTGAGGAGCCGCCTCTGCCGGCCACCCCATCTACTGTGAAGTGAGTGGCATCTCTGCCCGACGCCCTACGTCTGGGAAGTGAGGGCGCCTCGGCCAGCCACCCCATATGAAGTGAGGAGGCGCCACACAGCAGGCCACCCCATCTTGGAAGTGAGTAGAGCCTCTGCCGGCCACCCACCTTCTGGGAAGTGAGGAGCCCCTCTGCCCGACCACCCATCGTCTGGGAAGTGAGGATCGCCTCTGCCCAGCCAACCCGTCTGGGAAGTGTGGAGCGTCTTTGCCAGGCCATCCCATCTTTGAAGTGAGGATCGCCTCTGCCCGGCCACCCATAGTCTGGGAAGTGAGGAGCGCCTCTGCCCGACCGCCCCTTCTGGGGTGTGAAGAGAGCCTCTGTCCCTCCGCCCCGTCTGGGAAGTGAGGAGGGCCTCTGTCGGCCACCCACAGTCTCGGGAGTGAGGAATTAGCCTCTTGGCCATCGTCGGGAGGTGAGGAGTGACTCTGCCCGACCACCCCATCGGGATGTGGGGCGCCTCTGCCCGGCCGCCCGTCTAGCGTGGTGGTGGCGCCTCTGCCGGCCAAATGTTGTCTGAGAGTGAGGTACCTCACCCATTTTACATGGTGAGGGGAGGTGAGGGGCATACTCTGCCAACCAGGCATCATCCGAGTGATGAGCGCCTCTGCCCACAGCGACCCATCATCTGGGAGGGAGGGAGCACCTCTGCCAGACATCAAATCTGGCCAAAGTGAAGCGCCTCTGCCACGCCCCGTCTGGGTATTGTGACGCCCTCTGCCCGGCCACCGTCTGGGAGGTGGAGAGCCTCACCTGGCAGCCCCTTCTGGGAGGTGAGGAAGCGTCTCTGCCGGACCGTCTGGGAAGTGAGGCCTCCGCCAGGCCTTAGTCTGGGGAGTGTGGGAGGCATACTCTGCCAGCCAGCCATCCCTCTGAAGTGAGGGCGCTTCTGCCCGGCCCGTCTGTGGTGAGGAGAGCTGCCGGCCCCATGGGAAGTGAGAGGGCGCCTCTGCCCCTGCCACATATCATCAGGGAATTGGGGAGACCTCTGCCCGGCCACCATCTCCGAGGAGGTGAGGAACTCCTCGGCCAGCCACCATCATCCGAGGTGAGGCGCCTCTGCCCGGCTACCCACCATCATCCAGGTGGGGAGGCCTTTGCCTGGTGTGTCTTCTGGCAAGTGATGGCGCCTGTGCCGGCGCCACGTGTGGGGGAGTAGGTAGCCCCTCACTTGACCAGCCATCCTTCCGGGGAGCTGAGGGAGGCCTCTGCCCGTGCCCATGCTCGTCACCCAGGGAGGTGAGGAGAGCCTCTGCCAGACCACACATCTTCTGATGAGGCCTCTGCCGGGACACCCCATCTGGGAGGTGAGGCGCCTCTGCTGTGTCCCATCTGAGAGCCCGAGGAGAGAGACTCTGCCCGGCCGCCCGTCACAGGATGTGAGAGCCTCTGTCTGGCCGCCCCATCTGGGAAGTGAGGAGCGCCTCTGCCGGCCACCCATAGTCTGGGAAGTGAGGTGCCCCTCTGCCCAGCCACCCATCGTCCGGGATGTGAGGAGCGCCTCTGCCCAGCCACCCCTTCTGGGAAGTGAGGTGCACTTCTGCCCGGCCACACAACCCCTAGGAGGTAGGGGCCTTCGGCGACCGCCACTGTCTGGGAGGTGAGGAGGCGCCTCTGCCGACCACCCACACTCTGGGAGTGAGGCGCTCTGCCCGACCACCCATGAGTCTGGGAGTGGGGAGGCCTCTGCAGACCCAGCATTTGGGAAGTGAGAGCACCTCCTACCTGTCCCACGCTTAGATCTGATAAATTGAGGGGTGCCTCTGCCCAGCCACACAAAATCTGGGAGGCGGGGAGGGGCGTCTTGTGACCCACCCAACGTCGGGGAATTGAGAAGCGCCTCTGCCCGGCCACCCCACATCTGCAGAAGTGACTGGGAGTCTCTGCCCGGCCGCCTGGATCTGGGGAGTGGGGAGGCCTCTGCCCGGCCACCCACGCCTGGGGAGTGGGGGAGGCGCCTCTACCAGGCCACCCCATCTTTGAGTGGGGAGGCCTCTGCCCGGTCACCCACCATCCCCTGGGAAGTGAGGGCCTCTAGTACCCTTCGTCTGGGGAAGGAGGGCGCCTCGCGACCACCCAATCTGGGGTGAGAGTGGCTTGCCCCAGGCGCCCCGTCTGGGAGGTGAGGAGTGCCTCTGCCCGGCCACTGCATGGGGTGAAGAGGGGCCTCTGCCCCAACCACCCAGCCTCTGGGAGGTGTGGGCGCCTCAGCCAGCCCCATCTGGGAGGCAAGGAGGCTGGCTTCTGCTGACCCTCATCACATCTGGGAAGTGAGTAGGGCCACTGCCCTCCCACCAATCATCCGGGGAGGTGTGGGCGCCCTCACTTGACCAGCCACATTGTTGGGGTCAGGGCCTGACCTGGCGACCATCATTTGGGAAGTGAGCAGCACCTCGGCCCGGCCACCCCATCTGTGAATTGAGGACTCTGCCCTGCAGCCCGTCTGGGAGTGAGGAGGGCCTCACCCGTCAACCATTGCCCAGGAGTGAGAGATCCTCTGCCTGGCCACCATTGTCCGGGAGGTGAGGGCGTCCGGCCTATCATCCGGGGTGAGGGAGGCCTCTGCCCGACATCCCATGCGTCTGGGGGGGAGGTGAGGCGCGCCTCTGCCTGATGACCCATCAAACCACAGGAAGTGAGGAGCAGCTCTGCCCGGCCACCCCAGGGGAGGTCACTAGCCTCTGCCCGACAGCCTGCCGTCTGCTGAGGTGAGGCGCTTCTGCCCAGCCACCTATGGGAGTGAGGAGTGCCTCTGAGCCACCCCATCTTGGAAGTGAGTAGGCCTCTGCCACGGCCACCTTGCAGTCTGGGGAACTGAGGGCTCTGCCTGACCACCCATGGATCTGGGAGGTGGGGAGGCCCCGACCATCCCATCTGGGGTGAAAGCGCCCTTGCCCAGCCGCCCGTCTGGGAAGTGAAGTGCCTCTGCCGACCAGCCTATGTGGTGGAGAGAGGGACTCTGCCCGGCCACCCAAAGTCTGGGGAGAGTTGGGGAGGCATGCCTGGCAGCCCGATCTGGGAAGTAAAACTGCAGCTCACCATCGTCTTGGGAGGTGAGGAGGGCTCTGCCCGACCTCCCATCGTCTGGGAGGTGGGCGCCTCTCTAGCCACCCACAGGTCTGGGAGGTGAGGAGCGCCTCTGCCCGACCACACACCATCACAGGAGGTGTGGGCGCTCAGCCGGCCACCCATGGTCTGCCAGAGTGGGAGGGCCTCTGCAGACCACCCATCATCCGGAGGTGAGGAGAGCCTCTGCCCGGCCACACATCATCCCGGAGGTGAGGAGCCCATCAGCCCTTCCACCCATCTTCCGGGAGGTGCGTAGAGCCTCTGCCCGACCTCCTAGCCTGAGGGGTGAGGAGCACCTCACCCCGACCACCCACAGAACTCTGGGAGTGAGGCCTCTGCCCAGCCATCCCGTCTGGGAGGTGAGGAACACCTCTGCAGGCCACCATCTTTGAGTGAGGAGGGCCTCTGCCCGGCCACCCACTGTCACAGAGTGAGGCTCATCTGCCTGACCACCATGCGTCTGGGAAGTGAGGAGGCTCCTGCGTGCCCAATCTGGGGTGAGGTGCCCTTGCCCAGCTGCCCCGTCTGGGAAGTGAGGAGTGCCTCTTCCTATCCAACCCTATATATGGGGTAGAGGGGCTGCTGAAACCACCCAGCTCTGGAAGTGTGAGCCTCTGCCCGGCAGCCCGTCCTGCAGGAAGTGGGGGCGCTTCACCCCGACCACTCATCGTGTGGGAACTCAGTGGGAGACTCTGCCCTCCCACACCCTTCGTGCAGGAGGTGAGGAGCGCCTCTACCCAGCCAGCCATCATCCGGGAGATAGGAGCGCCTCGGCCTGACGACCCATCATTTGGAAGTGAGCAGCACCTCGGCCAGGCACTACATCAATTGGTGATTGGCGCCTCTGCCCGACGCCCCGGCATCTGGGAAGTGAGGGCTCTCTGCCCGTCCAACCATCGTCCAGTGGTGAGGTGATGCTCTACCCAGCCATTGTCGGGTGGTCGCGGGCGCCTCTGCCCTACCACCCATCATCCAGGAAGTGAGGAGAGCCTCTGCCCGACCTCCCATGGAATCTGGGAAGTGAGGAGGAACGCCTCGGCTGGCAGCCTCTGGGAGGTGAGGAGCTCCCTCTGCACGACCATGCAAGTCTGGGGTGAGCGGGGCCTCAGCCAGGCCACCCATCGTCTGGAGAGTGTGAGGAGGAGGGCCTCTGCACGGCCACCCATTGTCCGGGAGGGACAGGAGGCCTCTGCCAATGCACCCATCATCCGGAGGTGAGGAGGCGCTTCTGCTTGACCACCCACATCATCTGGGAGGTGAGGAAGCCTCTGCCTGGCAGAGCCCATCATCCCTGGGAGTGAGAGACGCCTGTGCCCATAGAGCCATCCCTGGGAGGTGAGGGGCCTCTGCCCCGACCGTCTGGGGGGGAGGTGAGGCCCTACTGCCCGACCAACCATCAGATCCGAGGGAGGAAGGGAGGGAGCTTCTGCCGGCAGCCCATCATCCGAGGGAGGTGGGGAGGCGCCTCTGCCCGACTTCCCATCTTCTATGAAGTGAGGGAGCACCTCTGCCCGGGACACCCCATCTGGGAAGTGAGCGCCTCTGCTTTCGACAGCCACATCTAGAGACGGGAGGTGCTTCTGCCAGGCCGCACCTTCTGGGGTGTGAGAGAGAACCTCTGTCAGTGACCACCCCTTCTGGGAGTGAGGAGCGCCTCTGCCCGGCCACCCACAGTCTGGGAGGTGGGGAAGCCTCTGCCCGTACCCCTTCTGGGGAGGCGGGGGGCTTCCTGTGCAGCCACACGCAGATCTGGGAGGTGAGGAGCGCCTGAAACGGCCACCCACTCTCTGGGAGGCTGAGGGATTAGCCTCTGCCGACCACCCACCTTCTGGGAAGTGAGGAAGCGCCTCTGCCCGGCCACCCATTTGTCCTGGGGTGAGGGAGACTCTGTGGTTAATGGGTGGAAGCAGGGAGCGCCTCTACCTGTCCACCCATCGTCTGGGAAGTGAGGAGCGATTCTGCCTGGACACCCAACATCTGGGAAGTGAGGAGGGCCTCTGCCGGGCCAGCCACTGTCTGGGAAGTGAGGAGCGCCTAGGCCCGGCCACCCATCTTCTGGGAAGTGAGGAGGGACTCTGCACGGCCACCCATCGTCCGGTAGGTGAGGAGCACCTTGGCCCGACCTCCCATTGTCACGGGAGTGAGGACGTGCACTTTAGCCGCCACGTCTGGGAAGTGAGAGTGCATCTGCCCAGCCACCCAATATATGGGGAGTAGAGAGAATTTACCTGCCACTTTAACATCTGGGAAGTGAGGTGCACTGCCCAACTGCCAGAATCTGGGAAGTGAGGGGCGCTTCTGTGACCACTCATGGATCTGGGAGTGGTGGTGCCTCTGCCTGCCGCCACATCGTCCAGGTGAGGGAGCTCTGCCCGACCAGCAGCCTCCGGGAGGTCAGGGGCGCCACCGGCCTGACGACTATCATTTGGAGGCTGAGCAGCACCTCAGGCACCACCCCATCTGTGGGGCAGGAGCCTCTGCCCGACACCCGTCTGGGAGGTGAGTGCCTCTGCCAGTGTGACCATCCAGGAGGTGAGGAGACCTCTGCCAGACCTTCATCGTCTGGGAACTGGAGGTGATTCTGCTGACCACAGAAACTCTGGGGAGTGGAGTGGGGCCTCTGCTGACCGCCCAACATCTGGGAGTGAGGGAGGCCTCTGCCCGAGCCACCCCATCTAGAGGGAAGTGAGGTGGCACCTCACTGCCCGACCCGCCTGAATCTGTGGGTGGGGGAGGCCTCTACCTGCCACCCAGTCTGGGAAGTGAGAACTCTGCAGAGACCACCCCATCTTTGAAGTGGGAGGGCCTCTGGCCCACCACTGTGTGGGAAATGGGGGCGCCTCACTTTTGACCACCCTTCATCTGGGAAGTGAGGATGCCTATGCCCAGTCACCCCACATCCCCAGGGGTGGGGGAGGCGCCCTTGCCCAGCCGTCCAGATCTGGGACTGAGGTGCCTCCTGCCACGGCCACCCCTAACCAGGGAGTGAGCCTCTGCCCGACCACCCCATCGTCCGGGGAGGTGAGGGCGCCTCTGCCGACCTCCCATCCTCTAAGGAGTGAGGACCGCCTCTGCCCAGCCACCCCATTGGGGTGAGGAGGCATGCTGCCCAGCCGACCCATCTGGGGGGGGGGGGGGGAAGGGAGGCGCCCTGACCCACGCCCCACTCTGGGGTGTGAGAGAGAGGAGCCACTGGGCCTCAGGCCGTCTGGGGGGGGGGGGGAGACAGGGCCTCTGCGGCCACCCACAGTCTGAGGAGGTGAGGTGGGCCTGCCAGGAGGGCTTGGCATGGTCAGGAGGGTGCGAGGGCGCCTCACTTGACCTGCATCATCTGGGGTTGGGGAGAAAAGCTATGCCCAGCCACTGTCTGAGACTGTGAGGTGTGTGCTGCTGCTGGGCAGCTCCTTCTGTGAAGGGAGAATTTTGCCTCTACCCACCTAGCCATGGGAGTAAAGGGGCTATGCCTGGCCACTAGCGATCTGGGAGGTGAGGGCCTTGGCCCAGCCATTATCTAAGAGTGAGGCGCCTCTGTAGGCCCCATGCTGGCAGTGAGGCGCCTCACGGCGCTTCCAGATCTGGGGAATTGAGGAGCCTGCGCTGGCCCAGCCACCGTCCAGGAGGTGAGGAGATCCTGCCAGCCACCCTTCGCTTGGGGGAGGTGAGGAGAGCCTCTTGACCTCCCATCCCTGGGAAGTGAGGGCGAGCTCTACAGCCACCACCATGGGAGGCCAGGAGCGCCTCTGCCTGACCATGCCTCGTCTGGAAGTGAGGTGCGACTCCTGGCTTTTCATCACACGGGGTGAGGGCCTCTGCTGATCTGAGTAGAGGTGGGAGTGCTTTCTGCCCGACCACTTATATGGGGTGAAGGGGCATCACTTTGACCCCACTGTCTGGAAGTGAGGAAGCGCCTCTGCCCGGACACCAATCGTCTGGGAAGTGAGTAGCGCCTCTACTGACACTCATTGTCTGGAGTGAGGGATTGCCTCTGTGTTAGCTACACATAGTCCAGAGTTAGGGTCAACTCTGGCGACCAGCCACCCGTCCGGGGAGGTGATGGCCTCTGCCTGACCACACATCATGGGAAGTGAGGAGCACCTGCGGCCACCCCATCTGAGAAGTGGGGCTGCCCACATCCGACCCATCTGGGATGTGACGAGCGCCTCTGCCCATCCGCCCATTGGGATGTGGCCGCATCTGCCGACAGCCCCTGTCTGGGAGGTGGAGAGCCCCTCTGCCTGGCCCGTCTGGGAGGTGGGGAGCCCCTCTGCCCGACGCCAGGTCTGGGAAGTGAGGCCTTCCAGCACCCCCTTCTCCTTCCAGGTGCAGGGCACTGCCCTGCCCCATCCTCCGGAGGTGAGGGGAACCCCTCTGGCCACCCACAATAGATCCGGGAGGAGAGGGCGCCTATGCCAGGCCTGCTCACGTCCGAGAGGTTTGAGATAACTCTGCCCGACCTCTCCCATTTTCTCGGTGGGGGGCGCCCTGCCCAGACACCCCATCCAGGAGTAGACCCCTCTGCTTTCGGCCAGCCCCATCTGGGAAGGAGACCTCTGCCAGTAGCACCGCCTCGGGTGTGAAGAGGCCATCCGGCCGCCCGTCCTGGGAACTGAGGTGCTCTGCCGGCCACCCACAGTCTGGGAAGTGAGGTGACCCTCTGCCCGGCCACCCCATCTTCCGGGGAGGCAGGAGCGCCTCTGCAGCAGCCACCCCTTCTCGGCAGTGGTGATCCTCTGCCCGACCACACACACATCAAGGAAGTGAGAAGTGCCTGGCTCGGCCACCCAGTGTGTCTGGGAAGTGAGGCACCTCTGCCGGCCACCCACCTTCTGGGAGTGAGGAGCACCTCTGCTGACCACCCATGCGTCTGGGGGAGGCCAGGCAGGGGCCTCACCGGACACCCACCCGTTTGGGAAGTGAGGGGAGCCTCTACCTGTCACGCTTGGTCTGGGAGTGAGGTGCCTCTGCCCGGCCACAAACTCTGGGAGGTGAGGAGGGCCTCTGCCCGGCCATAGCGTCTGGGAATTGAGGAAGCTTTCTGCCCGGCCACCCCATCTGAGTGAGTGGGCGGAAGGCTCTGCTTGACCTTCGTCACAGTGAGGGCACTCTGCCCGGCCACCCCAGTCTGGGAAGTGAGGCGCCTCTGCCAGGCCACCCCATCTTTGAAGTGAGGAGGCCTCACAGGCCACTACCATGGGAAGTGAGGCGCCTCTGCCTGACCACCCATCATCTGGGAAGTGAGGGCGCCTCTGCCGACCACTGTCTGGGGTGAGGTGCGCCCTTGCCCAGCCATCCCGTCTGGGAAGTGAGGAGTTCCTCTGACCGGCCACCCAATTTATGGGAGTGAAGAGGGCCTCTGCCCACCCACCCATCGTCCAGGAGATGAGGCTCTCTGCCCGACGAAGCCATGGGTCCGGAGGTGAGGGCGCGGCGTCTATTACCCATCATCTGGGAAGTGAGGGGAGAACACCGGGCGGCCACCCCATCGCGGTGCTGAGGCCCCTATGCCTGGCCGTGGTCTGGAGGTGGTGCCTCTGCCCGACCAACCATCGTCAGGTGAGGAGATCCTCTGCCCGACCCCACATCATCCGGGGAGGTGAGGAGCACTTCTGCTTGACCACCCCATGCGTCTGGGAGGTGGGGAGAGCCTCTGGGGACTTCCCATGCGTCTGGGGAAGGAGCGCCTCTACTGTACACACTGTCTGCGATGTGGAGGCGCCTCTGCCGACCTCCCCGCAGTCTGGGGTGAGGAGCCCCTCGGCCCAACACCTATGCGTCTGGGGCGTGAGGAGACCTCTGCACACAGCCACCCATCGTCCCGTGGTGAGGAGGCCTCTGCCCGACCACCCCACATCGTCCGGAGGTGAGGGAGGCGCTCTGCCTGAGCACCCATCGTCAGGAGGTGAGGCGACTCTGCCGGAAACACCATCTGGGGTGAGGCGCCTGCCCAGCCACCCCGTCTGGGAGGCAGGGCCCTACTCTGCCCGACCACCCTATATGGGTGAAGAGGACCTCTGCCCGGCCATAGCGTCTGGGGGGGGAGGTGAGGAAGCGCCTCTGCCCGGCCCAGCCACAACATCTGGGAGGTGAGGAGGGCCTCTGCGGACCAGCCACCGTCTGGGAAGTGAGGAGCGCCTGTTGACCACCCATGGTCTGGGAAGTGAGGAGGGACACTGCCGCGGCCACCACATCATCTATTGGGTGAGGAGCCACCGGACCCGACCTCCCATTGTGTCTGGGAAGTGAGGACGCTCTTGCCCAGCCACCACGTCAGGGAAGTGAGGAGATGCCTCTGCACAGCCACCCAATATATGGGAGTAAAGAGGGCCTCTGCCCTGCCCCAACATCTAGGAGTGAGGTGCCTCTGCCCGGCCGCCCGTCTGGGAAGTGAGGGAGCGCTTCTGCTTGACACTCTTCGTCTGGGGAAGTAGTAGTGCCTCTGCTGCCCACCATGCGTCCGGGAGGTGAGGAGCACCTCTGCCCGACCAGCCATCGTCCGGGACGTGAGGAGCGCCTCTGCCCGACCTCCCACCACCTGGGAGGTGAGGGCGCCTCTGCCGACCACCCACCGTCACAGGTGAGGGCTTTCGGCCCGACCACCCATGGTCTGGGGAAGTGGGGAGGGCCTCTGCACGGCCATAGCGTCCGGGGCGTGAGGAGAACTCTGCCTGGCCACCTCCTCGAGGAGGTGAGGGAGCCTGCTTACCGGCCCCATGCGTCCGGGGAGGTGAGGCCTCTGCCCGACCTCCCATCATCTGGGAAGTGAGGGAGCATGGGTGCCGACCCCAATCTGGGAGGTGTGAGCGCCTCTTCCCGACCGCCCGTCTGGGGGGGTGAGGAGCGCCTCTGCCCGTCCACCCATCGTCACAGAGTGAGGTGCCTCTTGACTGCATCATCCGGAGGTGAGGAGAGACTCTGCCCAGGCCACCCATCATCCAGGAGGTGAAAGCCCCTCTACTTGACCACCCATCATCTGGAAGTGAGGGGAGTGCCTCTGCTGTTTAGTCTGGGAAGGGAGGCGCCTCTGCCCGTCCTTTGATCACAGGAAGTGAGGAGTACCTCTGCCCGGCCACCCTATATATGGGAGTGGAGGGGGCCTCTGCCAGTGCACTTAGCGTCTGGGAGGTGAGGAGGCCAGCCTCTGCCAGCCACACCATCTGGGAACAGGAGACTCCTGCAGACAGCCACTGTCTGGGAAGTGAGGAGAGCCTCGGCCCCAGCCATATCGTCTGGGAGTGAGGAGGGACTCTGCTGCGGCCACCCATCATCAGTGGGTGAGGAGGCCTGACCTCCCTGCGTCTGCGAAATGAGGGCGCCTCTGCCTGGCACCCACAGTCTGGGAGTTGAGGCGCCTGGGCCGTGCCACCTTCTGGGAGTGAGGAGTGCCTCTGTCCGACCCACCCTGTCCCAGGAGGTGAGGCGACTCACCCTGACCACCACCGTCTGGGGGGGGGATGTAAGGGCGCCCGCCGCCTGGCCACGCATCGTCTGGGAAGTGAGGAGCGCCTGTGCCCGGGCATCCGATCGGGGGGAGTGAGGCGCCCTTGCAGGCCACCCCGTCTGGAATGAGGGGTGCCTCTGCCCGGCCAGCTTATATGGGGCAGAGACTCTCAGCCACCCAATGTGGGAAGTGAGGTGCGCCTCTTACCGGCCGCCCCGTCTGGGAGGTGAGGAGCACCTGCCTGGACACCCACTGTCTGGGAGGTGAGGCGCCTCTGCCAGACCACCACAGTCTGGGGTGAGGGGGAGCCTCGGCCGGTCACCCATCATCTGGGAGTGAGGGAGGCACTCGGCCACCCACCATCATCACAGGGGAAGTAGGAGGGCCTCTGCCGGCCACCCATGGAATCGGGGAGGTGAGGAGAGCCTCTGTTGACCACCATGCGATCCATTGAGTTGAGGAGCCTCTGCCCTGCCACCCATCTTCCGGGGTGAGGAGCGCCTCTGCCGACCTCAATCATGGGAGTGAGGCCTATGCCCGTGCAATCTGGGAGGTGGGCGCTTCTGCCCGACGCCCCCCCCTCTGGGAAGTGAGGGCAGGCTACCTGTCCACTCTTGGTTTGGGAAGTGGGGGTGCCTCTGCCCGGCCACACAAATCTGGGAAGTGTGGAGGCCTCACGCCACATTCACCCCAGCGTCTGGGAAGTGAGGGGCTCAGCCCGTCCACCCCATCTGAGAAGTGAGTGAGCTGCCCGGCATGTCTGGGAAGTGAGGGAGCGCCTGCGTGCCGTCTGGGAAGGTGAGGAGAGCCTGCTGGGCCAAACCATCTTTGAAGTGAGGAGGGCCTCTGCCTGACCACCCGTCTGGGAGTGGGGAGCTCCTCTGCCCGGCCACCCATGGTGGGAGGTGAGGGGTGACTCTGCCCGTCCACCATCCTCCGAGGTGAGAGAGCCTCTGACCACCCATCGTCTGGGAAGTGAGGGCGCACTGCCCAGCCACCCAACGTCTGGGAAGTGAGGAGCGCCTCTGCTCGGCCGTCCCATCAGGGAAGGGAGGAGCACCTCGGGCCGGCCGCCCCTTCTGTGTTGTGAAGAGAGCCTCTGTCCCTCCGCCCGTCCACAGAAGTGAGGCGCCTCTGCCGACCACCCACAGTCTGGAGGTGAGATAGCCTCTGCCCGGGCGCCCATCCTCTGGGAGGTTAGGGCGCCACTGCCCATTTGGCCATCGTCCGGGAGGTGAGGAGCCCCTCTGCCCGGCCAGCGTCTGGAAGTGGGGCACCTCTGCACGGCCACCCCATCTGGGAAGTGGGTGGGGTCTCTGGTAGCCTGCGTCTGGGAAGTGAGGAGCACTTCTGCCCGACCTGCATTGTGGGGGGAAATGAGGAGCGCCTCTGCCAGGTCAAATGATCTTGGAAGTGAGGAGAGCCTCTGCCCGGCCTGCAGGTCTCGTGAGGGCTCCTGACCACCCATCGTCTGGGAGGTGAGGGAGGCGCCTCTGCCCGGCCACCCATCCTGGGGTGAAAGCCCTTGCCCAGCCGCCCATTATGTGGAGTGAGGTCACTTGCCTCTGCCCGACCAGCTATATATAGATGAAGACGACTCTGCCCGGCCATCCAAAGTCTGGGAGGTGAGGAGGCCTCTGCCCGGCAACCACCATCTTCAGGTGAGGAGCCCCTCTGCCCCACGACCACCCAGTCTGAAGGCGAGGCGCCTCTGCCAGCCACCCCATCTGGGAAGTGGTGGCGTCTCCTGCCCGACGCCTGAGTCTGGGGGGGGGGGGGGGGGGAAGTGAGGCCTTCTGCCGGGCCACCCACGTGGGAGGTGAGGGAGGCGCCCTCACCCGACCCCATCGGGTGAGGGCGCCTCGGCAGCCACCATCATCTGAGGAGGTGGGAGGCCTGCCCGATACCCCATCGTCTGGGAGGTGAGCCCATCTGCCTGCCACCCATCATGCGGGGTGAGGAGAGCCTCACCCGACCTCCCATGGAATCTGAGAATTGGGAGCACCTCTGCCAGCCACCCAAAGTCTGGGAGGTGGGCGCCCCTCTGCCTGACCACCCATCATCTGGAGGTGGTGGAAGCTCTGCCCGGCCACACCATCTGGGGTGAGGGTGCCTCTGCTTGTGCGCCCGTCTGTGAGAGGAATGCCTCTGCCCGGCCACCTATATGGGGAGTTGGGGCCTCTGCCCCGGGCAGCGATCTGGGAAGGGAGGCTCTGCCGGCATCTGGGAAGTGAGGCGCCTGCTTCCCGGCCGCCCGTCTGGGAAATGAGTAGCGCCTCTGCCCGACACTCATAGTCTGGGAAGTGAGGGAGTCTCTGCCCAGCTACCCACATGGTCAGGATGTGGTCATACTCTGCCCGGCCAGCCATGATCCGAGGGAGGTGATGAGCCTGCCTGACGACCCATCATCTGGGAAGTGAGGAGCACCTCTGCCCGGCCATCCCATCTGTGAAGTGAGGAGCGCCTCTGCCCGGCCGCACTGTCTGGGAAGTGGCGCCTCTGCCAGCCACCCTGTCTGGGAGGTGGGAGAGCCTCTGCCTGGCCACCCATGGAGTCTGGGAAGTGAGGGCGCTTTCTGCAGTAACCGTCTGTGAAGTGAGAGCCTCTGCCCGGCAGCCCGTCTGGGAAGTTAGGAGCGCCTCTGCCCCTGCCTCATCTGGGGTGAGGAGCACCTCTCTGGGAAGTGATGAGCGCCTGTGCCCGACAGCCCCGTCTGGGACGTGAGGGAGCCCTCTTCCAGGCCAACCATTCTACGGGAGTTGAGGAGAGCCTCTGCCCGGCCACTGCAAAATGGGGAGTGGGAGGGCCTCACTGACCACCCAACGTCTGGGAGTGAGGAGCGCCTTCTCTGCCTGGCCACCCGTCTGAGAAGTGAAAGCGCCTCTGCCCGACCAACCACCATCTGGGAGGTGAGGCGCCTTGGCCAGCCACACATCTTCTGGTAAGTGGGAGACTCAGGCAGGCCACCCCATCTTTGAGTAGGAAGGTCCTGCAGGCCACCCCACCGTGTAAGGAGTGAGGAGCCCTCTGCCTGACCACCCATCCTCATCTGGGAAGTGTGGTAGGCCTCTACCCGGCCACCCAATGTGGGGTGAGGGAGTGCCTTGCCCAGCCACCCCTGTCTTGGAGGTGAGGGAGTGCCTCTGCCCGGACACCCCTAGCAGGGGAGGCCCGAGGACTCCTGCTTGACCACCCAACATCTCCAAAGTGTGGGAGGCCTCGCGGCATTGCGTCTGGGAGGTGGGAGCCTTCTGCCCGGGCCACTCATCAGTCTTGGAGGTGAGTGGGGCCTCTGCCCACCCAGATCATCCGGGGTGAGGCGCCCTCTACTCGAACTCCCATTGTCTGGGAGAGTGACCTTCCTCGCCAACCACCCCATCTGTGAATTGGGAATTACTCTGTCGACGCCCCATCTGGGAGGTGAGGCGCCTCTGCCCGTCAAACGCATCGTCAGGAGGTGAGGAGATCTTCTTGCCCGGCCACCCATGGTCCGGGGTGAGGAGCACGTCGGCCGACCGCCATCATCCAGGAAGTGAGCTCTGCTTACCTCCATAATCTGGGAGTGGGAGCCTCTGCCTGGCCACCCACCCTCTGGGAGTGGGGAGGAGACCTCTGCCCAGGAAACCACCCACTGTCCCGGGAGGTGAGGAGGCCTGGGCACAGCCACCCCATCGTCTGGGAGGTGAGGAGGGCCTCTGCACGTACCCCATTACCTGGGGAGGTGAGGAGATCCTCTTGACCACCCATCATCCAGGAGGTGAGGGGCCCGGCGTCTGCTGACCGCATCATCCGAGGGAGGTGAGGAAGCGCCTCTGCCACAGCGACCATCATCTCGGAGGTGAGGGCACCTGTGCCTGGCAGAAACCATCTGGGATGTGAGGGCATACTCTGCCACGGCCGCCCGTCTGGGAGTGGGAGCACCCTCTGCCATGATAACCATGGAGTCCGGGAGGTAGGAGGCATCTGCCCGGACACCTATAGTCGGAAGAAGTGAGGTGCCTCTGCCCGACCTCCCATCTTCTACAGTCTTGGTGCCTCTGCCAGGACACCCAACTATCACAGCTTGAAGTGAGGAGGGCCTCTGCTGCATTAGCGCCATCTGGGAAGGGAGGAACTGTCCGAGACACGTCACAGGTGTGAAAGAAGTCTCTTTCAGGCACCTTCTGGGTAGTGAGGGAGGCGCCTCTGCCCGGCCACCCACAGTCTGGGAAGTGAGGTGCGCCTCCTGCCCGACCACACATGGTCAGGAGGTGAGGGCCTTCTGCCCGACCACACACCGTCCTGGGTGACATACCGGCTCGGCCACCCCGCACTCTCTGGGAGGTGGGAGGCCTCTGCTGGCCACCCACACCTTCAGGAGGTGAGGCGCCTCTGCCCGACCACCCATCATCTATGGGAAAGTGGGGAGACTCTACCCGGACACCCATCATGGGAATTCAGGAGGGCCCTCACCTGTCCACCCTTCGTCTGGGAAGTGAGGTACTTCTGCCCGACCCACACAAACTCTGCCAGGAAGTTGGGAGAGACTCTGCTGACCACCCAACATCTGGGAGGTGAGGGCTCTGCCGGGCAGCATCATCCAGGAGGTGAGGAATGCTCATGACCGCATGGAATCAGGGAGGTGAGGGAGTAGCCTCTGCAGTACCCATGCGTCTGGGAGGTGAGGAGAGCTGCGGGACTCCCATGCGTCTGCAGGAAGTGAGGGCCTCTGTGGCTACACACCATCTGCGGTGAGGGGCGCCTCTGCCTGACCTCCCACCGTCTGGGAGGTGAGATACCTAGGAAGCCGACCACCCATCTTCTGGGAGGTGAGGAGGGGCCTCTGGGCGACCGCCCATCTTCCCTGTAGGTGAGAGCTCTGCCCGGCCACAGTCAGGAGGTGAGGAGCGACTCTGCCCGGCCACCCACAGTCTGGGATGTGAGGAGTGCCTCTCCCCGTCCACCCCGTCTGGGAAGTGAGGAAAGCCTTTGCCAGGCCACCCCATCTTTGAAGTGAGGAGGGGCCTCTGCCCGCCACCCACCATCTGGGCCCAGTGAGGCGCCTCTGCCCGGCCACCCAATCCTACTTGAAATGAGGGAGGCTAGCACTTGCCCAGCCAGCCCAGATCTGAGGGAGTGAGGTGCTGTGCTTAGCCACCCTACATATGGGGTGAAGGGCCTCTGCCACACGGCCACCCAACGTCTGGGAAGTGTGAAGCGCCTCTGCCCGGCAGCCCAGTCTGGGAAGTGAGGCTAGCTTCTGCCCGACCCTCATGCGTCTCTCTTGAGTGAGTGGTGCCTCTGCTTCCCCGCCACCATCCGGGTGAGGGGAGCCTCTGGCCAGCCATCATCCGGGAGGTCAGGATGGCCTCTGACATGACGACCCATCATTTGGGATGTGAGCAGCCCACCGGCCCGGGTACCCAGTCTGTAGCCAAGTGAGTAGCGCCTCTGCCACGGCCACCCGTCTGGGAAGTGAGGAGCGCCTCTGCCCGATCCAACCATGCATTGCAGGAGGTGAGGAGATCCTCTGCCGTCACACCATCGTCCGGGGAGGTGAGGCGTCTGCCCGACCACTCTCATCCGAGGTGAGGGAAAGCCTCTGCCCGACCTCCCATCATCTGGGAGGTGAGGGGCGCCTCTGCCACCAGCCACCCACTCTCTGGGGTGAGGGGCGCCTCTGCCGACCACCCACTGTCTGGGAGGGAGGAGGCGCCTCGGCCGTGCACCCATGGGCCACAGAGTGAGGAGGGGAGGGGGGCTTCTGCCGCGACTGCCCATGGTCAGGAGGTGAGGAGAGCCTCTGCCCGTGCCATCAGATCCGGGTGGGAGCCACATCTGCCCTGCCACCCCCCATCGTCCAGGTGAGGGAGGCAGCCTCACCCGACCTCCCATCGTCTGGGGTGAGGAGCACTGCCCAGCCACCCAATCTGGGAAGTGTGGTCAGCCTCTGCTTGGCATCCAGTCTGGGAAGGGAGGCGACTCTGCTCCCGGCAGCCCCTTCTGGGGTGTGAAGAGAGCCTCTCTCCGGCAGCCCCGTCTGGGAAGTGAAGAGCGCCTCTGCCAGACTCCCACAGACTGGGAAGTGAGGGGTATTTCTGCCCAGCCACCCATCTTGGAGACTGAGGCATGCCCAGCAGCCCCATCCTGGGAGGTGAGGAGTGCCTCTGCCCGGCCACCCACTATCTTGTGGGAGTGAGAAGGGGCCTCTGCCTGAAAAGCAGCCCAGCGTCTGGAGTGAGGGGCCGGCCTCTGCCCAGCCGCCCCATCTGTGAAGTGAGGAGCCCTCTGTGGCCGGCTGCCGTCTGGGAGTGGTGTCGCTTTGCCCGACCACTCATGCAGTCAGGTGAGGTTGCCTCTGCCCGGCTACATGGTCGGAGGGGAGTTGAGGGCGCCTAAGCCCGACCAGCCACCGTCCAGGGAGGTGATGGCCTTTGCTGTTGACCATCACGTGAGAAGTGAGGAGCACCTCTGCCCACGACCACCCCATCTGTGAAGTGAGGCGCCTCTTAGCTGCCCGTGTGGGGAAGTGGTGAAGCGCTCTGCCTGGCCACCGTCTGGGAGGTGTGTGGAGAGCCTCTGCCTGGCTGCCCGTCTGGGAGGCGGGCTCTGCCCGGACGACCGTCCTGGGAAATGAGAGGCTTCCTTCCCGACCACTAGTCTGGGGTGTGGGCGCTCTGCCCGGCCACCCTGGTCTGGGAAGTGAGAGCGCTGCCCACGACAACCCGTCTGTGGCCAGAATGAGGGAGAGCCTCTGCCCGGCCACTTACGTGTGGAAGTGAGGGAGGCGCCTGCCTACCCCATATCATCTGGGAATTCAGGAGCACCTGTGCCCGGCCACCCAATCCTCAGGAGGAGGCTCCCTCTGCCCGGCCACCCCATGGAATCCGGGGAGGTGAGGGGCGCCTCTGCCTGTGACCCAACTGGGAAGTGATGGCGCTGTGCTTGGCCGCCCCGTCTGGGGAAGTAAGGGAGACCCTCTGCCTGTGTATGTCCTCCCCAGGAAGGGGAGTTAAGGAGAGCCCTGCCCGGCCACCCTTCGTCCGGGGTGAGGTGCCTCGCCCGACCTCACATCTTCTCACAGTGAGGTGCCTCTGCCGGACACCCCATCTGGGAAGTGAGGAGGGCCTCTGCTGAGACGCCCCAGCCTCACAGGGAGGCGGGAGAGCCTCTGCCCAACAGCACCGTCTGGGGTGAAGGGAGCCTCTGTCCGGCCTTGGTCTGGGAGGTGAGGAGACTCTGCCGACCTGCAGTCTGGAGAGGTGGTGCCTCTGCCCGTGCATGCGTCCGGAGGGGAGGTGGGGAGCGCCTGCCCGGCCACCCCTTCTGGGAAGTGAGGTGAGATTCTGCCCAGCCACACACCGTCTAGGAAGTGAGGGGTTCCTCACGGCCCTGCCACCCATTGTGGGAAGTGAGAATTTTTCTGCAAGCCCTCCCACCTTCTGAGTAGAGACACCTCTTGGCCCGCATCGTCAGGCAAGTGAGGAGGGCCTGCGGACACCCACCTTTTGGGAGGTGAGGGAGCGCCTCACCACCTGTCGCAGCGTCTGGGAAGTGAGGAACTCTTGTGCACAGAAGCACTCTGAAGGTGGGAGGCCTCTGCCCGGCCACCCAGACTTATCTGGGAAGTGAGGGGCGCCTCTGCCAGCCACCCCATCTGGGAAGTGAGTGGCTGACTCTGCCCGGCCGCCTAGTGCAGGGCGTGTGAGTCTCTGACCACCCGTCTGGGAGTGAGGAGGCCTCTACTTAGACACTTTATCTTTGGAAGTGAGGAGGGGCCTCACCCGGCCACCACCATATGGAAATTGAGCCCTCACTGGGACCACCATCGTCTAGAGTGAGGGGCGCCTCTGCCCGGCCACCCGTCTGGGAATTGAGGAAGCGCCTTGCACAGCTGCCCCGTCTGGGTGAGTGAGGGTTACTCACCTTTAGCCACTACCTTGGGTGAAGGGGCCTCTGCCCCCCGCATCGTCCAGGAGTAGAGCCTCTGCCGGGCAGCCATGCTTCCGGGGAGTTGAGGCGCCTCGGCCTGACTACCATCATCTGGGAAGTGAAGGGGCCTCGGCCCGGTACCCATCTGAAGTGAGGGGCGCATCACCTGGCCGGTCACACAGGAGTGAGGCATCTTCCCAGGCTAGCATCGTCCGGAGGTGAGAGCCCTCTGCGCAGCCACCCCAGCGTCTGGGAAGTGAGGAGTGCCTCTGCCCTGACACCCCATCTGGGAAGTGAGTGGCGTCTCTGCCCGGCCACCTCATCTCGAAGTGAGGAGCGCTTCTGCCTGGCAACCCTGTACGGAAAGTGAGGAGCGCCTCTGCCAGGCCACCCCATCTTGGAAGTGAGGAGAGCCTCTCTGCCCGACCACCCTGGGGAAGTAGAGGGGCGCCTCTGCTTACGGCCGCATCGATCACAGAGATTGGGGCCCTTCTGCCCGGGCACCCCATCTAGAGGTGAAGGCACTGCCCGGCCATTGTCAGGTAGGGAGATTACTCTGCCAGGCCCCACCTATATGTGAAATTGAAGAGAGAGGCTGCAGTTCCAGAGTCTGGGAGGTGAGGAGCACCTCTGCCAGCAGCCCCATGGGAGGTGAGGGCGCCTCTGCCTGGCCACCCAAGGTCTGGGAGGTGAGGAGCACCTGTGCTCGACCCTCCACCATCTGGGGTGAGGCGCTGACCCGACCACTCATCCTATGTCTGCGAGTGGGGAGGTAGTCTGCCTGTGCACCCATGCGTCAGGAGGTGGGGAGCCTCTGCCCGGCCTTCCCTTGATCCGGCGGGTGGGGCCCATCTCCTCACCACCCACATCAGGTTGGGAGGAGAGCCTCTGCCGACCTTATCATTAGAAGTGAGGAGGAACTCTGCCTGGCCACCCCACGTCTAGGATGAGGCGCCTCTGCCTGATTTTTGCCACGACCTGGGAGTGAGGTGCGACTCTGTAGCCACACCATCTGGGGGGTGAGGCGCTCTGCTAGCAGCTGCAATCTGGGCAATGAGGAGGCACTGCCTCCACCCTATATATGGGAGTGAAGGGCTCAGCACCCAACATCTGGGGAGTAGGGAGGGGCTCACGCGCCACTTCTTCACAGGAAGTGAGGGCGTCTGCAGGACGACCCGTCTGGGAGGTGGGGAGGTCTCCGCCGGCGCCTAGTCTTGGGTGTGGAGCGCCTCCTGCCCGGCAACCCATGGCGTTCTGGGAAGTGGGAGCACTTCTGCCTGGCAACCGTCTGTGAGTGAGGTGCCTGCCCGGCCGCCCCATCTGGGAAGTGAGGCGCCTCTGCCTGCCACACATATCATCTGGGAATTGGAGGCACCTCACACCATCCCTCTGAGGTGGGGGCTCCTCTGCCAGACCACCCCATTAAGTGGGAGGTGAGGAGCCTCTGCCCGGCCACCCATCATCAAGGGAGGTGAGGAAGCCTCACCCCTGACGGGCGCCTCTGCACCCATCACACCCATGCGTCTGGGAAGTGAGGAGGGGCACTGCCAGGCACGCCCCGACTAGCAAGTGAGGAGCGCCTCTGCCCGGCCACCCCGTCTGGGAGGTGGGGGGCGCCTCCCCCTGGCCGCCCGGTCTGGGAAGTAAGGAGTGCCTCTGCCCTGCCACCACATTCTGGGAAGAGCGGAGTGCCTCTGCCTGACCACCCATCGTCTGGGAAGTGTGGAGCGACTCTGCCCGGCCACCCCATCTGGGAATTGAAAG
>JAKGGE010001330.1:0-42889 GCA_023748175.1 Hoolock leuconedys
CCAGCACACCCATCGTCTGGGAAGTGAGGAGGGCCACTGCCAGGCCGCCCCGACTGGAAGTGAGGAGCGCCTCTGCCCGCCACCCCGTCTGGGAGGTGGGGGGCGCCTCCGCCTGGCCGCCCTGTCTGGGAAGTGAGGAGCGCCTCTGCCCTGCCACCACATTCTGGGAAGAGCAGAGTGCCTCTGCCTGACCACCCATCGTCTGGGAAGTGGGGAGCGACTCTGCCCGGCCACCCCATCTGGGAATTGAAGAGCGCCCCTTTCCAGCCGCCCCATCTGGGAAGTGGGGAGTGAATCTGCCAGGCCACCCTATATATGGGAGCGAAGAGGGCTTCTGACCGGCCACCCGTCTGAGAAGTGAGGAGTGCCTCTGCCCGGCCACTCATCCCAGACACCCAACGTGGTGGAAGTAAGGAGCGCCTCTGCCCGGCCACTCATCCTCTGGGAAGTGAGGAGTGCCTCTGCCTGGCCACCCATCGTCCGGGAGCTGAGGAGCGCTTCTGCCCGGCCAGCCATCGTCCGGGAGGTGAGGAGCGCCTCGGCCTGATGAACCATCCTCTGGGAAGTGAGGAGCACCTCTGACCGACCACCCCATCTGTGAGGTGTGGAGCGCCTCTGCCGGCCCGCCCCGTCTGGGAAATGAGGAGCGCCGCTAACCGGCCAACCATCTTCCGGGAGGTGAGGAGATCCTCAGTTCGGCCACCCATCGTCCAGGATGTGAGGAGCGCCTCTGCCCGGCCATCCATCATCCGGGAGGTGAGGAGAGCGTCTGCCCGACTTCCCATCGTCACAGAAGTGAGGCGCCTCTGCCTAGCCACCCACCGTCTGGGAAGTGAGGCGCCTCACCGTACCCATGGGCTGGGAGGTGAGGGAATGCCTGGCCACCCATTCTCCGGGAAGTGAGGAGCGCCTCTGCTCGGCCACCCGTCTGGGAAGGGAGGAGCGCCTCTGCCAGCCACGCCTTCTGGGAAGTGAGGGAACCTGTAGCCTGACCACGCCGTCCTGGGGTGGGAGGCCTCTGCCCAGACACCCACCGTCCTAGAGGAAGAGGCCTCTACTGTCCTCCCATACGTCTGGGAAGTGAGAGGGCCTCTTCGGCCACTAACTCTCGAAGTGAGGAGCGCCTCTCTGCCCGACCGCAACGTCTGGGAAGTGAGGAGCGCCTCTGCCCGGCCACTAGCGTCTGGGAAGTGAGGGCGCCTCTGCCTGGCCACCCCATCTGGGAAGTGGTAGTGTCTCTGCCCGGCCAGCCCCATCTGGGAAGTGAGGAGCACCTCTGCCCGAGACCCTGCGTCTTCTGGGGTGAGGAGTGCCTCTGCCCGGCCACCCAACTTCAGGGGTGAGGGAGAGCCTCTGCTTACAGCCACCCATCGTCCGGTGGAGTGAGGGCGCTTCAGCCCGAGACACCCATCTTCTGGGAAGTGAGCACCTCTGCACGGCCACACCATCTGGAAGGTGAGGAGTGCCTCTGCCCAGACAGCCCGTCTGGGAAGTGAGGGAGTGCCTGCCGGGCACCCTATATATTTGGTGAGGGGCCTCTGCCCAGCAACCCAACGTCTGGGATGTGAGGAGGCCTCTGCCCAACCACCGTCACAGGGGCGAGGCGCTTCAGCGCGACCACCCATCGTCTGGGAGGTGAGGAGGAGAGCCTCTGCCCGGCCACTTGTCTGGGAGGTGGTAGCGCCTCTGCCCGGCAATCAACATCTGGGATCTGGGGCGCTCTGCCCGGCGCCCATCTGGGAGGTGTGAGGGGGAAGCTGCCCCGACCACTTATCTTCTGCGAGGAGTGAGGAGGGCCTCTGCCCGACCACCCATCGTCCCGAGGGGTAGGGCGCCTCTGCCGTCACCCATCTTCTGAAATGAGGGCGCTTCTACCTGGCCACCCTTCGTGCAGAAGGAGGTGAGGAGCGCTGCCTTCCAGCAAACCATGCGGGAAGTGAAGGCCTCTGTCCACGGCAGCCTGTCACCAGGAAATTGAGGAGTGCCTCTGCCCGGCCACCATCATCTACAGAATTGAGGCCTCTCCCGGCCACCCATCCTCGGGTGGTGAGGAGCTCTCCCTCTGCCTGGCCTGTCATCCGGAGGTGAGGAGCCTCGCCTGGCAGCCCATCATCTGGAGTGAGGCCTGTGCCCGGCCGGAAACCATCTGGGAGTGAGGGCCTCTTCCCGGCCGCCCGTCTGGGAGTGATGGCGCCTCTAGCACCGACCAGCCATCGTCCATTGAGGAGAGCCTCTGCCCATCCCACTACCGTCCGGTGAGGGCAGCTGCCCGGCCACCCATTGTGCACAATGTGAGGAGAGCCTCTGCCGGACACCCAGCTCTGTGGGGTGGGCCTCTGCCCGGCCACTGCGTCTGGGAAATGAGAACACTTCTGCCTGGAGCCCATGGTATTTCTGCAGGGTGTTCTCTGGCCCGTCCACCCATGCGGAGAGGTGAGGAGAGCGGCTCCTGGCCACCCATCGTCCGGAGGTGAGGAGGAAAGTGACTCTGCCCGGCCACCCTACACCGTCTGGGAAGTGAGGAAGCCTCTGCTGTTGGTCTGGGAGGGGCCTGGGGCGGCCAACCATTGCCCAGGAGTCGTCTGCCCAGCCACCCAACCTCCGGGGAGGTGGAGGAGGGAGCTCTGCCCGGCCACCCACCCATCCCTCTAGAGTGAGAGCGCCTCTGCCGCCTCTGCTCGACCAACCATCGTCCGTGAGGTGAGGAGAGCCTCTGCCCATCCACGCATCGTCCGGGAGGTGAGGAGCGCCGCTGCCCGACCACCCATTGTCTGCAATGTGAGGAGAGCCTCTGCCCGGACACCCAATCTGTGAAGTGAGGTGGGCCTCTGCCCGGCCACTGCGTCTGGGAAGTGAGGAGCACCTCTGCCCGGAAACCCATCGTCTGGGAAGTGAGGTGTTCCTCTGGCCGTCCACCCTTCGTGCTGAGGTGAGGGAGAAACGCTCTGGCCACCCATCGTCGAGGAGAGGTGAGGAAGCGACTCTGCCCGGCCACCCACCGTCACAGGAAGTGAGGAGCGCCTCTGCCTTACGACCACCCACGGTCTGGGAGGTGAGGAGGGCCTCGGGCCGGCCAACCATTGCCTGGGAAGAGAGGAGTGCGTCTGCCCAGCCACCCAACCTCCGCGAGGTGAGGAGAGCCTCTGCCCGGCCACCATCCTCTGGGAAGTGAGGAGCGCCTCTGCTCGGCCGCCCGTCTGGGAAGGAGGAGCGCCTCTGCCCGGTCGCCCGTCTGAGTGTGAAGAGCATACTCTGCCCGGCCACCTTCTGGGAGTGAGGGCGCTTCTGCCCGACCACACACACCATCTGTGAAGTGAGAAAGCCACCGGCTCGGCCACCCCACTCTCTGGGAAGTGAGGGGCACCTCCGCCCGGCCACCCTTAGTCTGGGAATTGAGGAGGGCCTCTGCCCAGACACCCACCGTCTGGGAAGAGAGGAGCGCCTCTACCTGTCCTCCCATCGTCTGGGAAGTGAGAGCGCCTCTGCCCGGCCACCCCGTCCTGGAAGTGGGGAGTGTCTCTGCCCGGCCGCCCCACATCTGGGAGTGAGGGCTCTCTGCCGAGACCCCTCGTCATGCAGGAGTGAGGAGTGCCTCTGCCCGGCCACCCAACTTCCGGGAGTTGGGGAGAGCCTCTGCCCGGCCACCCACATCTTCGGGGAGGTGAGGAGCGCTTCAGCCCGAACACCCATCTTCTGGGAAGTGAGGAGCACCTCTGCACGGCCACACCATCTGGGAATTGAGGAGTGACTCTGCCCAGCAGCCCCGTCTGGGAAGTGAGGAGTGCCTCTGCCAGCCACCCTATATATTTGAGTGAAGAGGGCCTCTGCCCGGCAGCCCCGTCTGGGATGTGTGAGGAGGGGCCTCGCAGCCTGTCTGGGAGGCGAGAGGGCCGCTTCAAGCGCGACCACCCATCATCTAGGAGGTGAGGAGGCCTCTGCCGGCCACCCCATCTGGGAGGTGGTACTCTGCCCGGCCAATCAACATCTGGGATCTGAGGAGTGCCTCTGCCCGGCCCGCCCATCTGGGAGGTGAGGAGAGCTTCTGCCCGACCACCCATCTTCTACTGCGAAATTGAGGAGGCCTCTGCCAGCCACCCATGCGTCAGCGAGGCTTCACCCGTCACCATCTTCCTGGGAAATGAGGGACGCTTCTACCTGGCCACCCATCGTCTGGGAAGTGAGGAGCACTTCTGCCCAACCAACCATCTGGGAAGTGAAGAGAGCCTCTGTCCGGCCGCCCGTCTGGGAAAGTGAGGAGCGCCTCTGCCCGGCCACCCATCATCTGGGATTTGAGGGCCTTACTCTCGGCCACCCATCCTCCCAGGTGGTGAGGAGCTCCCTCTGCCTGGCCACCTGTCATCCAGGGTGAGGCGCCTCTGCCTGGCGACCCATCATGCAGGAAGTGAGGCGCCTGTGCCCGGCCAAATCATCTAGGAAGGGAGGGGCGCTCTTCGGCCGCCCCATCTGAAGTGACCCCAGCGCCTCTGCTGGGCCAACCTGTCGTCCGTGGGGTGAGGAGAGCCTCTGCCCATCCACACATCGTCAGTGAGGCGCCAGCTGCCCGGCCACCCATTGTCTCTAGATGTGAGGCGCCTCTGCCGGACACCCAATCTGGGAAGTGAGGTGGGCTCTGCCGGCCACTGCGTCTGAAATGAGGAGCACTTCTGCCCGGAAACCCATCGTCTGGGAAGTGAGGTGCCTCTGCCGACCACCCGGTCTGGGAGGTGAGGGAGGGCTTCGGGCGACCAGCCATTGCCTGGGAAGAGGAGTCGTCTGCCCAGCCACCCAACCTCCGGGAGGTGAGGAGAGCCTCTGCCCGGCCACCCATCCTCTGGGAAGTGAGGGCGCCTCTGCTCGTACGCCCGTCTGGGAAGGGAGGGCGCCTCTGCCCGGTAGCCCGTCTGGAGTGTGGCGCCTCTGCCCGGCCACTTGCCTGGGAAGTGAGGCGCTTCTGCCCGACCACACACACCATCATGAAGTGAGAAGCCTCGGCTCGGCGCACTCTCTGGGAAGTGAGGAGGCGCCTCTGCGGCCACCATCTTCTGGAAGTGAGGGGCGCCTGCAAACCACCCATGGTCTGGGGAAGTGAGGGAGGGGCCTCTGCCCGGACCTGCAACCTTCTGGGATGTGAGGAGCGCCTCTGCCCACCCACCCCATCTGGGAAGTGGTAGCGTCTCTGCCCGCCGCCCCGTCTGGGAAGTGAGGAGCGCCTCTGCCTGGCCCCTCATCGTCTGGGAATTGAGGAGTGCCTCTGCCCGTCCACCCAACTTCCGGGAGGTGGGGAGAGCCTTTGCCCGGCCACACATTGTCTGGGATTTGAGGAGCGCCTCTGCCAGTGCACCCATTATCTAGGAGGTGAAGAGTCCTCTGCCCGACGACCCATCGTCCTGGGAAGTGAGGTTGCCTCACCCAACCACCAACTCTCTGGGGAGGTGTGAGGCCTCACCCGGCCACCCATTGTCTGGGAGGTGAAGGAGTCCTCTGCCCGGCCACCCACTGTCTGGGATGTGAGGAGCGCCTTCTGCCAGGCAGCCTGTCTTCGGGTGAGGGCGCGCCGGCCTGCACCCCATCTCTAGGAAGTGAGGCACCTCTGCGGGCCACCTTAGTCGAGAGGAGGTGAGGAGGGACTCACCCGGCCACTTATTTATCACAGGAGGTGAGGATTGCCTCTGCGGGCACCATCCTCCCGGGAGGTGAGACTCACTCTGCCCAGCTCCCATGGTTGGGGGAGGTGAGGCGCCTCTGCCCGGCCACCCTCATCCGGGGAGGTGAGGAGTGCCTCTGCATGACGACCCATCATCTGGGAAGTGAGGAGCGCCTGTGCCCGGCCAAACCATCTGTGAAGTGAGTAGCCCCTCTTCCCGGACGCCCCGTCTGCGCAGTGAGGAGCGCCTCTGCCCAATGGCTTGTCGTCCGGGGAGGTGGGAGGCCTCTGTGACCACCCATGTCCGAGGGATGTGAGGGCTCCTCTGCCTGACCTCATCTCTTGCCCAGTGAGGCTCTGCCCAGACACACCATCTGGGAGGTGAGGGGCGCCTTTGTAGCCGCCCTTCTGGGAGTGAGGAGAGCTTCTGTGACCAATCGTCTGGAAGTGAGGGGTGCTCTGCCCAGCCACCATCGTGTGGGAGGTGAGGAGCCCCTCTGCTTGGCAGCCCCGTCTGGGGGTGAGAAAGAGCGCCTCTGTCTGGCCCCTCCCCATCTGGGAGGCTGAGCGCCTCTGCCGGCCGCCACTGTACAGAGTGAGGTCGCCTCTGCGGCAGCATACGTCCGGGATGTGAGGCGCCTCTGCCAGCCACCTTCTGGTGAGGCTTCTGCCAGCCCACACGCAGGTCTGGGAAGTAGAGGTGCACCTCGGCTCGGCCACCCACTCTCTGGAAAGTGTGGAGCACCTCTGCAGTCCACCCATCTTCTGGGAGGTGTGAGGGAGCGCCTCTGCCCGGCCACACCCATCGACATGCAGGATGTGAGGAGGCCTCTGCCCAGGACTTGCAAACATCTGGGAGGTGAGGAGGCGCCTCTACCTGTCCACCCATCATCTGGGAAGTGGTAAGCGTCTCTGCCCGGCCACCTTCTTTGGTGAGGAACACCTCTGCCCAGACACCCGTCTAGAGGAAGTGAGGGAACACGCCTCTACCTGTCCAAGCGATAAGCCTGGGAAGTGAGGAGGCCTCTGCCAGTCAGCCATGACTGGGAAGGGAGCGCCTCTGCCGGCACCAGCCATCTGAGGTGAGCTCCTCTGCCCGGCCACCAACCATCTGGGAGGTAGAGAGTCCCTCTGCTCGTTCACCCACATTGTCTGGGAAGTGAGGCGCCTCTGCCCTGACACCCAGTCTGGGAAGTGAGAGGGCCTCGGCCCGGCCGCCCAGTCTGGGATGTGAGGAGCGCCACTTCCGGCCACCCACCGTCTGGGAAGTGACGAACGCCTCTGCCTGGCCGCCCGTCTGCTTGGGAGGTGAGAGAGCTCTCCCACGGCCTCGCATCCTGGGAGTGATGGCGCCCCTGCCCAGCTTCACCCCGTCTAGGGAAGTGAGGTGCCTCTGCTGGGCCACCTATATATGGGGTGAGAGACTCACCCGGCCGCAACATCTGGGAGGTGAGGATGGCCTCTGCTCCGGACCACCATCTTCACAGGGTGGGAGGGCCTCTGACCCCGGGACACCCGTCTTCTGGGAGGTTGTAGGCAGCCTCTACCTGTCCACCCTTCGTTTGGGAGTGCAGGGGAGTGCCTCTACCCGGCCTCCCAAACTCTGGGAGGTGAGGGAGGCGCCTCTGCCTAGCCACCCATCTGGGAAGTGAATAGCGTATCTGCCCGGCCCCGTCTGGGAGTGAGTAGCGCCTCTGCCCGAGCCACTCATGGATCTGGGGGTGGGGTGCCTCTGCAGCCACCCAACTTCCCGGAGGTGGAGAGCCTCTGCCCGACCACCCATGGAATCATTGGCGTGAGGAGGCGGCTCTGCCCAGACTTGCCCATGCGTCTGGGAAGTGAGGGGCGCCTCTGCCCGGCCACCCCATGCAGGGTGAGGAATGCCTCTGCCCGGCCACACACCATCTTTGCTTGAGGGAGTAGGGAGAGCCTCTGCCCGACTGCCCTCGTCTAGGAAGAGGAGGAGGCGACTCTGCCCGGCAACCACGTGTGGGAAGGGAGGAGCGCCTCTGCCAGGCCACCCCATCTTTGACGTGAAGAGCGCCTCTGCCTGGCCACTAACCGTTTGGGAAGTGAGGAGCGCCTCTGCCCGTGCAGCCCCGTCTGGGAAGAAAGGAGCACCTCTGCCCGGACACCCATCATCCGGGAGGTGAGGAGCGACACTGCCCGACGACCCATTATCAGGGAAGTTAGGAGAGCCTCTGCCCGGCCATCCCATATAGGAAATGAGGAGGGTCTGTGCCTGACCACCCCGCCTGGGATGTGAGGAGTGTGTCTGCCCGGCCACCCATCGTCTGGGAGGTGAAAGTCCTCTGCCCGACCAACCATCGTCTGGGAAGTGAGGAGCGCCTCTGCCCGGCCACCCAAAGTCTGGGAAGTGAGGAGAGCTTCTGCCCAGCTGCTCCGTCTTGGAGGTGAGGCATGCCACGACCACCCATCGTCACAGGAGGTGAGACACCACCGACCACCCATATTCCGAGGGAGGTGAGGAGGGCCTCTGCAGAGCTACAATTGTCTGGGGTGAGCCTCTGCCCGGACACCCACTGTCTGGAAGGATGGAGGCCCCTCAGCCCTGGCACCCACTGTCTGGGAGTGAGGTTTTCTGCCCGGCCGCCCGTCTGGGGTGAGACACTTCTCCCCGACCACCCATCATCTGGGAAATGAGGAGCGCCTCTGCCCGGCCACACATAATCCAGGAGGTGAGGAGGGCCTCTGCACAGCTACCTATTGTCTGGGAGTTGAGGAACGCCTCTGCCCAGACACCCACCGTCTGGGAAGTGAGGATCGCCTCTACCTGTCCACCCATCGTCTTAAGGGGAAGGGGGAGGGAGGGGGAGCCTCTACTTACAGGAGCCACCACGACAGAGGAAGTGAGGCGCCTCTGCCAGGCCACCAACAGTCTGGGAGGTGAGTGCCTCTGCCTGACCCAGCCATGGAGTCTGGGATGTGAGGTGCCTCTGCACAGCCTTACGCCCGTCTGCAAGTGTGGGCGACTCTGCCAGGCAACCACCACCACCCTCTGTGGGAGACAGGGAACTCCTCTGCCCGGCCACCCATGGTCTGGGAAGTGGGGGCAGCCTCTGCCGATTAGCCCGTCTGGGAGGGTGGGAGAGCTGCCTTGACCACCCCTTACTCTGGGAAGTGAGGGAATGCCTCTGCCCGACCCGCGTCGTCCGGGGGTGAGGAGTGCCTCTGCCGTAACCATCATCAGGAAGAGAGGAGCACTCTACCTGGTCACCCATCTTCTGGGAGGTGAGGAGTGCCTCCGTAGCCAAACTATCTGGGAAGTGAGGCCTCACTTACGACGCCCACGTCGAGTGAGGGCATGCCTCTCTGCCCGGCTCAACCATTGTCGAGGGAGGGAGGCAACCTCTGCCCAGTCACTCATGCGTCAAGGGAGGCTAGGGCCGCCTCTGCCCGACCTCCCACCATCATCTCTGATGAGGGCAGCCTCTGCCTGGAAACCCCCATCACCGAGGTGAGGGGCGCCTTTTTGGCCGGCCGGCCCGGGTCTGAGGTGAGGAGTGCCTGCAGGCCACCCATGGGTGGGAGGTGAGGTGCCTCACCCGGCCACAATCGTCCGGGTGGTGAGGAGAGCCTATGCCCGGCCAGCCATTGTCCGGGAGGTGAGGAACGCCTCTGCCCGGCCACCCATGCGTCTGGTATGGAGCACCTCTGCCCGTCCACCCATCGTCTGAAAAGTGAGGAGCGCCTCTGCTCGGCCACCCCATCTGGGAAGGGAGGAATGCCTCTGCCCAGCCGCCCCGTCTGGGTTGTAAGGAGGCACCTGCCTGTCCGGCCTTAGATCTGTGAGTGAGGCGTCTCTGCCGACCTACAGTCTGGGAAGTGAGGAGGCGCCTCGGCCTGGAGTCACCCACTCTCTGGGAGGTGAGGCGCCTCTGCCGACCCACCCACCTTCTGGGAGGCAAGGGAGCGCCTCTGCCCGACCACCCCATCGTCTGGGAGGTGAGGAGGGCCTCTGCCAGACACCCACAGTCTAGGGAGGTGGGGAAAACTCTCCCTGTCACCCATCGTCTGGGAGGTGCTGGGAGTGCCTCTGCCCGGCAACACCAACTCTGGGAGGTGAGGGAGGCCTCTGCCCAGGCACTAGCGTCTCGGGTGTGGAGTGCCTCTGTCACAGCCACAAGGGGTCTGGAGGTGAGGAGGGCCTCTCTCCAGCCACCCATCGTCTGGGGAATTGAGGAGCCTTACTCTGCTTGACCCACCCATCATCTAGAGGGTGAAGGGTCCTCTGCCCGACCACCCATGGAGTCTGGGAGGTGAGGAGGGCCTCTACCCCGGACATCCACCGTCTGGGAGGTGAGGGCTGGTGTCCCACCCCATGGTCTGGGAGGTGGGGGAGTGCCTCTGCCAGCAAGCACAAACTCTTGGAAGTGAGGAGGCCTGCAGGCTTGCATGCGTCTGGGAGGTGAAGGGTCCTCTGCTCGACCACCCATCATCTGGGAGTGAGGGGCATACTCTGCCAGGCCACCCTCTCTGGGAGGTGAGGGCCTCTGCCTGGCCACCCCGTCAGGAGGTGAAGAGCACTTCTCCCTGACCACCACATCGTCTGGGAAGTGAGGAGCTCCTTGACCACCCATGGGCCGGAAGGGTGAGAAGGCATATAAACCACCAATCATTATTGGGATGTGAGGGGAGGCGACTCTTCCCGTCCACCCATGGTCTGGGAAGTGAGGAGTGCCTCTGCTCGGCCACCCCGTCTGGGAAGGGAGGAACGTCTCTGCCCAGCCGCCCCGTCTGGGGTATGAAGAGCACCTCTGTCCGGTCACCCCGTCTGTGAAGTGAGGAGCGTCTCTGCCGGCCAACCACAGTCACAGGAGGTGAGGAGCGCCTCGGCTCGGCCACCCACTCTCTGGGAAGTGAGGAGCACCTCTGCCGGCCACCCACCTTCTGGGAAGTGAGAAGCGCCTCTGCCCGGCCACCCACAGTCTGGGAAGTGAGGAGGCCTCTGCCGGCCACCCACCGTCTGGGAAGTGAGGGAGGGCCTCTGCCCGGCCACCCACCTTCTGGGAGGTGAGGCGCCTCTGCCCGGCCACCCATCGTCTGGGAAGTGAGGAGCGCCTCTGCCCGACCACCCATCGTCTGGGAAGTGAGGTGCCTCTGCCCGACCACCCATCGTCTGGGAGGTGAGGGAGCGCCTCTGCCCGACCACCCATGCGTCTGGGAAGTGAGGAGCACCTCTGCCCGGCCACCCGTCTGGGAGGTGAGGGCGCCTCTGCCCGACCACCAACTGTCTGGGAGGTGAGGGCGCCTCTGCCTGACCACCCATGCGTCGTCTGGGAGGTGAGGAGCGCCTCTGCCCAGCCGCCCGTCTGGGAGGTGAGGAGCGCCTCTGCCCGTCCACCCATCGTCTGGGAAGTGAGGGCGCCTCTGCCAGCCACCCATCATCTGGGAAGGGAGGAATGCCTCTGCCCAGCCGCCCATGCGTCTGGGAAGTGAGGTGCCTCTGCCCAGCCGCCCGTCTGGGAGGTGAGGAGGGCCTCTCTCCGGCCACCCAACGTCTGGGAAGTGAGGAGGCCTCTGCCGGCCACCCACAGTCTGGGAGGTGGGGAGGCGCCTCTCCGTGTCCACCCATGGAGTCTGGGAGGTGGGAGTGCCTCTGCCCGGCAACACAAACTCTTGGGAGGTGAGGAGGCCTCTGCCCGGCCGCCCGTCTGGGAGGTGAAGAGCGCTTCTCCCCGACCACGCATCGTCTGGGAAGTGAGGAGCTCCTCTGCCCGGCCACCCCATCTGGGAAGGGAGGACGTCTCTGCCCGGCCGCCCCGTCTGGGGTATGAAGAGCACCTCTGTCCGGTCACCCCGTCTGTGAAGTGAGGAGCGTCTCTGCCGGCCACCCACAGTCTGGGAAGTGAGGAGCGCCTCGGCCGGCCACCCACCTTCTGGGAAGTGAGAAGCGCCTCTGCCCGATCACCCATCGTCTGGGAATTGAGGAGAGCGTCTACCCGGACACCCACCGTCTGGGAAATGAGGAAAGCCTCTACCTGTCCACCCATCGTCTGGGAAGTGAGGAGTGCCTCTGTCCAGCCACCAAAACTCTGGGAAGTGAGGAGGGCCTCTGCCCGGCCACCAAACGTCTGGGAAGTGAGGAGTGCCTCTGCCCGGCCACCAACTTTCTGGAAGGTGAGGAGGGCCTCTGTCCGTCCGCCCATCATCTGGAAGGTGAGGAGCGCCTCTTCCCGGCCACCCATGCGTCTGGGAGGTGAGGAGCGCCTCAGCCCAACCAAACATCGTCTGGGAAGTGAGGAGCGCCTCTGCCAGGCCACCCCACCGACTGGGAGGTGAGGCGCCTCTTCCCGGCCACCCATCGTCTGGGAGGTGAGGGAGGCGCCTCTGCCCAGCCACCCATCGTCTGGGAAGAGAGGAGCGCCTCTGCCCAGCCAAACATCGTCTGGGATGTGAGGAGTGCCTCTGCCCGGCCACCCATCGTCTGGAAAGTGAGGAGCAACTCTGCTCGGCCGCCGCGTCTGGGAAATGAGGGCGCCTCTGCCTGACCACCCATCGTCTGGGAAGTGAGGAGTGCCTCTGCCCGACCACCCATTGTCTGGGTAGGTGAGGAGTGCCTCTGCCCGACCACACATGCGTCCGGGAGGTGAGGAGGCGCCTCTGCCCAGCCAGCCACAGTCTGGGAAGTGAGGTGCCTCTGCCCGACCACCCATCGTCTGGGAAGTGAGGCGCCTCTGCCCGGCCACCCATCATCTGGGAAGTGAGGAGAGCCTCTGCCCAGCCACCCACCTTCTGGGAAGTTTGGAGCACCTCTGCCCGACCACCCATGGGTCTGGGAGGTGAGGAGGCGCCTCTGCCCGGCCACCCATGGAGTCTGGGAGGTGAGGCGCCTCTGCCCGATGACCCATCATCTGGGAGGTGAGGAGGCCTCTGCCCGACCACCCATGCGTCTGGGAGGTGAGGAGCACCTCTGCTGGCCACCCACCTTCTGGGAAGTGAGGAGCGCCTCTGCCTGGCCACCCATCGTCTGGGAGGTGAAGAGTCCTCTGCCCGACCACCCATCATCTGGGAAGTGAGGAGGCGCCTCTGCCCGGCCACCCGTCTGGGAGGTGAGGAGCGCCTCTGCCAGGCCACCCCATCTGGGTAATGAGGAGGGCCTCTGCCCGGCCACCAACTGTCTGGAAGGTGAGGAGGGCCTCTGTCCAGCCACCCATGCGTCTGGGAAGTGAGGCGCCTCTGCCCAGCCACCCGTCTGGGAAGTTAGGAGGGCCTCTGCGTGGCCGCCCCGTCTGGGAGATGAGGAGCGCTTCTGCCTGCCCACCACGTCTGGGAATTCAGGAGCGCCTCTGCCCGGCCGCCCCGCCTGGGAGGTGAGGAGCACTTCAGCCCGGCCACCCATCTGGGAATTGGGGAGCGCCTCTGCCCGACAACCCATCGTCTGTGAAGTGAGGAGCGCTTCTGCCCGGCCACCCATCCGCCCGGGAGGTGAGGAGCGCCTCTGCCCCACGACCCATTATCAGGGAAGGGAGGAGAGCCTCTGCCCGGCCACCCCATATGGGAAGTGAGGAGCCTCTCTGCCAGGCCACCCCATCCTGGAAGTGAGGAGGGCGTCTTCCCGGCCACCCATCGTCTGGGAAGAGAGGAGCGCCTCTGCCCAGCCAAACATCGTCTGGGATGTGAGGAGTGCCTCTGCCCGGCCACCCATGCGTCTGGGAAGTGAGGAGCACCTCTGCCAGGCCACCCACTATCTGGGACGTGAGGCGCGCCTCTGCCCGCCACCCCATCTGGAAAGTGAGGAGCACCTCTGCCTGAGGACCCATCATCTGGGAAGAGAGGAGCAACTCTGCCCGGCCACCCCATCTGAGAAGTGAGGAGCGCCTCTGCCTGGCCGCACCGTTTGGGAAGTGAGGAATGCCTCTGCCCGGACACCCTATATATGGGAGTGAAGGGGGCCTCTGCCTGGCCACCAAACGTCTGGGAAGTGAGGAGCGCCTCTGCCCGGCCGCCCAGTCTGGGAGGTGAGGAGAGCTTCTGCCCGACCACCCACCTTCTGGGAAGTTTGGAGCACCTCTGCCCGGCCACACATCGTCTGGGAAGTGAAGGGTGCCTCTGCCGGGCCACCCATTGTCCAGGAGGTGAGGAGCGCCTCTCCCCAGCCAGCCATCGTCGGGGAGGTGAGGAGCGCCTCGGCCTGACGACCCATCCTCTGGAAAGTGAGGAGCACCTCTGCCCGGCCACCCCATCTGTGAAGTGAGGAGCGCCTCTGCCCGGCCAACCATTGTCCGGGAAGTGAGGAGATCCTCTGCCCGGCCACCCATCGTCCGGGAGGTGAGGAGCACCTCTGCCTGATGACCCATCATCTGGGAAGTGAGGAGAACCTCTGCCCGGCCACCCACCATCTGAGATGTGTAGAGCGACTCTGCCCGGCCGCCCCATCTGGGAATTCAGGAGCGCCTCTGCCCAGCCGCCCTGTCTGGGAAGTGAGGAGTGCCTCTGCCCGGCCACCCCATCTGTGAAGTGAGGAGCGCCTCTGCCCGACCACCCATCTTCTGGGAGTTGAGGCATGCCTCTGCCCGGCCAATGAACATCTGGGATTTGAGGAGTGCCTCTGCCCGGCCGCCCCGTCTGGGAGGTGAGGAGAGCTTCTGCCCGACAACCCATCTTCTGGGAATTGAGGAGGGCCTCTGCCCGGCCACCCATCGTCCGGGGGGTGAGGAGTGCCTCTGCCCAGCCACCCATCATCTGGGAGGTGAGGAGGCGCCTCTGCCCAGCCACCCATCATCTGGGAGGTGAGGCGCCTCTGCCCAGCCACCCATCGTCTGGGAGGTGAGGAGAGCCTCTGCCTGGCCACCCATCGTCTGGGAAGTGAGGGAGGGCCTCTGCCCGACCACCCATCATCTGGGAGGTGAGGAGCACCTCTGCCTGGCCACCCATCATCTGGGAGGTGGGGAGCACCTCTGCCCGGCCACCCATCGTCTGGGAAGTGAGGTGCCTCTGCCCGGCCACCCAGTCTGGGAAGTGAGGCGCCTCTGCCCGGCCACCCATCATCTGGGAGGTGAGGAGCGCCTCTGCCCGACCACCCATCGTCTGGGAGGGGAGGAGGGCCTCGGCACGGCCACCCAGCGTCTGGGAGGTGAGGGAGGGCCTCTGCCCGGCCACCCATCGTCTGGGAGGTGAGGAGCGCCTCTGCCCGGCCACCCATCGTCTGGGAGGTGAGGAGCGCCTCTGCCCGGGCACCCAGCGTCTGGGAGGTGAGGAGCGCCTCTGCCCGGCCACCCAGCGTCTGGGAGGTGAGGAGCGCCTCTGCCCGCACCCATCGTCTGGGAGGTGAGGAGGGCCTCTGCCCGGCCACCCATTGTCTGGGAGGTGAGGAGCGCCTCTGCCCGGCCACCCATCGTCTGGGAGTGAGGAGCGCCTCTGCCCGACCACCCATCGTCTGGGAAGTGAGGAGCGCCTCTGCCCGGCCACCCATCGTCTGGGAGGTGAGGCGCCTCTGCCCGGCCACCCGTCTGGGAAGTGAGGGCCTCTGCCCGGCCACCCGTCTGGGAGGTGAGGAGTGCCTCTGCCCAGCCACCCCGTCTGGGAAGTGAGGCGCCTCTGCCCGGCCACCCGTCTGGGAGGTGAGGCGCCTCTGCCCGACCACCCATCGTCTGGGAAGTGAGGAGCGCCTCTGCCCGACCACCCATCGTCTGGGAAGTGAGGAGTGCCTCTGCCCGGCCACCCATGTCTGGGAGGTGAGGAGCGCCTCTGCCCACCACCCATCTTCTGGGAGGTGAGGAGCGCCTCTGCCCGACCACCCATCGTCTGGGAAGTGAGGAGCACCTCTGCCCGGCCACCCCGTCTGGGAAGTGAGGAGCGCCTCTGCCCGGCCGCCCATCGTCTGGGAGGTGAGGGCGCCTCTGCCTGTCCACCCATCGTCTGGGAAGTGAGGAGCGCCTCTGCCCGGCCACCCATCGTCTGGGAGGTGAGGGCGCCTCTGCCCAGCCACCCCGTCTGGGAAGTGAGGGCGCCTCTGCCCAGCCACCCATCATCTGGGAAGTGAGGAGGCGCCTCTGCCCGGCCACCCATCATCTGGGAAGTGAGGAGGCGCCTCTGCCGACCACCCATGCGTCTGGGAAGTGAGGGCGCCTCTGCCCGGCCACCCATCATCTGGGAAGTGAGGGCGCCTCTGCCCGGCCACCCCGTCTGGGAGGTGAGGAGCGCCTCTGCCCGGCCACCCGTCTGGGAGGTGAGGAGCGCCTCTGCCCGACCACCCATGTCTGGGAGGTGAGGAGAGCCTCTGCCCGGCCACCCCGTCTGGGAGGTGAGGAGCGCCTCTGCCCGACCACCCATTGTCTGGGAAGTGAGGAGGGCCTCTGCCCGACCACCCATTGTCTGGGAGGTGAGGAGAGCCTCTGCCCGACCACCCATTGTCTGGGAAGTGAGGAAGCGCCTCTGCCCGGCCGCCCGTCGTCTGGGAAGTGAGGAGCACCTCTGCCTGGAAACCCCGTCTGGGAGGTGGGGAGCGCCTCTGCCCGGCCACCCATCGTCTGGGAAGTGAGGCGCCTCTGCCCGGCCACCCGTCTGGGAGGTGAGGGCGCCTCTGCCTGGCCGCCCGTCTGGGAAGTGAGGAGGGCCTCTGCCTGGCCGCCCAATTCTGGGAAGGGAGGAGTGCTTCTGCCCGGCCACACACCGTCTGGGAAGTGAGGGAGCACCTCTGCCCGTCCACCCATTGTCTGGGAGGTGAGGAGGCGCCTCTGCCTGGCCGCCCGTCTGGGAGGTGAGGCGCCTCTGCCCGACCACCCATTGTCTGGGAAGTGAGGAGGCCTCTGCCTGGCCACCCATCGCCGGGGAGGTGAGGAGCGCCTCTGCCTGGCCACCCATCGTCTGGGAGGTGAGGAGCACCTCTGCCCGGCCACCCGTCTGGGAAGTGAGGAGCGCCTCTGCCCGGCCACCCGTCTGGGAGGTGAGGAGCGCCTCTGCCCGGCCACCCACCGTCTGGGAAGTGAGTAGTGCCTCTGCCCGGCCACCCCGTCTGGGAAGTGAGGAGGGCCTCTGCCCGACCACCCATTGTCTGGGAAGTGAGGCGCCTCTGCCCGGCCACCCATCATCTGGGAGGTGAGGAGGCGCCTCTGCCTGGCCACCCATCGTCTGGGAAGTGAGGCGCCTCTGCCCGGCCACCCGTCTGGGAGGTGAGGGCGCCTCTGCCTGGCCGCCCGTCTGGGAGGTGAGGAGCGCCTCTGCCCGGCCATCCCGTCTGGGATGAGAGGAGGGCCTCTGCCTGGCCGCCCGTCTGGGAAAGTGAGGAGGCGCCTCTGCCCGGCCACCCGTCTGGGAAGTGAGGGAGCACCTCTGCCCGTCCACCCATTGTCTGGGACGTGAGGAGAGCCTCTGCCCGGCCACCCATCGTCTGGGAAGTGAGGGCGCCTCTGCCCGGCCAACCAGTCTGGGACGTGAGGAGCACCTCTGCCTAGCCATCCATCATCTGGGATGTGAGGCGCCCTCTGCCCGGCCACACACCGTCTGGGAAGTGAGGAGCGCCTCTGCCCGGCCACCCACGTCTGGGAAGTGAGGAGCACCTCTGCCCGGCCACCCACAGTCTGGGAAGTGAGGTGCGCCTCGGCTCGGCCACCCATGCGTCTGGGAGGTGAGGAGCGCCTCTACCTGTCCACCCATCATCTGGGAAGTGAGTAGCGCCTCTGCCCAGCCACCCACCGTCTGGGATGTGAGGGCGCCTCTGCCCGGCCACCCATCGTCTGGGAGGTGAGGAGCGCCTCTGCCCGGCCACCCACCGTCTGGGAAGTGAGGAGCGCCTCTGCCCGGCCACCCGTCATCGGGAGGTGAGGAGGCGCCTCTGCCCGGCCACCCATCGTCTGGGAAGTGAGGAGGCGCCTCTGCCTGGCCACCCCATCTGGGAAGTGAGGAGCGTCTCTGCCCGGCCACCCATCATCTGGGAAGTGAGGAGCACCACTGCCTGGCCACCCCATCTGGGAAGTGAGGAGCGCCTCTGCCCGGCCACACCATCTTTGAAGTGAAGAGGGCCTCTGCCTGGCCACCCACGCGTCTGGGAGGTGAGGAGGCGCCTCTGCCCGGCCACCCATCATCTGGGAGGTGAGGGAGGCGCCTCTGCCCGACCCACCATCTGGGAAGTGAGGAGCCCCTCGGCCCGACCACCCATCGTCTGGGAAGTGAGGGGCCTCTGCCCGACCACCCATGCGTCTGGGAAGTGAGGGAGGCCTCTGCCCGACCACCCATCATCTGGGAAGTGAGGAGGGCCTCTGCCCGCCAGCCATCGTCCGGGAGGTGAGGAGCGCCTCGGCCAGCCACCCACAGTCTGGGAAGTGAGGAGCGCCTCTGCCAGACCACCCACCTTCTGGAAGGTGAGGGGAGCCTCTGCCGGCAACCCATAGTCTGGGAAGTGGGGAGGGCCTCTGCGCGAACACCCATCTTCTGGGAGGTGAGGGGAGCCTCTGCCCGGCCACCCATCGTCTGGGGTGAGGGAGCGCCTCTGCCCGACCACCCATCTGGGAAGTGAGGCGCCTCTGCCCGACCACCCATCATCTGGGAGGTGAGGGGAGCCTCTGCCCGGCCACCCATGGAGTCTGGGAAGTGAGAGGGGAGCCTCTGCCCAGCCACCCAACTCGTCTGGGAGGTGAGGGGCACTCTGCCCGGCCACCCATCGTCTGGGAGGTGAGGGGAGCCTCTACCAGGCCACACATCATTCTGGGAAGTGAGGAGAGCCTCTGCCCGCCACCCATCATCTGGGAGGTGAGGGCGCCTCTGCCCGGCCACCCATGCGTCTGGGAGGTGAGGGAGAGCCTCTGCCCGGTGACCCATCGTCGGGGGTGAGCCCTCAGCCCGGCCACCCATGCGTCTGGGAAGTGAGGAGGGCCTCTGCCCGGCCGCACAACATCTAGGAAGTGAGGAGAGCCTCTGCCCGGCCACCCATGCGTCTGGGAAGTGAGGAGGCGCCTCTGCCCGACCACCCATCGTCTGGGAGTGAGGAGCGCCTCTGCCCAGCCACCCATCATCTGGGAGGTGAGGAGCACCTCTGCCCGGCCACCATCGTCTGGGAGGTGGGGAGAGCCTCTGCCCAGCCACCCAGCGTCCGGGAGGTGAGGAGGCCAACCAGAGCCACCCAATGTCTGGGAAGTGAGGAGGGCCTCTGCCCGTCCACCCATCATCTGGGAGGTGAGGGAGGCGCCTCTGCCGGCCACCCACAGTCTGGGAAGTGAGGAGCCTCTGCCCGACCACCCATCGTCTGGGAGGTGAGGAGCGCCTCTGCTTAGGTGGCCATTATCAGGGGAGTGAGGAGAGCCTCTGCCGGCCACCCCATATGGGTGAGCATCATCTCGTGGGGCACCACCTCCGGGAAGTGAGGAGTGCGTCTGCCCGGCGATCCATTTTCCGGGAGGTGAGGAGCGCCTCTAACATTCCAGCCATTGTCTGGGAAGTGAGGAGGGCCTCTGCCCGCCACCCATCGTCTGGGAGGTGAGGAGGCCTCAGCCACGCCACCCACTATCTGGGACGTTAGAGCGCCTCTGCCCGGCCACCAAACATCTGGGAGGTGAGGCGCCTCTGCCCGACAACCCATCGTCTGGGAGTGAGGAGAGCCTCTGCCCGGCCGCCCGTCTGGGAAGTGAGGAGAGCATCTGCCCGACCACCCATCATCTGGGAAGTGAGGTGCCTCTGCCCGGCCACCCATTGTCTGGGAGGTGAGGAGGGCCTCTGCCGGCCACCATTACTGGGAAGTGAGGTGCCTCTGCCCGACCACCCATCATCTGGGAGGTGAGGGAGGCGCCTCTGCCCAGACACCCGTCTGGGAAGTGAGGAGCGCCTCTACCTGTCTTCCCATTGTCTGGGATGTGAGGAGCGTCTCTGCCCGGCCACCCCGTCTGGGAAGTGACGAGGGCCTCGGCCCGAACACCCAACGTCTGGGAAGTGAGGAGTGTGTCTGCCCGGCAACCCATTTTCCGGGAGGTGAGGGAGGCGCCTCTGCCCGACCACCCAACGTCTGGGAAGTGAGGAGGGCCTCTGCCCGACCACCCATCGGCTGGGAGGTGAGGGAGGCGCCTCTGCCCGGCCACCCCATCTGGGAAGTGAGGAGGCCTCTGCCCGCCACCCATTGTCTGGGAAGTGAGGAGCGCCTCTGCCCGACCACCCATCGTCTGGGAGGTGAGGGAGGCGCCTCTGCCCAGCCACCCATCGTCTGGGAGGTGAGGAGTGCCTCTGCCCGGCCACCCATCGTCTGGGAGGTGAGGAGCGCCTCTGCACGGCCAAGAATCGTCTAGGAAGTGAGGAGTGCCTCTGCCAGTCCACCCATCATCTGGGAAGTGATGAGCACCTCTGCCCGGCCAATCGTCTGGGAGGTGAGGAGGGCCTCTGCCCGACCACCCATCGTCTGGGAAGTGAGGCGCCTCTGCCCGACCCTGCCCATAATCCGGGAGGTGAGGAGGGCCTCTGCACGCCACCCATCGCCTGGGAGGTGAGGAGGGCCTCTGCCCGGCCACCCATCTCTGGGAAGTGAGGAGGTCCTCTGCCCGGCCACCCACGTCTGGGAAGTGAGGAGCGCCTCTGCCCGGCCACCCATCGTCTCGGAGGTGAGAAGCGCCTCTGCCCGGCCACCCATCGTCTGGGAAGTGAGGAGGCCTCTGCCCGGCCACCCATCGCCTGGGAAGTGAGGAGAGCCTCTGCCCGGCCACCCATCGCCTGGGAAGTGAGGAGCACCTCTGCCCGGCCACCCATCGCCTGGGAAGTGAGGAGAGCCTCTGCCCGGCCACCCATCGTCTGGGAAGTGAGGCGCCTCTGCCCGGCCACCCATCGCCTGGGAAGTGAGGAGCGCCTCTGCCCGGCCACCCATCGTCTGGGAGGTGAGGCGCCTCTGCCCGGCCACCCATCGTCTGGGAAGTGAGGAGTGCCTCTGTCCGGACACCCATCGTCTGGGAAGTGAGGAGCGCCTCTACCTGTCCACCCATCATCTGGGAAGTGAGGAGCGCCTCTGCCAGCCACCCATCGTCTGGGAGGTGAGGAGCGCCTCTGCCCGACCACCCATCGTCTGGGAAGTGAGGAGCGCCTCTGCCCGGCCAACCATGTCCGGGAGGTGAGGAGAGCCTCTGCCCGACCTCCCATGGGTCTGGGAGGTGAGGAGAGCTTCTGCCCGCCACCCATCGCCTGGGAAGTGAGGAGAGCTTCTGCCCGGCCACCCATGGGTCTGGGAGGTGAGGAGAGCCTCTGCCCGGCCACCCATCGTCTGGGAGGTGAGGAGGGCCTCTGCCCGGCCACCCCGTCTGGGAAGTGAGGAGTGCCTCTGCCCGGCCACCCATCATCTGGGAAGTGAGGAGCGCCTCTGCCCGGCCACCCAACATCTGGGAAGTGAGGCGCCTCTGCCCGACCACCCATCATCTGGGAAGTGAGGAGCGCCTCTGCCCGGCCACCCATCATCTGGGAAGTGAGGGAGGCGCCTCTGCCCGGCCACCCCATCTGGGAAGTGAGGAGCGCCTCTGCCCGGCCACCCCATCTGGGAGGTGAGGGAGGCGCCTCTGCCCGACCACCCATCGTCTGGGAGGTGAGGAGAGCCTCTGCCCGGCCACCCCGTCTGGGAAGTGAGGAGCGCCTCTGCCCGGCCACCCATCATCTGGGAAGTGAGGTGTGCCTCTGCCCGACACCCACCGTTTGGGAAGTGAGGGCGCCTCTGCCCGCCACCCATCGCCTGGGAAGTGAGGAGCGCCTCTGCCCGGCCACCCATCGTCTGGGAAGTGAGGAGAGCCTCTGCCCGGCCACCCATCGTCTGGGAAGTGAGGAGCGCCTCTGCCCGGCCACCCCATCTGGGAAGTGAGGGCGCCTCTGCCCGGCCACCCCATCTGGGAAGTGAGGAGAGCCTCTGCCCGGCAGCTCCCGTCTGGGATGTGAGGACCGCCTCTGCTTGACCACCCATTTTCTGGGAGGTGAAGAGTGCCTCTGCCCGGCCACCCATCGTCTGGGAAGTGAGGAGCGCCTCTGCCCGGCCACCCCGTCTGGGAAGTGAGGGCCTCTGCCCGACCACCCATCGTCTGGGAGGTGAGGAGCACCTCTGCCCGGCCACCCCATCTGGGAAGTGAGGGCGCCTCTGCCCGGCCACCCCGTCTGGGAAGTGAGGAGTGCCTCTGCCCGGCCACCCATCGTCTGGGAAGTGAGGAGTGCCTCTGCCCGGCCACCCCATCTGGGAAGTGAGGGCGCCTCTGCCCGGCCACCCATCGTCTGGGAGGTGAGGAGAGCCTCTGCCCGGCCACCCATGCGTCTGGGAAGTGAGGAGCGCCTCTGCCCGGCCACCCCATCTGGGAAGTGAGGAGAGCCTCTGCCCGGCCACCCATCATCTGGGAAGTGAGGGCGCCTCTGCCCGGCCACCCATCCTCCGGGAGGTGAGGAGAGCCTCTGCCCGGCCACCCATCGTATGGGAGGTGATGGCCTTCCTCAACCATCTTCTCAAGTCTCCATCACTAAGAATCTCACTGTATCGGTGTCATTTCAATCCCATTCACCCTTCTTTGGGCGCCCTTTCCTTCGGGGTGCTCTGCGTCGGGGAACTCCTGCGCTCCCAGGTCCATGATATCTCTGCCTCAGCTGAGCACTTACCAACCACTGCGACATGGCGCGGGGAGACTTGATTCGTTGCGTAGATGCGGGATGGCGAGGGATAAGCATAACGCATTTTGCGGGTGAGAGGTCCTCTGCCCGACCACCCATGCGTCTGGGAAGTGAGGAGAGCCTCTGCCCGGCCACCCATCATCTGGGAAGTGAGGAGAGCCTCTGCCCGGCCACCCCGTCTGGGAAGTGAGGAGGCCTCTGCCCTGCCACCCATCATCTGGGAAGTGAGGAGAGCCTCTGCCCGGCTGCCCGTCTGGGAGGTGAGGGAGCACCTCTGCCCGGCCACCCAAATCATCTGGGAAGTGAGGAGCGCCTCTGCCCGGCCACCCCGTCTGGGAAGTGAGGAGCACCTCTGCCCGGCCACCCATCATCTGGGAAGTGAGGAGAGCCTCTGCCCGGCCACCCATCGTCCGGGAGGTGAGGAGAGCCTCTGCCCGGCCACCCATCATCTGGGAAGTGAGGAGCACCTCTGCCAGCCACCCCGTCTGGGAAGTGAGGCGCCTCTGCCCGGCCACCCACTGTCTGGGAGGTGAGGAGTGCCTCTGCCCGCCACCCATCGTCTGGGAGGTGAGGCGCCTCTGCCCGGCCACCCATCTTCTGGGAGGTGAGGAGGGCCTCTGCCCGGCCACCCATCATCTGGGAAGTGAGGAGCGCATATGCCCGGCCACACACCATCTGGGAAGTGAGGAGCGCCTCTGCCCGGCCACCCATCGTCTGGGAGGTGAGGAGCGCCTCTGCCCGGCCCCCCATCATCTGGGAGGTGAGGAGCGCCTCTACCTGTCCACCCATCGTCTGGGAGGTGAGGAGAGCCTCTGCCCGGCCACCCCATCTGGGAAGTGAGCATGATCTCTGCCAGGGCACCCCTCTGGAGAGAGGGAGTGAGGGAGCACCTCTGCCCGGCCACCCATCATCTGGGAGGTGAGGTGCCTCTGCCCGCCACCCATCACCTGGGAAGTGAGGCGCCTCTGCCCGTCCACCCATTGTCTGGGAGGTGAGGGCGCCTCTGCCCGGCCACCCATCGCCTGGGAAGTGAGGAGAGCCTCTGCCAGGCCACGGATCCTCTGGGACGTGAGGAGCGCCACTGCATTGCCACCCACTGTCTGGGAAGTGAGGCGCCTCTGCCCGGCCAGCCATCGTCCGGGATGTGAGGAGCGCCTCTGCCCGGCCACCCAACGACTGGGAGGTGAGGAGGGCCTCAGCCCGGCCACCAACTATCTGGGAAGTGAGGAGCGACTCTGCCCGGCCACCCATCATCTGGGAAGTGAGGAGCGCCTCTGCCCGGCAACCCATCGTCCGGGAGGTGAGGAGCGACTCTGCCCGGCCACCCATCATCTGGGAAGTGAGGAGCACTTCTGCCCGGCCACCCACTGTCTGGGAAGTGAGGCGCCTCTGCCCGACCACCCATGCGTCTGGGAGTGAGGAGGCGCCTCTGCCCGACCTCCCACTGTCTGGGAGGTGAGGAGCACCTCTGCCCGGCCACCCACTGTCTGGGAGGTGAGGAGAGCCTCTGCCGGGCCACCCACCATCCGGGAGGTGAGGAGCGCCTCTGCCCGGCCACCCACTATCTGGGAAGTGAGAGGCGCCTCTGCCCGGCCACCAACCTTCTGGAAGGTGAGGAGGGGCCTCTGCCCGGCCACCCACTGTCTGGGAGGTGAGGAGCCTCTGCCCGGCCATAGCGATCACAGGAGGTGGAATGCCTCAGCCCGGCCACCCATCGTCTGGGAGGTGAGGAGCGCCTCTGCCCGGCCACCCATCGTCTGGAAGGTGAGGAGAGCCTCTGCCCGGCCACCCATGCGTCTGGGATGTGAGGTGCCTCTGCCCGGCCAGCCATCATCTGGGAAGTGAGGAGTGCCTCTGCCCGGCCACCCATCGTCTGGGAGGTGAGGAGAGCCTCTGCCCGGCCACCCACTGTCTGGGAGGTGAGGAGGCGCCTCTGCCTGGCCACCCATCGCCTGGGAAGTGAGGAGAGCCTCTGCCCGGCCACCCATCGCCTGGGAGGTGAGGAGAGCCTCAGCCCGGCCACCGACTGTCTGGGAGGTGAGGAGGCGCCTCTGCCCGACCACCCATCGTCTGGGAGGTGAGGAGCGCCTCTGCCCGGCCACCCATCGTCTGGGAGGTGAGGAGGGCCTCTGCCCGGCCACCCACCGTCTGGGAAGTGAGGCGCCTCTGCCCGGCCACCCACCGTCTGGGAAGTGAGGAACGCCTCTGCCCGGCCGCCCCTTCTGGGAGGTGAGGAGCACCTCTGCCCGGCCACCCACCGTCTGGGAAGTGAGGGAGGGCCTCTGCCCGGCCACCCATCGTCTGGGAGGTGAGGCGCCTCTGCCCGCCACCATTTCTGGGAAGTGAGGAGTGCTTCTGCCACCCCACCACGGTCTGGGAAGTGAGGAGCGCCTCTGCCCGGCCAAACATAGTCCGGGAGGAGAGGAGCGCCTCTGCCCGGCCACCCATCATCCGGGAGGTGAGGCGCCTCTGCCCGACCACCCATGGTCTGGGAAGTGAGGGAGGGCCTCTGCCCGGCCACCCACCGTCTGGGAGGTGAGGCGCCTCTACCTGTCTTCCCATTGTCTCGGAAGTGAGGAGCGCCTCTGCCCGGCCATCCACCGTCTGGGAAGTGAGGAGCACCTCTGCCCGACCATCCACCGTCTGGGAGGTGAGGAGGGCCTCTGCCTGTACATCTGGGAGGGAGGAGGCGCCTCTGCCCGACCACCCATCGTCTGGGAGGTGAGGAGGGCCTCTGCCCGACCACCCATGGGTCTGGGAGGTGAGGAGGGAGCCTCTGCCCGGCCACCCATCGTCTGGGAAGTGAGGCCTCTGCCCGGCCACCCATCCTCTGGGAAGTGAGGAGTCCCTCTGCCCGGCCACCCAACGTCTGGGAGGTGAGGAGGGCCACAGCCAGGCCACCCACTATCTGGGACGATGAGAGGCGCCTCTGCCCAGCCACCAACCTTCTGGAAGGTGAGGAGGGAGCCTCTGCCCGACCACCCATGGGTCTGGGATGTGAAGAGTCTCTGCCCGACCACCCATGGGTCTGGGAGGTGAGGAGGGCCTCTGCCCGGCCACCCATCGTCTGGGAGGTGAGGTGCGCCTCTGCCCGGCCACCCACCTCTGGGAAGTGACGAGCGCCTCTGCCCGGCCACCCCGTCTGGGAGGTGAGGAGCGCCTCTGCCCGACGACCCATTATCAGGGAAGTGAGGGCCTCTGGCCCGGCCGCCCAGGCTGGGAAGTGAGGAGCGCCTCTGCCCGGCCACCCATCCTCTGGGAGGTGAGGAGGGCCTCTGCCCGGCCCATCACCATCTGGGATCTGAGGAGCGCCTCTGCCCTTCCGCCCCGTTTGGGAAGTGAAGAGCGCCTCTACCAGGCCACGGATCCTCTGGGACGTGAGGAGCGCCACTGCCTGGCCACCCCGTCTGGGAAGTGAAGAGCCCTTCTGCCGACCACCCATCGTCTGGGAGGTGAGGAGCGCCTCTGCCTGGCCAACCATCGTCTGGGAGGTGAGGGCGCCTCTGCCCAGCCACCCATCCTTCTGGAAGGTGAGGAGGCCTCTGCCCGGCCACCCATCATCTGGGAAGTGAGGAGGCGCCTCTGCCCGGCCGCCCGTCTGGGAAGTGAGGAGGCGCCTCTGCCCAGTGGCCCGTCTAGAGGGGTGTGTGAAGGCGCCTCTATCGGCCGCCCCTTCTGGGAGGTGGGGAGAGCCTCTCTTGACAACCCACAGTCTGGGAAGTGAGGTGCCTCTGCCCGGCAACCCATCGTCTGGGAGGTGAGGAGAGCCTCAGCCCGGCCACCCAACCTTCTGGAAGGTGAGGAGAGCCTCTGCCCGGCCACCCACTGTCTGGGAAGTGAGGAGTGCCTCTGCCCGGCCACCCATCATCTGGGAGGTGAGGAGGGCCTCTGCCCGGCCAGCCATCGTCCGGGAGGTGAGGAGCGCCTCGGCCTTATGACCCATCATCTGGGAAGTGAGGAGCACCTCTGCCCGGCCACCCATCATCTGGGAGGTGAGGATCCTTCTGCCCGGCAACCCAACATCTGAGAGGTGAGGAGGGCCTTGGCCCGGCCACCCACAATCTGGGACGTGAGAGGCGCCTCTGCCAGGCCACCAACCTTCTGGAAGGTGAGGAGAGCCTCTGCCCGGCCACCCATCGTCTGGGAGGTGAGGAGGCCTCTGCCCGGCCACCCACTGTCTGGGAGGTGAGGGAGGGCCTCTGCCCGGCCACCCACCGTCTGGGAAGTGAGGAGCACCTCTGCCCGGCCACCCATCGTCTGGGAAGTGAGGAGCGCCTCTGCCCGCCACCCATCGCCTGGGAAGTGAGGAGCGCCTCTGCCCAGCCACCCACTGTCTGGGAGGTGAGGAGAGCCTCAGCCCGGCCACCCATCGTCTGGGAAGTGAGGAGCGCCTCTGCCCGGCCACCCAACGTCTGGGAGGTGTGGAATGCCTCAGCCCGGCCACCATCGTCCAGGAGGTGAGGAGCGCCTCTGCCTGGCCACCCATCGTCTGGGAAGTGAGGAGCGCCTCTGCCCGGCCGCCCCTTCTGGGAGGTGAGGAGAGCCTCTGCCCGTCCACCCAATGACTGGGAGGTGAGGAGGGCCTCAGCCCGGCCACCCACTATCTGGGACGTGAGGGAGCGCCTCTGCCCAGCCACCCACTGTCTGGGAGGTGAGGAGCACCTCTGCCCGGCCGCCCGTCTGGGAAGGGAGGCGGCTCTGCCCGACCACCCATCGTCTGGGAGGTGAGGGAGGCGCCTCTGCCCGCCACCCATCGCCTGGGAAGTGAGGAGTGCCTCTGCCCGGCCACCCATCGTCTGTGAAGTGAGGAGCGCCTCTGCCCGGCCACCCAACGACTGGGAGGTGAGGAGGGCCTCAGCCCGGCCACCCCGTCTGGGAAGTGACGAGGGCCTCGGCCCGGCCACCCAGTCTGGGAAGTGAGGAGCGCCCCTTCCCGGCCACCCACCGTCTGGGAGGTGAGGAGAGCCTCTGCCCGGCCACCCATCGTCTGGGAAGTGAGGAGCCTCTGCCCGCCACCCAACGTCTGGGAGGTGAGGAGGGCCTCTGCCTGGCCACCCATCACCAGGGACGTGAGGAGCGCCTCTGCCGGGCCACCCATCATCTGGAGGTGAGGAGGGCCTCTGCCCGGCCACCCATCGTCTGGGAGGTGAGGAGTGCCTCTGCCCGGCCACCCATCGTCTGGGAGGTGAGGGAGCCCTGCCCGGCCACCCAGTCTGGGATGTGAGGAGCCCCTCTTCCCGATGACCCATTATCAGGGAGGTGAGGAGAGCCTCTGCCCGGCCACCCATCGTCTGTGAAGTGAGGAGCGCCTCTGCCCGGCCACCCACCGTCTGGGAGGTGAGGAGAGCCTCTGCCCGGCCACCCAACGTCTGGGAGGTGAGGAGCACCTCTGCCCGGCCACCCAGCGTCCTGGAAGTGAGGAGCGCCTCTGCCCGTCCGCCCCGTCTGGGAAGGGAGGAGCGCCTCTACCTGGCCACCCATCACCAGGGACGTGAGGAGCGCCTCTGCCGGGCCACCCAACGTCTGGGAGGTGAGGGAGCGCCTCTGCCCGACCACCCCGTCTGGGAAGTGAGGGAACCCTTCTTGACCACCCTATGGGTCTGGCGGGTGAGGAGCCTCTGCCCGACCACAAATCGTCTGGGAAGTGAGGAGCACCTCTGCCCGGCCCATCACCTTCTGGGATCTGAGACTAACCATCATCTGGGAAGTGAGGAGTGCCTCTGCCCGGCCACCCATCCTCCAGGAGGTTAGGAGGGCCTCTGCCCGGTCACCCATCGCCGGGAGGTGAGGAGCGCCTCTGCCCGGCCACCCATCATCTGGGAAGTGAGGGAGGCGCCTCTGCCGGCCACCCATCGTCTGGGAGGTGAGGAGAGCCTCTGCCCGGCCACCCATCGTCTGGGAAGTGAGGAGCGCCTCTGCCCGGCCACCCATCGTCTGGGAGGTGAGGGAGCACCTCTGCCCGGCCACCCGAGTCTGGGAAGTGAGGGAGCACCTCTGCCCGGCCACCCATCATCTGGGAAGTGAGGAGGCGCCTCTGCCAGACCACCCACCTTCTGGGGGGGGTGAGGGGAGGGGAGACATGACCAACTATCTTCTGGGAGGTGAGGATCGCCTGTGCCCCGCCTCCCATTGTCTGGGAGGTGAGGGAGGCGACCCACCCCATGGAATCTGGGAAGTGAGGCGCCTCTGCCCGGCCACCAACCGTCTGGGAAGTGAGAGGCGCCTCTGCCCGGCCACCAACCTTCTGGAAGTGAGGAGGGCCTCTGTCCGGCCACCCATCGTCTGGGAGTGAAGAGTCCTCTGCCCGACCACCCATCGTCTGGGAAGTGAGGAGCGCCTCTGCCCGGCCACCCATCATCTGGGAGGTGAGGAGCGCCTCTGCCCGGCCCCCATCGTCTGGTAAGTGACGAGGGCCTCGGCCCGACGACCCATTATCAGGGAAGTGAGGAGCGCCTCTGCCCGGCCACCACCGTCTGGGAAGTGAGGAGCACCTCTGCCTGGCCGCCCCATCTGGGAGGTGAGGAGCGCCTCTGCCCGGCCACCCATCGTCTGGGAAGTGAGGAGGCCTCTGCCCGGCCACCCATCATCTGGGAAGTGAGGAGCGCCTCTGCCAGGCCACCCACTGTCTGGGAAGTGAGGAGCGCTTCTGCCTTCCCACCCATCGTCTGGGAAGTGAGGAGCGCCTCTGCCCGGCCTCCCATCGTCTGGGAGGTGAGGAGCGCCTCTGCCAGGCCACCCAACGACTGGGAGGTGAGGAGACCTCTGCCCGGCCACCCATCATCTGGGAGGTGAGGAGGGCCTCTGCCCGGCCAGCCATCGTCTGGGAAGTGAGGAGCCTGCCCGGCCACCCACTGTCTGGGAGGTGAGGAGGGACTCTGACAGGCCACCCACAGTCTGGGAGGAGAGGAGCGCCTCTGCCCGGCCACCCATCGCCTGGGAGGTGAGGAGAGCCTCTGCCCGGCCACCCATCGTCTGGGAGTGAGGACAGCCTCTGCCCGGCCACCAACCGTCTGGGAGGTGAGGAGGCGCCTCTGCCCAGCCACCCACTGTCTGGGAGGTGAGGAGGCGCCTCTGCCGGTCACCCATCATCTGGGAAGTGAGGAGTGCCTCTGACCCGGCCACCCATCGCCTAGGACGTGAGGAGCGCCTCTGCCCCGCCACCAACCATCTGGGAAGTGAGGAGCACCTCTGCCCGGCCACCCACTGTCTGGGAGGTGAGGAGAGCCTCAGCCCGGCCACCCATCGTCTGGGAAGAGAGGAGGGCCTCTGCCCGGCCACCAACCTTCTGGAAGGTGAGGAGGGCCTCTGCCCGGCCACCCATCGCCTGGGAGGTGAGGCGCCTCTGCCCGGCCACCCAACGTCTGGGAGGTGTGGAATGCCTCAGCCCGGCCACCCACTATCTGGGACGTGAGAGGCGCCTCTGCCCGGCCACCAACCGTCTGGAAGGTGAGGAGGGCCTCGGCCACGCCACCCGTCTGGGAGGTGAGGAGCACCTCTGCCCGGCCACCCATCTCTGTGAAGTGAGGAGCGCCTCTGCCCGGCCACCCAAGACTGGGAGGTGAGGAGGGCCTCAGCCCGGCCACCAACTATCTGGGAAGTGATAGGCGACTCTGCCCGGCCACCAACCTTCTGGAAGGTGAGGAGGGAGACTAAGCCAGACAACCATGGAGTCTGGGATGTGAGGAGTGCCTCTGCCCGGCCACCCATCCTCTGGGAAGTGAGGAGTGCCTCTGCCCGGCCACCCATCGTCTGGGAAGTGAGGAGTGCCTCTGCCCGGCCACCCATCCTCTGGGAAGTGAGGCCTCTGCCCGGCCACCCAACGTCTGGGAGGTGTGGAATGCCTCAGCCCGGCCACCCACTATCTGGGACGTGAGAGGTGCCTCTGCCCGGGCCACCAACCATCTGGAAGGTGAGGAGGGCCTCGGTCCGTTGACCAATCCACTGGGATGTGAGGACCGCCTCTACCTGGCCACCCATCGTCTGGGACGTGAGGAGCGCCTCTGCCCGGCCACCAATCGTCTGGGAGGTGAGGAGCGCCTCTGCCCGGCCACCCAATGACTGGGAGGTGAGGAGAGCCTCAGCCCGGCCACCAACTATCTGGGAAGTGAGAGGCGCCTCTGCCCGGCCACCAACCTTCTGGAAGGTGAGGAGGGAGACTAAGCCAGACAACCATGGAGTCTGGGATGTGAGGAGTGCCTCTGCCCGGCCACCCATCATCTGGGAAGTGAGGAGTGCCTCTGCCCGGCCACCCATCGTCTGGGAGGTGAGGAGAGCCTCTGCCCGGCCACCCATCATCTGGGTGGCGAGGAGCGCCTCTGCCCAGCCACCCATCGTCTGGGAAGTGAGGAGTGCCTCTGCCCGGCCAACCATCATCTGGGAGGTGAGGAGAGCCTCAGCCCGGCCACCCAGTCTGGGAAGTGAGGAGCACCTCTGCCCGGCCACCCAGTCTGGGAAGTGAGGAGCGCCTCTGCCCGACCACCCATCGTCTGGGAAGTGAGGAGCACCTCTGCCCGGCCACCCATCATCTGGGAAGTGAGGAGCGCCTCTGCCCGGCCACCCAGTCTGGGAAGTGAGGAGCACCTCTGCCCGGCCACCCATCATCTGGGAAGTGAGGAGCGCCTCTGCCCGGCCACCCAGCGTCTGGGAGGTGAGGAGAGCCTCTGCCCGGCCACCAATCGTCTGGGAAGGGAGGAGCGCCTCTGCCCGGCCACCCAATGACTGGGAAGTGAGGAGGGCTTCAGCCCGGCCACCAACTATCTGGGAAGTGATAGGCGACTCTGCCCGGCCACCACGTCTGGGAAGGGAGGAGCGCCTCTGCCCGGCCACCCGTCTGGGAAGTGAGGAGCGCCTCTGCCCGGCCACCCATCATCTGGGAAGTGAGGAGCGCCTCTGCCCGGCCACCCGTCTGGGAGGTGAGGAGGGCCTCTGCCCGGCCACCCACCGAATGGGAAGTGAGGACCGCCTCTGCCCGGCCACCCATCATCTGGGAAGTGAGGAGCACCTCTGCCCGGCCACCCATCATCTGGGAAGTGAGGAGCGCCTCTGCCCGGCCACCCATCTCTGGGAAGTGAGGAGTGCCTCTGCCCGGCCACCCATCCTCCGGGTGGTGAGGAGGAGATACAGCCAGGACACCCACTATCTGGGGCGTGGCCTCTGCCGACCGCAACCTTCTGGAGGTGAGGAGCGCCTCTGCCCGGCCACCCATCGTCTGGGAAGTGAGGAGCGCCTCTGCCCGGCCACCCATCGTCTGGGAGGTGAGGCGCCTCTGCCCGGCCACCCATCGTCTGGGAAGTGAGGAGCGCCTCTGCCCGGCCACCCATCGTCTGGGAAGTGAGGGCGCCTCTGCCCGGCCACCCATCGTCTGGGAGGTGAGGAGCGCCTCTGCCCGGCCACCCATGCGTCTGGGAGGTGAGGAGAGCCTCTGCCCGGCCACCCACGTCTGGGAAGTGAGGAGCGCCTCTGCCCGGCCACCCATCTGGGAGGTGAGGAGCGCCTCTGCCCGGCCACCCATCGTCTGGGAAGTGAGGAGAGCCTCTGCCCGGCCACCCATCGTCTGGGAGGTGAGGCGCCTCTGCCCGGCCACCCATCGTCTGGGAAGTGAGGCGCCTCTGCCCGGCCACCCATCGTCTGGGAGGTGAGGAGGGGCCCTCGTGGGCCAACCATCGTCTGGGAAGTGAGAGGAGTGCCTCTGCTTGACCGCATCATCTGGGAAGTGAGGGCGCCTCTGCTCGGCTGCCCGATCCGGGGAAAGGAGGCGCCTCTGTGATAAGCCCGTCTAGAGGGAATTGGTACTCTATCCGGCCCCTTCTACAGGAAGTGAGGAGCGCCTCTGCCCGGCAACCCCGTCTGGGAGGTGGGGAGCGCCTGTGCCTGGCCGCCCCATCTGGGAAATGAGGAACCCGTCTGCCCCTGCCACTGCAGTCTGGGAAGTGAGGCGCCTCTTGACGTCCAAGTCTGGGAAGTGAGGGCGACTCTCCCGGCCAACCCATCACAGGGTGAGGAAGCGTCCCTGTAGCCGCCCCGTCTGGGAGTGAGAATGCCTCTGACCGGCCACCCTATATATGGGAGTGAAGAGGGAGACTCTACCCGGCCACCCAACGTCTGGGAAGTGAGGAGGGCCTCTGCTCGGACACCAATCTACTGGGAATTGAGGAGGGTCTCTGCCCGGAACCCCATCTTCTGGGAATTGAGGAGCGCCTCTAACTGTCCACCCATCGTTTGGGAAGTGAGGAGTGCCTCTGCCCGGCCTCCCAAATTCTGGGAAGTGAGGAGCGCCACTGCCTGGCCACCCCATCTGGGAAGTGAATAGCATAACTGCCCGACCTCCCCGTTTGGGAAGTGAGTAGCGCCTCTGCCCGGTCACTCATCATCTGGGAATTGAGGAGTGCCTCTGCATGGCCACCCAACTTCCGGGGAGGTGGGGAGAGCCTCTCTACCCACGACAGCCCATGCGTCCGGGGCTGACAGTGCATCTGCCGAACACCCATCGTCTGGGAGGTGAGGATGCAGCCTCTGCCCAGCCACGCCCCATCTTTGTATTGAGGCGCCTCTGCCCATTGCCTGTCTTTGAGTGAGGAGCGCCTCTGCCAGCCGCCTCGTCTGGGAGAAAGAGGGCGCCTCTGCCCGGCAACCACGTCTGGGAGGTGAGGAGGCGCCTCTGCAGAGCCACCCGTCTTTGGAGTGAGAAGAGAGGGCCTCTGCCTGGCCACCCACCCTCTGGGAAGGAGTGAGGAGAGCCTCTGCCAGACCACTCACCCACTGGGAGGTAGAGAGTGCCTCTGCCCAGCCACCCATCGTCTGGGAAGTGAGCAGGGCTCTCACTGGCTGCCGCTGCCTGGGAAATGAGGAGCCTGCCCGCCACCCATTGTCTGGGAAGAGGAGCTGCCTCTTGGCCCTCGCCACCCAAAGTCTGGGAGGTGAGGAGGGCTCAGCCCATGCACCCACCATCTGGGACGGGAGAGGCGCGGTCTGCCCGCCAACAACCCACTGGAAGGTGAGGAGGGCCTCTGTCTGGCCAACCATGGAGTCTGGGAGGTGAGGGCGACTCTGACCACCCATCTTCTGGGGTGAGGTGAGTCCTCTACTTGACCACCCATGGTCTGGGAGTGAGGAGGCGCCTCTGCCCGGCCACCCATTGTCTGGGATGTGAGGAAGGCTTCTGCCCGGCTGCCCAAATCTGGGAGGTGAGGAGGTGCTTCTCCCGACCACCACATGGTCTGAGGAAGTGGTAAGCGCCTCTGCTTACCAGCACCCGTCTGGGAGGTGAAGGAGCCTTTTCTGTGCGACCACTTACAGCATGGGTACAGGAGGTGAGGAGAGCCTCTGCCCGGCCACCCAATCATCTGGGAGGTGAGGAGCGCCTCTGCCAGGCCCATCATCCTCTGGGATCTGAGGAGCACCTCTGCCAGCAGCCCCGTCTGGGAGGGAGTAGGGAGGCGCCTGTAAATAGCCACCCACATCTTCTGGGACATTGAGGGGCGCCACTGCCCAGCCACTTACCATCTGGGGTGAGGGCGCTTCTGCCTTACCACCCATCGTCTGGGGAAGTGAGGCGCCCTCACGGCCCGGCACACCATCTGGGAAGTGAGGGCGCCTCTGGCCAACCACCCGTCTGGGAGGTGAGGATACCTCTGCCAGCCACCCTTATATGGGAGTGAAGGGGCCTCTGCCCGACCACTAGCGTCTGGGAAGTGAGGGAGGCTTCAAGTAGCGACCACCCATCATCTGGGAAGTGAGGGAGACCTCTGCCCCGCCAGCCAAATAGTCCGGGGAGGTGAGGCCTGACCTTATGACCCATCATCTGGAAAGTGAGGAGCACCTCTGCCCGGCCACACCATCTGTGAAGTGTGGAGCACCTCTCTGCCCAGCCACTGTCGACCTGGGAGAGGAGGGAGCCTCTACCGACCTCCCATGCGTCTGGGAAGTGAGGAGCGCCTCTGCCTGGCCACCCACCGTCTGGGAAGTGAGGAGGGCCTCGGCCCACCAACCATCGTCTGGGAAGTGAGTGCCTCTACTTGACCACCCATCCCCTCCCGGAGGGGTGAGGAGAGCCTCTAATCCCGACCACCCATCGTCTGGGAAGTGAGGAGGGCCTCTGCTCGGACGCCGCGTCTGGGAAATGAAGAGCGCCTCTGCGTGGCCTTGTCTGGGAAGTGATGAGGGCCTCTGCCCGGCCACCAACCTTCTGGAAGGTGAGGAGGGCCTCTGCACGGCAACCAATTGCCTGGGAAGGGTGAGAACGCCTCATTGCAGGACACCAACCTGGGAAGTGAGGAGGCGCCTCTGTCCACCCATCATCTGGGAAGTGAGGAGGGCCTCTGTCAGGCCGCCCGCGACTGGAGGGCTGGGAAGTGAGGAGCACCTCTGCCCGTCCACCATTGACTTGGAGTGGGAGGCCTCTGCCCGGCCACACCGTCTGGGAGTAGGGGGCCTCGGCCCTGCCACACCCAGTCTGGGAGGTGAGGCGTCCCTTCGGCCAACCACCCGTGTGGGGTCTGACTGGCCTCTGCCAGCCACCCGTCTGGGAGGTGGAAAGGCAGCCTCTGCCCGGGCTGACCATTATCCCAGGAGTGGGGAGAGCCTCTGCCCGGCCACCCATCGTCTGGGGTGAGGGGAGCCTCACCAGCCTGTATGGGTCACAGGAGGTGAGGGAAGCCTCTGCTTGACCGCCCATCATCTGGAGGTGAGGGGAATTGCTTCTGCCGGCCACCCATGGAGTCTGGGAGGTGAGGGGGGCCTCTTCCGACCACCCATCTCAGGTCTGGGAGGTGAGGCCTCTGCCCATCACCATCTGGGATCTGAGTAGGACTCTGCCCGGGCCAGCCCCGTCTGAGGTGAGGAGGCCTCTACCTGGCCACCCATCATCTGGGACATTGAGGTAGCACCTCTGCCCACGACCAGCCAGATCTGGAGTGAGGGCGTACTCTGCCCGGCCGCCCCTTCTGGGAAGTGAAGAGCCCTTCTGCATGACCACCCATCGTCTGGGAGGTGAGGAATGCCTCTGCCCGGCCACCAATCATCTGGGAGGTGAGGAGCGCCTCTGCCCGGCCCATCACCTTCTCAGGGATCACGGGAAGCGCTTCTGCCCGGCCGCGGCGTCTGGGAGGTGAGGAGCACCTCTGCCCGGCCACCTGGTGTGAGAGTGAGGCGCCTCTGCCGGTCACCCAATGACTGGGAGGTGAGGAGGGCCTCAGCCGGCCTGGTATCTGAGAGTGATGGCTGACTCTGCCGGCCGCAGCCTTCTGGAAGGTGTGGAGGCCTCGACCCAGGCAACCATGCGTCTGGGGAAGTGGGGTGCCTCTGCCAGCCCGCCACATCCCCTCCGAGGTTGGGAAACCCTCTGCCCGGTGACCCATCGTCCGAGGGAGGGTGAGGGAGCCTCAGCCCCAGCCACCCATCATCTGGGAAGTGGGGGAGGCGCCTTTGCTCGGCCTGCCCCGTTTGGGAAGGAGGAGCGCCTCTGCCAGTCGCCCGTCTGGTGTGTGAAGGCGCCTCTGTCCGACGCCCGTCTGGGAGTGAGGGAGGAGCCTCTGCCGACCACCCACAGTCTGGGGAAGGTGAGATTAGCCTCTGCCCGACCACCCATGTCAGGAGGTGAGAGAACTCACCACTTGACCACCTTCTGGGAGGTGAGGCTTCTGCCGGCTACTAAGCGCTGGGGAAGAGAGGAGGGCCTCTGCCCGTCCATAGCGTCGGGGAGTGAGGGCGCCTCTGCCCGGCCCCTCATGCGTCTGGGAATTTAGGGTGACTTTTTTGCCCGACCACCCAGAATTCGGGGAGGTGGGAAGCCTCTGCCGACCACTATCTTCTGGGTGGTGAGGGAGGCTTCTGCGACTGGTGCAGGGGTGAGCAAGCGCCTCTGCCAGGACACCCAACTTCTGGGAAGTGAGGGGAGCGCCTCTACTGCAATCCCACCCATGGTCTGGGGGGGGGGAAGTGAGGAGGGCCTCTGCCACACGGCCTTGCGCGACTGGAGGTGGGGGCGCCTCACTTGACCACCCACCCGTCTGGAGTGGCAGGCGCCTCTGCCCGGCCACCCGTCTGGGAAGTGAGGGAGGCGTACTCTGCCCGACAACCCATTATCAGGAGGTAGGAGAGCCTCTTCCCACGACCCACCCCATGGGAGGTGAGCATCATCTCGGCCAGGGCACCACCTCCGGGAGGTGGAGTGCGTCTACCCAGCCACCCGTGTCCGGGGAGGTGAGGAGGCCAACCAGAGCCACCCATTGTCTGGGGAAGAGAGGAGGGCCTCTGCCACGTCCACACCTTCTTTGAAGTGAGGAGTGCCTCTGCCCGGCCTTAGCCCCATGTGGGAGGTGAGGAGAGCTTCTGCCCGGCCACCCATCGTCTGGGAGTGAAGGCGCCTCACTTGACCTCCCCAGCGTCTGGGAGGAGTGAGGGAGGGCATCATCTCCGCCACCCACTATCTGGGACATTAGAGGCGCCTCTGCCCGGCCACCAAACGTCTGGAAGGTGAGGAGGGCCTTGCTCCGGTCACCCATCGTCTGGGATGTGTGAGTATACTCTGCCAGATCACCCATTTTCTGGGAGGTGAAGAGGTCTTCTTCCCGACCACCCATCATCTGGGAAGTGAGGAGCGCCTATGACTGGCCACCCCATCTGGGAATTGAGGAGCGCCCTTGCCCAGCCACCCCGTCTGGGAAGTGAGGAGTGCCTCTGCTCCGAGCCACCTATGGGATTGAGAGGAGACACTGCCCGGCCGCCCAGCGATCCCTGGGGAGTGAGGAGGCGCCCGGCCACGTCTGGGAAGTGAGCACCTCTACCTGTACCCTTCGTCTGGGAGATGAGGGAGTGCCTCTGCTTGACCTGCGTCCTGAGTGAGGGAAGCACCTCTGCCAGCTGCCCGTCTGGGAGTGAAGAGCCTTTCTCGCGTGACCGCACATCGTCTGGGAGGTGAGGAGAGCCTCTGCCCATTTTCAATGGAGTCTCACAGGGGGTGAGGAGTGCCTCTGTCCGGCCCATCACCTTCTGGGCTCTGAGGAGCTCTTCTGCCCGGCAGCCCCTTCTGGGAGGTGAGGAGCACCTCTGACGGCCACCCATGGTCTGTGAGGTGGGGCCTCTGCCCGGCCACCCAATGACTGGGAGGTGAGGGGGGCCTCATTGACCACCAACCCAACTGGGAAGTGATAAGTGACTCTGCCCGGCCGTGCCTTCTGGAAGAGGTGAGGGGAGGGCGTCGGCCAGACCAATATGGTCTGGGAGGTGAGGGGTGCCTCTGCCAGCCAGCCAACATCTGGGAAGTGAGGAGACCTCTGCCGGGGCACCCCACATCCCTCGGGGAGGTTGGGAGAGCCTCTTCCGGGTCCACCCATGGAATCCGGAGGTGACAGGTGCCTCTGCCCGTCCACCCATCATCTGGGAAGTGGGGAGGCATCTGCACCGACGCCCGTATGGGAGGGAGGGCGCTCTGCCAGTCACGCAGTCTGGGGGTGTGAAGCGCCTCGTCGGCCGCCCGTCTGGGGTGAGAGCCTCTGCCCGGCCACCCACAGTCTGGGAAGGTAGGTGCGCCTCTGCCTGACCACCATGCGTCCCGAGGAGGTGAGAGGCGACTCTGCCGGCCACCATTACTGGGAAGTGAGGTGCTTCTGCTTGACCACACACCATTATGGGAGTGTGAGGAGAGAAAGCCTGGGCTCGACCACCTCTCTGGGAGGTGGGGCGCCTGTGAGCGCCTACATTCTGGGAGTGAGGCGCCTCTGCTTGACCACCCATCTTCTGGGAGTGAGGGGAGGGCCTCTGCCCAGACACCCAGGTCTGGGAAGTGAGGAAGCCTCCACCTGTCTTCCCATTGTCTGGGAGGTGAGGCCTCTGCCTGGCCACCCAGTCTGGGAGAGTGGCGAGACCTGTCCCGACCGCAGTCTGGGAAGTGAGGGCGCCTCTTCCGACTACCAGTATCCAGAGTGAGGAGAGCCTCTGCCCGACAGCCCCATGGGAGGTGAGCATCATCTCTGCCCAGGGGCACCTCTGAGAGGGTGAGGGGTGTGTCTTGGCAGCCCATTTTTTCCGGGAGGTGGGGAGGAGCCTCAGCCCGGCCACCCATTGTATGGGAGAGATGGGGTGCCTCTCAAGCGTCCTTCTTTGAGTGAGGAAGGCGCCTCACCTTGACCCCGCCCGTCTGGGGAAGTGAGGAGGCGCCTCTGCCCGCCCGCCCACATCTGGGAGGTGAGGAGAGCTTCTGCCCGGCCACCCATGCGTCTGGGGAAGTGAAGGCGCCTCTGCTGACCTCCCAGCGTCTGGGGGGAGGGTGAGGAGGGCATCATCTCCGCCACCCACTATCTGGGACATTAGAGGCGCCTCTGCCCGGCCACCAAGCGTCTGGAAGGTGAGGAGGGCCTTGCTCCGGTCACCCATCGTCTGGGATGTGAGTACCGCCTCTGCCCGTCCACACCCATTTTCTGGGAGGTGAAGAGTCTTCTGCCCGACCACCCATCATCTGGGAGGAAGTGAGGAAGCGCCTATATGACTAGCCACTTTACATCTGGGGTGAAGCGCTCTTGCCCAGCCACCCGTCTTGGAAGTGAGGAGTGCCTCTGCTTTCGGCCACCCTATATATGGGATTGAGAGGGGCCACTGCCCCGGCCGCAACGTCCTGGAAGTGAGGAGGCGCCTCTGCCCGACATGCGATCTGGGAAGTGAGGAGCACCTCTGCAGCCACCCATCGTCTGGGGCATTGAGGTGCCTCTGCCCGACCTGGCGTCCTGGAGTGAGGAGCACCTGCCGGCTTGCCCGTCTGGGAGGTGAAAGGGGAGCCTTTGCGTGACCACCCATCGTCTGGGAGGTGAGGAGGAACTCTGCTTGACCACCAATCGTCTGGGGGGGTGAGGGAGATTACTCTGTCAGGTTGCTCACCTTCCTGGGCTCTGAGGAGCTCTTCTGCCCGGCCGCCTTCTGGGGTGAGCACCTCTGGCCTGACCATGGTCTGTGAAGTGAGGAGCGCTCTGCCCGGCCACCCAATGACTGGGAGGTGAGGAGGGCCTCAGCCCGGCCACCAACTAACTGGGAAGTGATGAGCGACTCTGCCCCGACCACATTACCTTCTGGAAGGTGAGGGAGGGCGTCGGCCAGGCCAACCATAGTCTGGGAAGTGAGGTGCCTCTGCGGCCAGCCAACATCTGGGAAGTGGGAGGCCTCTGCCAGGCACCCATCCTCCGGAGGTTGGAGCCTCTTCCCGGTCCTGTCGTCCGGGGAGGTGACAGTGCCTCTGCCGTGCACCCATCATCTAAGGAGGTGAGGCGCATCTGCTGCGGCCGCCCATTATGGGAAGGAGGCGCTTCTGATCCACCCGTCTGGGGTGTGAAGAAGCGCCTTACCCTGTCCGGCCGCCCGTCTGGGAATTGAGAGCCTCTGCCCGACCACCCACAGTCTGGGAAGTGAGGTGCGCCTCTGCCCGGCCACTGCATCGTCCGGAGGGTGAGGCTGAGCTCTGCCCACGACCCACCATTACTGGGAGGTGAGGAGTGCTTCTGCCCGGCCACACACAGTATGGGAAGTGAGGAAAGCCTGGGCTCGGCCACACACTCTCTGGGAAGTGAGGAGCGCCTGTGAACGCCACCCACATTCTGGGGAGGTGAGGAGGCGCCTCTGCCGATCACCCATCTTCTGCTGGGAAGTGAGGAGGGCCTCTGCTTAGTACTTGGGTCTGGGAGGTGAGGGCATACTCTACTGTCTTCCCATTGTCTGGGAGGTGAGGAGGGCGTACTCTGCCTGGCCACCCAGTCTGGGAGTGAGGGGCCTGGGCCCGACCACCCAATCTGGGAAGTGAGGAGGCATCTTCCCGACTACCCAGTATCCAGGGGAGTGAGGGAGGAGCTCTGCTTGACAGCCCCATATGGGAGTGAGCATCTCATCTCTGCCAGGCACTTGTCTGAGAAGTGAGGAGTGTGTCTGCCCGGCACCCATTTTCTGGGAGGGGTGGGAGGGAGCCTCAGCCCGACCACCCATTGTATGGGAAGATAGGAGTGCCTCTCGGCGTCACCCCTTCTTGAAGTGAGGGCGCCTCTGCCCGACCGCCGATCTGGGAGTGTGAGGCGCCTCTGCCCGGCCCATGTCTGGGAGGTGAGGGAAACTCTGCTTGACCACACATTGTCTGGGGTGGGAGCGCCTCTGCCCGGCCACCACCAGCGTCTGGGGGGGTGAGGAGGGCCTCAGCCATCACCCACTTTATCTGGGACGTTAGAGGCGCCTGCCCGGCCCCAAACGTCTGGAAGGTGAGGAGGGCCTCCGTCCGGTCACCCATCGTCTGGGATGTGGTACCTCTGCCCGACCACCCGTGCCTGGGAGGTGAAGGTCCCTCTGCCCACGACCACCCATGCATGGGAGGTGAGGCCTCTGCCTGGCCACCCCATCAGGAATTCAGGAGCACCTTGGCAGCCCGTCTGGGAGGTGAGGAGTGCCTCGGCCCGGCCACCCTATATGGGAGTGAAGAGGGCCACTGCCTGGCCACTAGCACGTCCTGGAAGTGAGCGCCTCTCCCCAGCAGCCCCGTCTGGGAGGTGAGAGAGCTTCTGGGGTGACTACCCATGGAGTCATGAGTAGGTGAGGGATCCTCTGCCCGGCCACCCATCCGTATGGGAGGTGAGAGCCTCTGCCAGCCACCCGTCTGGGAGGTGAGGCGCCTCTGCCGAGACCCCATCAGCATCTGGGATCTGAGGAGCGCCTCTACCAGGCCACCATGGGTCTGGGGCGTGAGGGGCGCTCTGCCAGTCAACCAATGTCCTGGAGGTGAGGGCGCCACAGCCGGCAGCCCCATCTGGGAAGTGAAGAGCCCTTCTGTGCGACCACCCATCGTCTGGGAGGTGAGGAGAGAGCCTCTGCCAGCCACCCCATCTTCGGGGAGGGCAGCCTCTGGTGGGCCATCACCATTTGGGTTCACTGAGGGAGCGCCTCTGCCGGCAGCCCAGGGTCTGGGAGTGAGGGCGCCTCTGCCTAACCACCCTATATATGGGGCGAAGGGGCCTCTGCCCGGCCACCCAACGTCTGGGAAGTGAGGGAGCGCTTCAGCGTGACCACCCATCGTCTGGGAGGTGAGGTTGGCCTCTGCCCGGCCAGCCATGGTCCGGGAGGTGAGGAGCACTGCCGAGCCACAGAACCATCTGAGAAAGTGAAGGCACCTCTGCGCCCCATCTGTGAAGTGTGGAGCACTCTGCGCGGCCGCATGGAGCCTGGAGGAGAAGAGTCTGCCCGACCTCCCATCGTCTGGGAAGTGAGGAGCGCCTCTGCCTGGTCACCAACCGTCTGGGGAAGTGAGGGGAGGGCCTGGGTGCCGACCACCCTGCGTCTGGGGTGTGAGGAGGGCCTGCGACGCGACCAGAATAGATCTAGGAAGTGAGGAGTGCCTCTGCCAGCCACCCGTCCTCGGGGGGACGAGAGGAAACCTCTACTTGACCACTTGTCGTCTGGGAAGTGAGGAGGGCCTCTGCTCGGGGCCTTGCGTCTGGGGAAATGAGAGAAGCGCCTCTCTTGCTGACCACCCATTGTCTGGAAGTGATGAGCACCTCTGCCCGGCCAATCCGTCTGGGAAGGTGAGGGAGTGCCACAGCCCGGCCACCCAACGTCTGGGAAGTGAGGATCAATCTGCCCGGCCAACCAACGTCTGGGAGGTGAGGGAGGGCCACAGTCAGACCACCCACTATCTGGGACGTGAGAGGCGCCTCTGCCCGGCCACCAACCTTCTGGAAGGTGAGGAGGGCCTCTGTCCGGCCACCCATCGTCTGGGAGGTGAGGTCCTCTGCAGGACACCCATCGTCCTGGGAGTGAGGAGCACCTCTGCCCAGCCACCCATAATCCGGGAGGTGGGAGGACCTCTCCCACTCAGCAACCAATTGCCTGGGAGGTGAGGAGGCATGCTAAACGCAGGACACCCAACTTCTGGGGGCAGCATCTGCCCACGGCCACCAATAGTCTGGGGAAGTGAGGGAGCACCACTGCCCGTCCACCCATTGTCTGGGACGTGAGGAGTGCCTCTGCCAGGCCACCCTAATATGGGAGTGAAGACGTCCTCTGCCCGGCCACCCAGCACTGGGAAGTGGCCCTCTACCGGCCACCCCATCTGGGGAAGTGAGTGGCGCCTCTACCCGGCCACCCCGTCTGGTATGTGAGGATCGCCGCTGCCCTACCTGCCATGCGTCTAGGAGGTAGGGAGCGCCTCTGCCTGGCCACCCAAGTGCTGGGAAGTGAGGATCGCCTCTGCACGACCACCCACCGTCCGGGAGTTGAGGAGCACCTCCGCCCGGCCACCCATCATCCGGGAAGTGAGGAGGGCCTCTGCACGGCCACCCATCGTCCGGGAGGTGAGGAGAGCCTCTGACCGGCCATCATGCGGGAGGTGAGGAGCGCATCTGCCCGGCCACCCATCATGTCGGGGGTTGGGGCGCCTCTGCCAGGCCTCCCGGCTCTAGGGAAGTGAGGGGCGCCTCCTGCCCGGCCACCCAATCCAGGAAGTGAGAGTGCGCCCCTCTGCCCGGCCACACCGTCTAGGAAGTGAGGAGCGCTTGGTCTGGGAAGTGAGTAGGGCATCTGCCGTCCAGCCATCGTCTTGAGGGAGTGGGAGAACCTCACCGCGGCCACCCCTTCATCCGGAGGTGAGGGCGCCTCTGACCCGGTCTAATGCGTCTGGGAAGTGAGGAGCGCTTCCTTCCGGGCACCCGTCTGGGAAGGGAG
>JAKGGE010000672.1:0-39864 GCA_023748175.1 Hoolock leuconedys
CGGCCACCAATAGTCTGGGAAGTGAGGAGCACCACTGCCCGTCCACCCATTGTCTGGGACGTGAGGAGTGCCTCTGCCAGGCCACCCTATATATGGGAGTGAAGACGTCCTCTGCCCGGCCACCCAACCTTTGGGAAGTGAAGAGTGCCTCTACCCGGCCACCCCATCTGGGAAGTGAGTAGCGCCTCTACCCGGCCGCCCCGTCTGGTATGTGAGGAGTGCCTCTGCCCTACCTGCCATCGTCTGGGAAGTGAGGAGCGCCTCTGCCTGGCCACCCAAGTGCAGGAAGTGAGGAGCGCCTCTGCACGACCACCCACCGTCCCGGGAGTTGAGGAGCACCTCCGCCCGGCCACCCATCATCCGGGAAGTGAGGAGGGCCTCTGCACGGCCACCCATCGTCCGGGAGGTGAGGAGAGCCTCTGACCGGCCACGATGCGGGAGGTGAGGAGCGTATCTGCCGGCCACCCATCATGTCGGGGGTTGGGGCGCCTCTGCCAGGCCTCCCGGCTCTAGGGAAGTGAGGGCGCCTCCTGCCCGGCCACCCAATCCAGGAAGTGAGAGTGCGCCCCTCTGCCCGGCCACACCGTCTAAGAAGTGAGGAGTGCTTGGTCTGGGAAGTGAGTAGGGCATCTGCCGTCCAGCCATCGTCTTGAGGGAGTGGGAGAACCTCACCGCGGCCACCCCTTCATCCGGAGGTGAGGGCGCCTCTGACCCGGTCTAATGCGTCTGGGAAGTGAGGAGCGCTTCCTTCCGGGCACCCGTCTGGGAAGTGAGGAGCGCCTCTGCCTGGCCACACACCGTCTGGGAAGTGAGAAGTTCCTCGGCTCAGCCACTCACTTTCTGGGAAGTGAGGAGCGCCTCTACCCGGCCACCCAACGTCTCTGAAGTGAGGAAGGCATCTGCCCGGCCACCCCATCTGGGAAGAGTAGCGTCTCTGCACGGCCGCACCGTTTGGCAAGTGACGAGCACCTCTGCCCGGCCACTCGTGTCTGAGGTGAGGGTGACTCTGCCGGCCACCCAACTTCGAGAGGGTGGGAGAGCCTCTGCCCAGCCACCCACATCGTCGGGAGGTGAGGCTTCTGCCGAACACCCATCGTCTGGGAGGGAAGTGAGGGGCCTCTTCCGGCCAACCATCTTTGAAGTGAGGGGCTTTGCCCGGCCGCATCGTCTGTGAAGTGAGGAGCGCCTCTGCCCGGCCGCCTCGTCTGCGAAGTGAGCAGCTCCTCTGCCCGGCCACCCGTCTGGGAAGTGAGGAGCGCCTCTGCCCTGCAGTCCCGTCTGGGAATTGAGGAGTGCCTCTGCCCAGCCACTATATGGGGTGAGGAATTTCTGCCCACGTACCACCCCATGCGTCTGGGAGTGTGGAGGCCTCTGAACAGCTACACCAGTGTCTGGGAGGTCAGGGTAGCTTGACCCCAGACACCCACCCGTCTAGAGGTGAGAGCCCCTCTATCTGTCCACCCGTCGTCTGGGAAGTGAGGAGCATCTCTGCCCGGCCACCCATCTGGGATTGGGGCGCCTCTGCCCGACAATCCATCGTCTGTGAAGTGAGGAGCGCTTCTGCCCGGCCACCCATCGTCCGGGAGGTGAGGAGCGCCTCTGCCCGATGACCCATTATCAGAGAAGTGAGGAGAGACTCTGCCCGGCCACCCCATATGGGAACTGAGGATGGTCTCTGCCAGGCCACCCCGTCTGGGAAGTGAGGAGTGCGTCTTCCCGCCCACCCATTGCCCGGGAGGTGAGGAGAGACTCAGCCCGGCCACCCATCGTCTGGGAAGAGAAGAGAGCCTCTGCCCCACCACCTTCTTTTAGAGGTGAGGGCGCCCACTGCCCGGCCCGTAGTCTGGGAAGTGAGGGGCGCTCTGCCCAGCCACTGCATCTTCTGGGATGTAGGGAGTGCCTCTGCCCGGCCACCCATGGTCTGGGAAGTGAGGCACCTCTGCCTAGCCACCCAAGGTCTGGGAAGTGAGGAGGCTGCTGCGGCCAGCCATCTTCCGGGGCATTGAGGCGACTCTGCTGACCTGCCAGCTCATCGGGAGGTGAAGAACGCCTCTGCCAGCCACTGCTCGTCCCTGGGTTGAGGAGCGCCTCTGCCCGACCACCCTTCGTCTGGGAAATTGAGGCCTTCTGCCCGGCCACATAGAATTCTGGGAGATGAGGGAGGACTCAGCCCGGCCACCCACTATCTGGGACGTGAGAGGCGCCTCTGCCCGGCCACCAACCGTCTGGAAGGTGAGGAGGGCCTCTGTCCGGCCACCCATCATCTGGGAGGTTGAGGAGGGCCTCTGCCTGGCCAACCATCGTCTGGGAGGTGAAGAGGACCTCTGCCAGGCCGCCCCGACTGGGAAGTGAGGAGCGCCTCTGCCCGGCCACCAAGTCTGGGAAGTGAGGATCGCCTCTTGCCGGCCACCCACAGTCTGGGAAGTGAGGAGCGCCTCTGCCTGACCACCCATCCCTCTGGGAAGTGAGAGCCGCCTCTGCCCGCCCACCCCATTTGTGAATTGAGGAGCCTCTGACCAGTCAAGACAATCTGGGAATTGAGGAGCTCTCTGCCCGGCCACCTATATATGGGAGTGAAGAGGCTCCCCACCGCCACCCAACGTCTGGGAAGTGAGAGCCACCCGGCCACCCCATCTGCTGGGGAGGTGGAGCGCCTTCCCACTGCTGCCCCTGTCCGGGAAGTGAGGAGCACCTCCACCGGCCACTCCCATCTGGGAAGTGAGGAGCTTCTGTCTCGGCCGCCTTCCATCTGGGATGTGAGAGCGATTCCCGGTCTCGCCTCTCATCGTTCAGTGAGTGCCCCTGCCCCGGCTGCCACCATCATCCGGGAGGTGAGCAGCGCCACTGCCTGAAGACCCATCATCTGCAAAGTGAGGAGCACCTCTGCCCGGCCACCCCATCAGTGAAGTGAGGAGCGCCTCTGCCTGGCCGCCCCGTCTGGGATGTGAGGAGCGCCTCTACCCGGCCACCCATCGTCTGGGAGTTGAGGATCGCTTCTGCCTGGCCACCTTTCGTCCGGGATTTGAGGAGAGCCTCTGCCCGACCCCCCATCGTCTGAGATGTGAGGAGCGCCTCTGCCTGGCCACCCACCATCTGGGAAGTTAGGAGCACCTCTGCCCGACTACCCACTGTCTGGGAGGTGAGGAGCGCCTCTTCCAGAGCTCCCAACATCTGGGAGGCGAGGAGCGCCTCGGCCCTGCCACCCATCATCTGGGATGTGAGCACCTCTGCTTTCGGCCGCCCGTCCTGGGAAGTGAGGAGCACCTCGCCGACCCACCCCATCTGGGAGTGAGGAGCGCCTCGGCCGGGCCACCCATCGTCTGGGGGTGAGGCCCTCTGCCCGGCCATAAACCATCTGGGATCTGGGGAGAGCTTCTGCACGGCCACCCATCGTTTGGGAAGTGAGGAGCGCCTCTGCCAGGCCACCCCTTCTGGGAAGTGTGGATCGCCTCTGCCCGGCCACCCATCGTCTGGGAAGTGAGGCGCCTCTGCCCCGACCATGCAAAGTCTGGGAGATGAGGAGGCCCTCTACCCGGCCCACACTAACGTCTAGGAAGTGAGGAGCGCCTCTGCCCGACTACCCCATCTGGGAAGAGAGTAGCGTCTCTGCACGGCCGCCCTGTTTGGGATGTGATGAGTGCCTCTGCCCGGCCACTCATTGTCTGGGAATTGAGGAGTGCCTCTGCCCGGCCACCCAACTTCCGGGCAGGTGGGGAGTGCCTCTGCCAGCCACCCATCGGCCCTAGGAGGTGAGGAGCTCTTCGTCTCAACACCACTCCACGACTGGGAAGTGAGGAGCCTCTGTCTCGCCAAACAATCTTGAAGTGAGGAAAGCACCTCTGAACCGTCACTTCATCTGTGAAGTGAGGTGGGCGCCTGCCCGGCCGCCTGTCTGGGAAGTGAGCAGCCTCTGCCCGTCACTCCCTGCCTGGGAAGTGAGGAGCTCTGCCAGCCACCCCCATCTTGAAGTGAGGGAGCCTGTCTCGCCACCCACTCATCTGGGAAGTAAGAGCCCTCCTGCAGCCCCTGGTCTGGGAATTGGAGGGAGTGCCTCTGCCTGGGCACCCCATATATGGGAGTGAAGTGGGCCTCTGCCTGGACCCCCAACGTCTGGGAAGTGAGGAGGGCCTCTGCACGGCTACCAATTGTCTGGGAGGTCAGGAACGCTTCTGCCCGGACACCCACCGTCTGGGAATTGAGGAGCCCATCTATGTGTCCACCCATCGTCGGGCCCCCCATATGGGAACTGAGGAGCGTCTCTGCCAGGCCACTCCGTCTGGGAAGTGAGGAGTGCCTCTTCGCGGCCACCCATTGTCCGGGAGGTGAGTAGAGCCTCAGCCCGGCCACCCATTGTCTGGGAAGAGAGGAGCGCCTCTGCCTGGCCACCCCTTCTTTTAAGTGAGGAGCACCTCTGCCTGGCCGCCCGTCTGGGAAATGAGGAGTGCCTCTGCCTGGCCACCCATGGTCTGGGATGTGAGGAGTGCCTCTGACCAGCCACCCATCGTCTGGGAAGGGAGGAGGGCACCTCTGCCTGGCCACCCATGGTCTGGGAAGTGAGGGAGGCTTACTCTCTTGGCCATTGACATCTTCCGGGAGGTGAGGTGCCTCTGTCCGGCCACTTATGCGTCCCGGGGAGGTGAGGAGGCTCAGCCCGGCCACCCCGACTGCGAAGAGAGGAGCGCCTCCACCCGGCCACCAACCATCTGGGAAGTGAGGAACGCCTCAGCCTGTCCACCCATTGTCTGCGAAGTGGGGAGCGCCTCTGCCCGCCACTATGCTGGTGAAGGCCTCTGCCCGGCCACCCCAGCGTCTGGGTGGTGAGGAGGCGCCTCTGCACGGCCACCCCATCTGGGAAGTGAGGCGCCTCTGCCGGCCGCCCGTCTGGGAGGTGGCATACTCTGCTTCGGCCACCCCATCACAGGAGAGTGAGGGCCTCTGCCCGGCCGCCCGTCTGGGATGATGTGAGGCCTGCCCGGCCGCGCCCGTCTGGGATGTGAGGGCGCCTCTGCCCGGCCACCCATACAAACCGAGGTGAGAGCACTTCTGCCCGAACACCCATCGTCACAGAGAGGAAGTGAGGGGCGCCTGCCCGGCCAACCCATCTTTGAAGTGAGCACCTCTGCCCAGCCGCCCCTGCGTCTCTGTGAAGTGAGGCGCCTCTGCCGGCCCGCCTCGTCTGGGAAGTGAGCAGCTCTACCCGGCCACCCATCCTGGGAAGTGAGGCTCTGCCAAGGCCACCCCATCTTTGAAGTGAGGAGGGCCTCTGCCCGGCCACCCAGTATCTGGGAAGTGAGGAGCGCCTCTGCCCTGCAGCCCTGTCTGGGTAGTGAGGAGTTCCTCTGGCCGGGCACCCTATATATGGGAGTGAAGTGGGCCTCTGCCTGGCCTCCCAACGTCTGGGGAAGTGGGAGACCTCTACATGGCTACCAGTGTCTGGGAGGTGAGCACTACTGGACATACAATCTAGAGGAAGTGAGGAGCCATCTATGTGTCCACCCATCGTCTGGGAAGTGAGGAGCACTTCTGCCCGGCCATCCCATATGGGAAATGAGGAGCGTCTCTGCCAGGCCACCCCGTCTGGGAAGTGAGGATTGCCTCTTCGCGGCCACCCATTGTCCGGGAGGTGAGTAGAACCTCAGCCCGGCCACCCATCGTCTGGGAAGAGAGGAGCGCCTCTGCCCGGCTACACTTCTTTGCAAGTGGGAGCTCTGCCTGGTCCTTGATCTGGGAAGTGAGGCCTCTGACCCGACCATACCCATCGTCTGGGATGTGAGGTGCCTCTGCCTGGCCACCCATCATCTGGGAAGTGAGGGGAGCACCCCTGCCTAGCCACCCATGGTCTGGGGAAGTGAGGAGCACCTCTCATGCAGCCAACCATCTTCCTCGGGAGGTGAGGAGCCGTCCCCCACCCATCGCCCTGAGGTGAGAGGAGTTTCTGGCTAACGCACACCATCAGTCCAAAAGGAGGGAGCCTCTGCCCCCACCCATACCTGGGAAGTGAGGAGCTCTGCCCGGCCACCACCTGCCTGGGAGGGTGGCGAGGCCTGCCAGGCTGCCCCAACCAAGTGAAGTGAGGGGTTTCAACCGCCACCAACCGCCTGGGGCCGAGAGCACCTCTGTCCGCCCACCCATTGCCCTGGGAAGTGAGGAGCCTGCCTGTCCACCCTTGTTGTTCAAGTTAAGTGGGGAGCCTCTGCCTGGCCACCCCCATTTCATGGGAGAAGAGGGCCTCCCTGCCCGGCCACCCAACGGCCTGGGAGGTGAGGATCTCTGCAACGGCCACCCCATCTGGGAAGTGAGGAGCCTCTGTCTCGGGCCGCCTGCCTGGGAAGCAGAAGCGCCTCTACCCGCCACCCCATCTGGGAAGAGGGAGCCTCTGCACGGCCACTCATCCACTGGGATGTGAGGTGCCTGCCCGGCCACCCATGGTCTGGGGTGGGAGCACCTCTGCCCGGCCACCCCATCTGGGAGTGAGGAGTGCCTCACCCGGCCCGTCCAAGGTATGTGAGGAGCGATTCTGCCCGGCCACTCATGCGTCTGGGAAGTGAGAGTGCCTCTGCCCGTACCATGCATCCGGGAGGTGAGGCTTCTGCCTGTGACCCATCATCTGGAAAGTGAGGAGCACCTCTGCCAGGCCACCCCATCTGTGAAGTGGGAGCGCCTCTGCCCGGCTGCCACCTCTGGGAAGTGAGGAGAGCCTCTGCCCGGTCACCATCTTCTGGGAGGTGAGGAGTGCCTCTGCCCGGCTACCCATCATCCGGGAGGTGAGGCGAGCCTCTGCCTGACGGCCATGATGTGGAGCGTGGGGAGCACCTCTGCCCGGCCACCCCATCTGTGAAGTGAGGGGAGGCGCCTCTGCCCGGCGCCCCATCTGAGGGGTGAGGGGTGCTTTCACCGCGGCCAAACATCTTCTGGGAGGTGAGGAGCGCCTCTGCCCGTCCACCCATTGTCTGGGAAGTGAGGAGTGCCTCTGCCCGGCCACCCTATGTATGGGAGTGAAGACGGCCTCTGCCCGGCCACCCATCATCCGATAGGTTAGGAGCGCCTCTGCCCGGCCACCCTTCATCTGGGAAGTGAGCAGCGCCTCTGCCCGGCCACACAAAGTCTGGTAGGTGAGGAGGGCCTCAGCCCAGCCACCCACTATCTGGGACATGAGAGGCGCCTCTGCCCGGTCACCAAACATCTGGAAAGTGAGGAGGGCCTCTGCCCGGCCACCCATCATCTGGTAGGTGAGGAACGCCTCTGCCTAACGACCCATCATCTGGAAAGTGAGGAGCACCTCTGCCCAGCCACCCCATCTGTGAAGTGAGGAGCGCCTCTGCCCGACCGCCCCGTCTGGGAAGTGAGGGCTTTCGTGGCAACCATCTTCCGGGGAGGTTGGGAGCTCCTCTGCCCGCCACCCATGCGTCGAGGTGAGGCTTCTGCCCACGACCTCCCATCCTGGGATGAGAGCGCCTCTGCCTGGACACCCACCCCGTCTGAGGGAAGTTAGGGCGCCCTCTTCCCCACACCACCCAGGTCTGGGAGGTGAGGCCGCCTCTCCCGGGCTCAAACATCTGGGAGGCTGAGGGCCTCGGCCTACCACCCATCTTCTGGAAGTGAGGAGCACCTCTGCTCAGCTGCCCGTCTTTGAAGTGAGGCTATGCCCGGCTGCCCGTCTGGGAGAGTGAGGAGGCACTCTAGATAGCCACTCATCGTCTGGGAGGGTGAGGAGCGCCTCTGCCTGGCCAAAAACCATCCCTGGGATCGGAGGAGAGCTTCTACCCGGCCACCCGCCATTTGGGAGGTGAGGAGCGCCTCTGCCCGGCCACCCAACGTCTGGGAAGGGAGGATCGCCTCTGCTGGGCCACCCACTCTCTGGGAACTGGAGGAGACTCCCCGTCTCGCCACCCACCCTCTGTGAAGTGAGGAGCGCCTCTGCCCGGCTTCCCCTTATGGGAGGTGAGGAGCGCTCACACGCATGCATCAACACCCATCGTGATGGGGAAGTGAGAAGCACTCTCTGCCCAGCCACCCATCATCTGGGAGGTGAGGAGAGCTCTGCCCAGCCACCATCGCCTGGGAGAGGTGAGGGAACGTCTCTGCCCGGCCAACCACCATCTAGGATCTGAGGAGCTCTTCTGCCTGGACCACCCATCCTCTTGGGAAGTGAGGCTGGGCCTCTGCCTCGGCCACCCATCGACCGGGGGTGAGGAGTGCCTCAAGTCTGGCCCACCCAATGGTCTGGGAAGTGAGGAGCCTCTGCCCGGCTCACTCCATCTGGGAAGTGAAGAGGCCTCTGTCTCGGCCACCCAACGCCTGGGAAATGAGGAGCACCTATGCCCGGCCACCCATCTGGGAATTGGGTAGTGCCTCTGCCCGACAACCCATCTGGGAAGTCAGGAGATCCCTCGGCCGACCCACCGTCTGGGATTTGAGGAGCGCCTCTGCCCGGCCACCCATCATTGGGGAAGTGAGGAGTGCCTCTGCCCAGCCACCCCATATGGGAGGTGAGGAGGCGACTCACCGGGTCACCATCTGGGAGGTGAGATGCGTCTTCCGGCCTTCCATTGTCGGGGTGAGGAGCCTCTGTCGTCCACCCATCTCGTCGAGGAGGTGGTCACCTCTGCCCGGCCACCCATCGTCTGGGAAGTGAGCGCGCCTCTGCTCGGCCGCCCGTGTGGGAAGGGAGGAGCGACTCTGCCGGGCCGCCCCGTCTGTGGTGTGAATAGAGTCTGCGCACACATCGTCTGGGAAGTGAGGAGTTCCCACCGGCAGCCACCCACTGTCTGGGAAGTGAGGAGAGCCTCTGCCGACCACCCACATTCTGGGAAATGAGGAGGGCCTCTACCCGGCCACCCAACGTCTGGGAAGTGAGGAGCACTTCTGCCCAAACACCCATCATCTGGGAAGTGAGGAGCGCCTCTGCCCGGCCAAACCATCTTTGAAGTGAGGAGCGCCTCTGCCTGGCCGCCTCGTCTGTGAAATGAGGAGCGCCTCTGCCCGGCCGCCTCGTCTGGGAAGTGATCAGCGCCTCTGCCCGGCCACCCCGTCTGGGAACTGAGGAGCGTCTCTGCCCGGCCACCCCATCTGGGAATAGAGTAGCGTCTCTACACGGCCGCCCCGTTTGGGAAGTAATGGCGCTACTTCCGGCTCCCTCATGGTCTGAGGTGAGGAGTGCCTCTGCCCGGCCACCCAAATTACCGGAGGTGGGGAGAGCCTCTGCCGACCACCCATCGTCCGGAGGTAAGGAGGCGCTTCTGCCCGAACACCATCGTCTGGGAAGTGAGGGCTGCCGACCAACCCATCTTTGAAGTGAGGGAAGCGCCTCTGCCTGGCCGCCCGTCTGTGTAAGTGAGGCCTCTGCCCAGCCACCTTGTCTGCGAAGTGAGCAGCGCCTCTGCTCGGCCACCCTGTCTGGGAAGTGAGAAGCGCCTCTGCCAGGCCAGCCCATCTTTGAAGTGAGCGCCTCTGCCTGGCCACACACACCCTCTGGGAAGTGAGGCGCCTCTGCCCTGCAGCTGAAATCAGGAGGAAGTGGGGTGCTACTGCCGGCCATCCCTACATATGGGGAGTGAGGGGCCTCTGCCCGACCACTTAGCGTCTGGGAAGTGAGGCGTCTGCACAGCTGGCAATTGTCTCAAAGCTCAGGAGCAGCTTCTGCCGGACACAGGCCATTCTGGGAAGGGAGGAGCCCCTCAACTCTGTCCACCATAGATGCGGAGAAGTAGAGCACCTATGCCGGCCACCCCATCTAGGGTGAGGTGCCTCTGCCGACGACCCATCTGGGAAGTCAGGAGATCTCGGCCCGGCCCCGTCTGGGTTTGAGGAGCGCCTCTGCCCGGCCACCCATCATTGGGGAAGTGAGGAGTGCCTCTGCCCAGCCACCCATCGTCGGAGGTGAGGAGCGCCTCTGCCTGACGACCCATTATCAGGGAAGTGAGGAGAGCCTCTGCCCGGCCACCCATCATCTGAAGTGAGGTGGAGCGCCTCTGCCTGTACCTTCTTTTGGTGAGGCCTCTGCCCGACCACACGTCTGAGTGAGGCGCCTTTGCCTGGCCACCCGCGTGGGTCTGGGATGTGAGGTGTGCCTCTGCCGGCCACCCATCGTCTGGGGGTGCAGGTAGCGCCTCTGCCCAGCCACACACACACTGTCTGGGAAGGTGAGGAGCCTCTGCCCGGCTGCCCCATCTGGGAGTTGAGGAGCGCTTCTCCCCGACCACCCATCGTCTGGGTAGTGAGGAGCGCCTCTGACCGGGCACCCATAGTCCGGGAGGTGAGGAGGGCTTCTGCCGCGGCCTGGCTGGGAGGTGAGGCATCTCTACCCAGACACCACACTCTGGGAAGTGAGCGCCTCTGCCTGTCCACCCATCTGTCTGGAGAGTGAGGAGGCTTCTGCCAGGCCGCCCCGAATGGGAAGTGAGGAGCGCCTCTGCCTGGCTACCAACCCTCTGGGAAGTGAGGAGCACCTCTGCTCTTCCACCCATTGTCTGGGAAGTGAGTAGCGCTTCTGCCCTGCCACTCATCTTCTGGGTAGTGAGGAGTGCCTCTGCCCGGCCACCCCATCTGTGAAGAGAGGAGCGACTCTGCCCGCGGCCCCATCTGGGAACTGAGGAGCGCCTCTGCCCGGCCAACAATGCGTCCGGGTGGGTGATCCTCTGCCGGGCCACACATCGTCCGGGAGGTGAGGAGCGACTCTGCCCGGCCACCCATCGTCCGGGAGGTGAGGAGAGTCTCTGCCCGACCTCCCATCCTCTGGGATGTGAGGAATGCCTCTGCCTGGCCACCCACCGTCTGGGAAGTTAGGAGCCCCACTTCCCCACCACCCACCGTCTGGGAGGTGAGGAGCACCTCTTCCCGGCCAGCCACCGTCTGGGAAGTGACGAGCGCCTCTGCCCGAGCACCCACCGTCTGGCAAGTTAGGGTACTCTCCCGAGCTTTTCCCAACATGTGGGGGCCGGGGCGCTTTTCGGACCTACCACCCATCTTCTGGGGAAGTGGGCCTTACTCTGCTGACTGCCCGTCTGGGAAGTGAAGGCATATGCCCGGCCGCCCGTCTGGGGAGGTGTGGATGGCTGCTGCCCGTCCACCCATCGTCCTGGGGAAGTGAGGGCGCCTCTGCCCGACCACCTCGTCTGGGATGTGAGGAGGGGCTCTGTAGGTACCACATTTTGGGGAGTTGAGGCGCCTCTGCCCGGCCACCCATCGTCTGGGGTGAGGGCTGACTCTTCCTGGCAACCCATCCTCTGGGGCCATTGAGGAGCGCCTCTGCTTTCGGTCCCCCAGTCTGGGAGGTGAGGAGTGCATCTGCCCGGCTGCCCTTCTGGGAAGTGAGGCGCGCCTCTGCCCGGTCACCCATCAGCTAGAGTGAGGCCTCTGCTGACCCACTCTCTGAGACTGAGGGCGCCTCTGCCGTCCTGCGGCTGCATGAAGTGAGGAGCGCCTCTGCCCGGCTGCCCCTTATGGGAGGTGAGGAGCGCTTACGTGCGACCACCCATGGTTTGGGGTAGAGAACTCTGCCCGACCACCCGTCGTCTGGGGTGAGGGAGGCCTGCCCGGCCACCCATCTTCTGGAGTGAGGAGCACCCCTGCCTGGCCCGCGCACCGTCTGGGAAGTGAGGCGCCTCTGCCAGACCACCCACCGTCTGGGGAGGGTGAGGGGGCGCTTCTCTGCCCGACCTGTCGTCACCGAGGTGGGAAGGCCTCTGCTTTCGACGTACGTCTGGGAAATGAGGGAAGCGCTTCTGCCAGGCCACCATTGTCTATGGGAAGTGGTCGCCTCTGCCGGTCACCCAAAATCTGGGGAGGTGCGGGAGGGCCTCAGCCCAGCCTGCCTATCTGGGCTGAGGCTCTGCCCATTAGCAAACGTCTAGGTGAGGAGGGCCTCTGTCCGTCCATATCGTCTGGGGGGTGAGGAGCGCCTCTGCCTGGCCACTACCATCGTCAGGGTGAAGATTCCTCTGTCCGACCAACCATCTACTGGGAAGTGAGGAGCGCATCTGACGGCCACCCACTGTCTGGGAAGTGAGGAGAGCCTCTGCCCGGTTGCCCCGTCTGGGAGTTGAGGAGCGCTTCTCCAAGACCACCCATCATCTGGGAAGTGAGGAGCGCCTCTGCCGGGCACCCATAGTTCCTTGGTGAGAATACCTGCGACTACCAATTTTCTGGGAGGTGAGGATAAGCCTCTGCCCGGTTCCCACCACTGTTTGGGAAGTGAGTAGCGGCTCTACCTGTCCACCCATCATCTGGGAAGTGAGGAGGGAATCTGCCGGGCCGCCCCGACTTGGAAGTGAGGAGCGTAGCCTGTACCCAGCCACCAATACGTCTGGGAAATGTGAGGAGCACCTCTTCCTGTCCCCCCATTGGCTGGGGAAGTGAGGGGCCTCTGCCCTGACACTCATCTTCTGGGTAGTGAGGAGTGCCTCTGCCGGGCCACATATGGTCAGGTGAGGGCGCCTCTGCCTGGCCAACCTTGGAATTGAGGGCGCCTCTGCCTGACGACCATCATCTGTGAGGGTTGGGAGCACCTCTGCCAGCCACCATCTATTGGTGAGGAGACTCCTTGTGACCCGTCTGGTGGTGAGGCCTCCTGCCAACATTCGCCGGGTGGTGAGGAGGGTCCTCTGCCCGACCACCCATCGTCCGGGAGGTGAGGAGAGACTCTGCCCGACCTCCCATCCTCTTGGATGTGAGGAGCGTCTCTGCCTGGCCACCCACCGTCTGGGAAGTTAGGAGCCCCTCTTCCCCACCACCCACCTTCTTGGAGGTGAGGGCGCCTCTTCCGACCACCCACCGTTTGGGAAGTGGGGTGCACCTCTACTTGATCACCACCGTCTGGGGAATTAGGGCGCCTCTCCCGAGCTCCCAACATCTGGGAGGCTGAGGGCGCCTGCGACCTGCCACCATCTTCTGGGGGAGGTGAAGGCCTCTGCTGCGGCTGCCCCATCTGGAAGTGAGGGCTGTGCTTGACGCCCCCTCCTGTGGTGAGCACCTCCCAGCCCCTGCCACCCGGCCCGTCCGGGGACGTGAGGAGCACCTCTGCCTGGCCACCCATTATCACGGGTGAGGGGCCTCTGCCCAGCCAAAACCATCTGGGATGGGAGGAGAGCTGCGGCCTTACATCTGGGGAGGTGGGGGAGGGGCTGCCCGACCACCCATCGTCTGGGAAGTGCGGAGGCGCCTCTTCCCGAAACCTCGTCCGGAGGTGAGGAAGGCGCCTCTGCCTGGCCACACCCCCATCTTCTGTGAAGTGAGGCCTCTTCCTGGCAGCAATCACTCTGGGGAAGTGAGGGCGCCTCTGCCCGGCCGCACAGTCTGGGAAGTGGGGGTGCCATGCCGCCCCATCTAGAATTGTGGAGAGCCTCTGCCCGGTCATCCATTGTCCTGGGAAGTGAGAGCACCTCTGCGGACCACCCCACTCTCTGGGAACTGAGGTGCCTCTGCAGCCACCGTCGTCTGGGGTGAGAGCCTCTGCCTGGCCAATCACCATTTTGTATCTGAGGAGCACTTCTGCCCGAACACCCATCCTCTGGGAAGTGAGGACGGCCTCTGCCCGGCCACCCTTCTTCCGGGGGTGAGGAGCACCTCTGCCCGTCCACCCAAGGTCTGGGAAGTGAGGATCGCATCTACCTGGCCACCCATCGTCTGGGAAGTTAGGAGCGCCTCTGCCCGGTCGACCCGTCGAGAATGGGGTGCCTCCGTGGCCTTTAGTCTGGAGGAGACTGGGCGCCTCTGCCCGGCCTTGCTGGTCTTGGAAGTGAGGGCGCTTCTGCCTGGACGGCCATCTGGGAAGTGAGGAGAACTCTGCCCACGGCCACCCGTCTGGGAAGTGAGGAGCGCCTTTGCGGCCACCATCCTCTATGGGAAGTGAGTAGGGGCCTCTGCCCGACCACCCATCATCAGAGGGTTGGGGCCTCTGCCCGTCCACCCATCATCTTGGAAGTGAGGGAGGCATGCCTCTGCCCGACCACCATCATCTGGGGAAATGAGGCTACTCTGCCAGGCCACACATTCTCCGGGAGGTGAGGAGTTCCTCTGCGCGGACACCCAACGTCCGGGAGTTGAGGAGCTCCTTTGCCCGTACTTGCTCGTCTGGGGTGAGTTGTGCCTGCACTTCCCGGCCGCTGTGTGAACTGAGGGAGCGCCTCTGCCCGGCCACCCATGCGTCTGGGAAGTGAGGAGTGCCTCTGCCCGGACAAACATCGTCTGAGTGGGGGCGCCTCTGCCGGCCAACCCATCCTTGAAGGTGAGGCGCCTCTGCCCAGCCACCCATGCGTCTGGGAGTGAGGGCACTCTGCTGTACCAATTATCGGTGGGGTGAACGCCTCTGCATGGACACCCACCCTCTGGGAAGTGAGGATCGCTTCTGCCCGACCACCCCATCTGTGAAGTCAGGAGAGCCTCGGCCCGGCCGCCCGTCTGGGAATTGAGGAGCGCCTCTGCCTGGCCACCCATCGTCTGGAATGTGAGGAGTGCCTCTGCACGGCTACCAATTTTCTGGGAGGTGAGGAACGCCTCTGCTCTTCCACCCATTGTCTGGGAAGTGAGTAGCGCTTCTGCCCTGCCACCCATCGTCTGGGAAGTGAGGAGTGCCTCTGCCCGGACAAACATCGTCTCGGAAGTGGGGAGCGCCTCTGCCCGGCCAACCCATCCTTGAAGTGAGGAGCGCCTCTGCCCAGCCACCCATCGTCTGGGAAGTGAGGAGGAGACACCTGCACTGGCCCTGTGTGAGTATCTGGTAGGTGAGAACATCTGGACGCCTCTGGGAAGTGAGGAGCGCCTCTACCTCCCATCTGTGTCTGGGGAAGTGAGGAGCACCTCTACCTGTCCACACATCGTCTGGGAATTGAGGAGCACCTCTGCCGGGCCACCCATCTGGGAATTGGGGAGCGCTTCTGCCCGACAACCCATCGTCTGTGAAGTGAGGATCGCTTCTGCCCGACCACCCATCTGTGAAGTCAGGAGAGCCACCAGCCGGCCGCCCGTCTGAGGAGTGAGGAGGCGCCTCTGCTACAGCCCTTATGCGTCTGGAATGAGGAGTGCCTCTGCCCATTTTATTGTCTGGGAGGTGGTAGGCTGCCCAGCCACTGGGGAAGTGAGGCCTCACTGACTGCCCCATCTGGGGAGTTGAGGGCGCTTCTCCCGACCACTAGCGTCTGGGAAGTGGTGACGGGCACTGGGTCGAGGAGGTGAGGAGGGCTTCTGCGACTACCAATTTTCTGGGAGGTGAGAGCGCCTCTGCCCAGACACCCACACTCTAGAGTGAGGCATAAGCCTGTCCATCATAAGTCTGGGAAGTGAGGAGGCCTCTGCCAGGCAGCTGAATGGGAGTGAGGCTGCCTGCTTCTGGGACTTGTCATCTGGGAAGTGAGAGCACCTCTGCTCTTCCACATTGTCTGTGAGAAGTGAGTAGCGCTTCTGCCCTGCCACTCATCTTCTGGGTGGGTGAGGTGGCTCTGCCCTGGCTCACCCATTGTCCGAGAGGTGAGGGAAGCGCCTCTGCTAGCCAACTATCTGCGGGGTGAGGCGCCTCTGCCTGACAACCCATCATCTGGGAGGTGAGGAGCACCTCTGCCCGGCCACCCCATCACCAGGAAGTGAGGAGCGACTCTGCCCGGCCCGATCTGGGAGCAGGAACTCCTCTGCATGACCACAGCAATCGTCTGGGGTAGGTAGATCCTCTGCGGGCCACCCATCCGGGGAGGTGAGGCGCTCACTGCCCGGCCACCCCATCGTCCGGGGAGGTGAGGAGCACCTCTTCCCGGCCAGCCACCGTCTGGGAAGTGACGAGCGCCTCTGCCCGAGCACCCACCGTCTGGGAAGTGAGGAGGCGCCTCTCCCCGAGCTCCCAACATGTGGGAGGCGAGGAGCACCTCGGACCTGCCACCCATCTTCTGGGAAGTGAGGAGTGCCTATGCCCGGCCGCCCCGTCTGGGAGGTGAGGAAGGCTGCTGCCCGTCCACCCATCTTCTGGGAAGTGAGGCCTCTGCCCGGGTACTTGTCATCTGGAGGTGAGAGGGCTCTGCCCGGCCACCCACGGATTTGGGGAGTTGAGGCGCCTCTGCCAGGCACCCATGCGTCTGGGAAGTGAGGGCGACTACAGCAACCCATCCTCTGGGACATGAGGAGGCGCCTCTGCTCGGCAGCCCAGTCTGGGAAGTGAGGCCTTGTCGCGGCCCTTCTGGGGAAGTGAGGAGCGCCTCTGGCAGTCACCCAACGTTGTCTGGGGAAGTGGGCGCCTCTGCGGGCCACCCACTCTCTAGGAACTGAGGCGCCTCTCCCCGGCCACCCACGCTCTGTGAAGTGAGGAGCACCTCTGCCCGGCTGCCCCTTATGGGAGGTGAGGAGCGCTTACGCTGCGACCACCCATCGTCTGGGAAGTGAGGAGCACCTCTGCCCGATACAGTCTGGGAGGTGAGGAGGCCTCTGCGGCCACCCATCTTCTAGGAAGTAGGGAGCACCCTGCCTGGCCACGCGCCGTCTGGGAAGTGGAGGGTGCTCTGCCAGACCACCCACCGTCTGGGGAGGGTGAGGGCGCCTCTGCCCGGCCACCCATGGTCTGGGAAGTGAGGAGGGGCCTCTGCTGCGGCAGCAGCGTCTGGGAAATGAGGCGCTTCTGCTGGGCCACCCATGCGTCTGGGGAAGTGAGGAAGCCTCTGTCCGGCCACCCAGAATCTGGGGAGTGCGGAGGGGGCCTCAGCCCGACCACCCACTATCTGGGGCGTGAGGCGCCTCGCCCGGCCATAGCGTCTGTGGTGAGGAGGGCCTCTGTCCCGGCCACCCATGCGTCAGGGGGTGAGGCCTCTGCCTGGCCACCATCGTCAGGGAGGGTGAAGGTCCTCTGTCCGGCGACCCATCTACTGGGAAGTGAGGGGCGCCTCTGCACGGCCGCCACGTGTGGGAAGTGAGGGGCGCCTCTGCACGGCCGCCCAGTCTGGGGAGTTGGCGCTTCTCCCCGACCACCATCATCCGAGGTTGAGCGCCTCTGCCCGTCCCACCCTATCAGCTTGGAGGTGAGGCGCCTCTGCCGTCCACCCAACTTCTGGGAAGTGAGGAGGCGCCTCTGTGTGAGCCACCCATCATCTAGGAGTGAGGTGCCTCTGCCAGGCCACACATCCTCCAGGAGGTGAGGAGCTCCTCTGCCGGACACCCAGCGTCGAGGAGTTGAGAACTCCTCTGCCCGGCAACCCATGCGTCTGGGGAATTGAGGTCGCCCTCTGCCAGGCAGCCACGTCTGGCAAGTGAGGGCGCCTCTGCCCGGCCACCCATGCGTCTGGGAAGTGAGGGAGTGCGTCTGCCCGGCCAAACATGGAACCAGGAAGTGGGGAGTGCCTCTGCCCACGGCCACCCCATCCCCTTGAAGTGAGGGCGCCTCTGCCCGGCCACCCATGGGTCTGGGAGGTGAGGTGCCTCTGCCCGGCCACCATGCGTCTGGGAAGTGAGGCGTACTCTGTCTGGACACCCATGCGTGCAGAAGTGAGGAGCACCTGCCCGACCACCCACCGTCTGGGAAGTGAGGAGCGCCTCTGTCTGACCACCCACCGTCTGGGAATTGAGGAGCACCTCGTCCCGGCCATCCAACGTCTGGGAGGAGAGGAGCGCCTCAGCTCGGCCACCCACTGTCTGGGAGGTGAGGAACGCCTCTGCCAAGTCCCCCACAGTCTGGGAGATGAGGCAGTCTGCCCTGACCGCCGTCCTGTGCGACGTGAGGAGGGGCCTCTGCCCGACCCTCTGGGGAAGTAGAGGCTTCTGCTGCGGCAGCCCGTCTTGGAGGTGAGGGCGCCTCTGCCCAACCACTGTCTTTGAGTGAGGAGGCATCCTCTGCCTGACAACCCACCGTCCTAGGCATTGAGGAGAGCCTCTGCCCTGCAGCCCGTCTGGGAAGCTAGGAGCGCACCTCTTCCCGGCAGCCCGGCTTGGAGGGTGAGAACACCTCTGCTGACCACCAGTGTGGGGTGGGGGAGGCGCCTCTGCCTGACAACCCATAGTCTCTGAATTGAGGAGGCAGCTTTTGCCCGACCACCCCATCTGGGAAGTCATGACAGCCTCTGCCCGACGCCCGTCTGGATTTGGGGCACCTCTGCCCAGCCACATCATCTGGGAAATTGAGGGCGCCTCTGCCCAGCCACTTATCGTCCGGGGAGCTGAGGGATGCATACTCTACCCGACGACCCATTATCAGGGGTGAGGGAGAGCCTCCCCAGCCACCACATATGGGGTGAGGCGTCTCTGCCAGCGGGCCACCTGCGTCTGGGGAATTGAGGAGTCGTTGCCAGGCCACCCATTGTCCGAGGTGAGGAGAGCCTCTGCCCGACCACACATGGAATCTGGGAGGTGGGAGGCCTCTACCCGACCCACCCCATCTGGGGGAGGTGGTGGCGCCTCTGCCCGGCCGCCATGACTGGGAAGTGAGGAGCGCCTCTGCCATGCCACCCCAACTTTGAAGTGAGGAGCGCCTCTGCCTGGCCACCCACCATCTGGAAAGGGAGGAGGGCCTCTGCACTGCTACCAATTATCTGGGAGGTGAGGAACGCCTCTGCACGGACACCCACCCTCTGGGAAGTGAGGAGTGCCTCTGCCCGGCTGCCCCGTCTGGGAGTTGAGGAGCGCTTCTCACCGGCGACCCATGCGTCTGGGAGGTGAGGCGCCCTCTGCCCGGGCACCCGCGGTCGAGGTGAGGAGGGCTACTTGCGGCTACCAATATTCTGGGAGGGTGAGGCAGCCTCTGCCCGACACCACCATGGGAAGTGAGGAGCGCCTCTACCTGTCACCATCGTCTGAGGTGAGGGGCCTCTGCCAGGCCTTCGACTGGGGAGGTGAGGTGCCTCTGCCCAGCAAACATGCGTCTCGGAGGTGGGGGAGCGCCTCTGCCTGGCCACCCCATCAGCAGTGAGGAGCGCCTCTGCTTGACCACCCATCATCTGGGAAGTAGGGAGATTACTCTGCCCGGCCACCATCTCATCTGGGAAGTGGGGGTGCCTCTGTCCGGCCACTAGCGTCTGGAGGTGAGGGAGCGCTTCAGCCCGGCCACCCACTGTCTGGGAGGTGAGAACACCTCTGCAAGTCCCCACAGTCTGGGAGATGTGAAGGGAATACTGCCCGACCACCCATAGTCTGTGTGAGGGTGAGGGGCCTCTGCCCAACCACCATCGTCTGGGAAGTGAGAGGGCCTCTGCTTTCGGCAGCAGCGTCTGGGGAAATGGGGCGCTTCTGCCAAGGCCACCCATCGTCTGGGAAGTGAGGGCGCCTCTGTCCGGCCACCCAAAATCTGGGAGGTCTTGAGGAGGGCCTCAGCCCGACCACCCACTATCTGGGGGCGTGAGGCTCTGCCCGACTGCGTCTATGGTGAGGAGGGCCTCTGTCCCGACCACCCATGCGTCAGGGAGGTGCAGGGTAGCCTCTGCCTGTGCCACCATGCGTCCAGGGAGGTGAAGAGTCCTCTGTCCGACGACCCATCTACTGGGGAAGTGAGGAAGCGCCTCTGCCCGGCCACCCACTGTCTAGGAAGTGAGGGCGCCCACTCTGCCCGGCTGCCCCGTCTGGGGTTGAGGAAGCTCTCTTTGACCACTGCCCATCATCCGAGGGGTTGAGGGCACTTTCTGCCATCCACACTATCAGCTTGGAGGTGAGGAGCTCCTCTGCCCGGACACCCAACGTCCGGGAGTTGAGGAGCTCCTCTGCCCGGCAACCATCGTCTGGGAATTGAGGTGCGCCTCTGCCCGGCCGCCCCGTCTGCCACGTGAGGAGCGCCTCTGCCCATTTCCTGTCGTCTGGGAAGTGAGGAGATGCGTCTGCCGGCCAAACATGGGTCTGGAGTGGGGAGTGCCTCATAAGCCACCCCATCTTGAAGTGAGGGCGCCTCTGCCCGGCCACCCATGCGTCTGGGAAGGTGAGGAGTGCCTCTGCCCGGCCACCCATGGTCTGGGAAGTGAGGGGCGCCTCTGTCTGGACACCCATGGGTCTGGAAGTGGGAGCACCTCTGCCCGACCACCCACCGTCTGGAAGTGAGGCGCCTCTGTCCTGACCACCGCTGCGTCTGGGAATTGAGGGAGCACTAGTCCCGACCATCCAACGTCTGGGAGGGAGGCGCCTCAGCTCGGCCACCCACTGTCACGGGAGGGTGAGGAACGCCTCTGCGGGATACCCCACAGTCTGGAATTGAGCCAGTCTGCCCGGCCATATGGTCTGTGAAGCGTGAGGGAGACTCTGCCCGACCGCCCCATCTGAAATGGCTTCTGCACGGCCCGTCTTGGAAATTGAGGCGCCTCTGCGTGCCAATCTTTGAAGTGAGGGGCCTCTGCCTGACAACCCGTCGTCTCTGAATTGAGGAACGCTTTTGCCCGGCCACCCCATCTGGGAAGTCAGACAGCCTCTGCCCGGCCGCCCCGTCTGGGATTTGAGGAGCACCTCTGCCCAGCCACACATCATCTGGGAAGTGAGGAGCGCCTCTGCCAGGCCACCCCGTCTGGGAAGTGAGGAGTGCGTTTGCCAGGCCACCCATTGTCCGGGAGGTGAGGAGAGCCTCTGCCCGGCCACACATGCGTCTGGGGAGTGAGGCCTCTACCCGGCCACTGTCTGGGAGTGATGGCGCCTCTGCCAGGCCAGCCACCATGACTGGGGTGAGGAAGCTCTGCCATGCCACCCTAACTTTGAAGTGAGGGCGCCTCTGCCTGGCCACCTGTCTTGAGGTGGAAGAGCGCGCCTCTGCCCAGCTTGGCCCGTCACAGGAAGTGAGGAGTTCCTCTGCCGGGCACCCCTATATATGGGGAGTGAAGAGGGGCCACTCTGCCCGGCCACTAACGTCTGGAAAGGGGAGGAGGGGCCTCACTGCTACCAGGTATCTGGGGAGGTGAGCGCCTCTGCACGGGACACCACCCTCTGGAAGTGAGGAGTGCCTCTGCCCGGCTGCCCGTCTGGGAGTTGAGGCTTCTCACCCGGCGACCCATGGTCCGGAGGTGAGGCGCCTCTGCTCGAACACCCTTAGTCAGGGGTGGGGAGGGCTTCTGCACGACTACCAATATTCTGGGAGGTGAGGCATACTCTGCCCCGACACCGTCTGGGGGAGGTGAGGGGCGTACTCTACCTGTCCACCCATCGTCTGAGAAGTAGGGAGGGCCTCTGCCAGGCCACTTTCGACTGGGAAGTGAGGGGGTGCCTCTGCCCAACCAAACATGGGTCACCGAGGAAGTGGGGAGCGCCTCTGCCTGGCCACCCCATCCTTGAAGTGAGGAGCGCCTCTGCCCGGCCACCCATCTGGGAGGTGAGGAGTTACCTCTGCTTGACCACCCATCATCTGGGGAAGTGAGGGTGCCTCTGTCCAAGCCACCCAGCGTCTGGTGAGGAGCCGCTTCAGCCGGCCTTCCCACTGTCTGGGAGGTGAGGAACGCCTCGCCAAGTCCCCCACAGTCTGGGAGATGAGAAGCGAATCTGCCCGGCCACCCATAGTCTGTGACGTGAGGAGGGCCTCTGCCCGACCACCCATGCGTCTGGGAAGTGAGGAGGACACTCTGCTGGGCCTTGGCGTCTCTGCCAGAATGAGGGCGCTTCACTGCCAGGCCACCCATGCGTCTGGGTGAGGGCATCCCATTGACCACCCAAAATCTGGGAGTGGAGGGCCTCAGCCCGACCGCCTATCTGGGGGCGTGGTACTCTGCCCGACCACCAACGTCTGTAATTTGAGGAGGGCCTCTGTCCGGCCACCCATCGTCAGGGAGGTGAGGAGCGCCTCTGCCTGGCCACCCATCGTCAGGGAGGTGAAGAGTCCTCTGTCCGACGACCCATCTACTGGGAAGTGAGGAGCGCCTCTGCCCACCCACTGTCTGGGAAGTGAGGAGAGACTCTGCCCGGCTGCCCGTCTGGGAGTTGAGCGCTACTCCCCGACCACCCATCATCCGAGGGGTTGAGGAGCGCCTCTGCCAGATCCACCCTATCAGCTTGGAAGTGAGGAGCGCCTCTGCCCGTCCACCCAACTTCTGGGAAGTGAGGAGGGCGCCTCTGGCGGCCACCATCATCCTGGGAATTGAGGTGCCTCTGCCGAGGCCACACATCCCTCGGGAGGTGAGGGCTCACTACGCGGGACACCCAACGTCCGGGAGTTGAGGAAACTCCTGCCCGGCACAACCATCGTCTGAGGTGAGGTGTAGCCTCTGCCCGGCCGCCCGATCTGGCAAATGAGTAGCACCTCTGCCCGGCCACCAATCGTCCTGGGAAGTGAGATGCGTCTGCTACGGCCAAACATGCGTCTGAAGTAGGAGTGCCTCTGCCAGCCACCCCATCCTTGAAGTGAGGAGCGCCTCTGCCCGGCCACCCATGCGTCTGGGAAGTGAGAGTGCCTCTGCCCGACCACCCACCGTCTGGGAAGTGAGGAGCGCCTCTGTCTGACCACCCACCGTCTGGGAATTGAGGAGCACCTCGTCCCGGCCATCCAACGTCTGGGGGAGGGAGAGGCGCCTGGGGCTCAGCCACTACTGTCTGGGGGAGGTGAGGGGCCTCTGCCAAAGTCCCCACGGTCTGGAGTAGGCCCGAATCTGCCCGGCCACCCATAGTCTGGCGTGAGGAGGGCCTCTGCCCGACCGCCCCATCTGGGAAATGAAGAGCGCTTCTGCACGGCCGCCCCGTCTTGGAAGTGAGGAGCGCCTCTGCCCGGCCACTGTCTTTGAAGTGAGGAGCGCCTCTGCCTGACAACCCACCGTCAGCGACGGTGAGGAGAGCCTCTGCCATGAAGCCCAGTCTGGGAAGCTAGGAGCACCTCTTCCCGGCCGCCCCGGCTTGGAGGTGAGGAGCACCTCTGCCCGGCCACCCATGTGGGAATGGGGGAGCGCCTCTGCCTGACCAACCCCTCGTCTCTGAACAGAGCGCTTGCCCGACCACCCCATCTGGGAAGTCATGAGCCAGCCTCTGCCCGCCCGTCTGGTTTGAGGAGCACCTCTGCCCAGCCACACTCATCATCTGGGAAGTGAGGAGCGCCTCTGCCCAGCCACCCATCGTCCGGGAGCTGAGGATCGCCTCTACCCGACGACCCATTATCAGGGAATTGAGGAGAGCCTCCCCCAGCCACCACATATGGGAAGTGAGGAGCGTCTCTGCCAGGCCACCCCGTCTGGGAAGTGAGGAGTGCGTTTGCCAGGCCACCCATTGTCCGGGAGGTGAGGAGAGCCTCTGCCCGGCCACACATCGTCTGGGAAGTGAGGAGGGCCTCTACCCGGCCACCCCATCTGGGAAGTGAGTAGCGCCTCTGCCCGGCCGCCATGACTGGGAAGTGAGGAGCGCCTCTGCCATGCCACCCCAACTTTGAAGTGAGGAGCGCCTCTGCCTGGCCACCCACCATCTGGGAATTGAAGAGCGCCTCTGCCCAGCAGCCCGTCTGGGAAGTGAGGAGTTCCTCTGCCGGGCACCTATATATGGGGTAGAGGGGCCCTAGAGCGCAACGTCTGGAAGGGGAGGGAGGGGCCTCTGCACTGCTACCAATTATCTGGGAGGTGAGGAAGCATACTCTGCACGGACACCCACCCTCTGGGAAGTGAGGAGTGCCTCTGCCCGACTGCCCGTCTGGGAGTTGAGGAGCGCTTCTCACCGACGACCCATCGTCTCGGAAGTGAGGAGCGCCTCTGCCCGGGCACCCATAGTCCGGGAGGTGAGGAGGGCTTCTGCACGGCTACCAATATTCTGGGAGGTGAGGAACGCCTCTGCCCCGACACCCACCGTCTGGGAAGTGAGGAGCGCCTCTACCTGTCCACCCATCCCTTGAAGTGAGGGCGCCTGCGCGCGGCCACCCATCATCTGGGAAGTGAGGTGCCTCTGCCGACCACCCATCATCTGGGGAGGTGAGTGCCTCTGTCCGGCCACCCAACCTCTGGGGAGGTGAGGAGCGCTTCAGCCCGGCCACCCACTGTCTGGGAGGTGAGGAACACCTCTGCCAAGTACCCCACAGTCTGGGAGATGTGAAGAGACTCTGCCCGGCCACCCACTGGTCTGTGAGGGTGAGGAGGGGCCTCTGCCTGACCGCCCGCCTGGAAATGAAGAAGCGCCGCGACGCCCCATCTTGGAAGTGAGGCGCCTCTGCCCCGGCTCCTGTAATCTTTGAAGGTGAGGGCTGCTGCCTGGCAGCCACCGTCTGGGAAGTGAGGATAGCCTCTGCCCTGCAGCCCCGTCTGGGAAGCTGGGAGCACCTCTTACCGGCCGTCCCGCCTTGGAGGTGAGGAGCACCTCTGCCCTGCCACCCATGTGGGAATTGGGGAGTGCCTCTGCCCGCAACCCGTCGTCTCTGAATTGAGGAGCGCTTTTGCCCGGCCACCACATCTGGGAAGTCAGGACAGCCTCTGCCCGGCCGCCCTGTCACAGGATTTGAGGCGCCTCTGCCCAGCCACACATCATCTGGGAAGTGAGGAGTGCCTCTGCCCAGCCACCCATCGTCCGGGAGCTGAGGAGCGGCTCTGCCCGACGATCCATTATCAGGGAATTGAGGAGAGCCGCGGCCAGCCATCACATATGGGAAGTGAGGAGCGTCTCTGCCAGGCCACACCGTCTGGGAAGTGAGGAGTGCGTTTGCCCGGCCACCCATTGTCCGGGGAGGTGAGGAGAGCCTCTGCCCGGCCAAACATCGTCTGGGAAGTGAGGAGGGCCTCTGCACTGTTACCAATTATCTGGGAGGTGAGGAACGCCTCTGCATGGACACCCACCCTCTGGGAAGTGAGGAGCGCCTCTACCTGTCCACCCATCGTCTGTGAAGTGAGGATCGCTTCTGCCCGACCACCCCATCTGTGAAGTCAGGAGAGCCTCGGCCCGGCCGCCCCGTCTGGGATTTGAGGAGCGCCTCTGCACGGCCACCCATCGTCTGGGATGTGAGGGTGCCTCTGCCCATTGCACACCATGGGTCTGGGGAGGTGTGGCGCATACTCTGCCCAGCCACACTGTGGGAGGTGAGGGTGCCTCTGCCCGGCTGCCCCTCTGGGAGGTGAGGCGCTTCTCCCCGACCACCCATCGTCTGGGAAGTGAGGAAGCCTCTGACGGGCACCCATAGTCGGGGGTGAGGGCTTCTGCGGCCTTCTGGGGTGAGGAACGCCTCTGCCCCGACACCCACCGTCTGGGAAGTGAGGAGCGCCTCTACCTGTCCACCCCATCCTTGAAGTGAGGAGCGCCTCTGCCCGGCCACCCATCATCCTAGTGAGGAGTGCCTCTGTCCGGCCACCCAACGTCTGGGGAGGGTGAAGCGCTTCAGCCCGACCACCCACTGTCTGGGGAGGGTGAGGAACACCTCTGCCAAGTCCCCACAGTCTGGGAGATGTGAAGGGCTTCTGCCCGACCACCCACTTGGTCTGTGAGGGTGAGGAGGGCCTCTGCCCAACCACCCACTTCGTCTGGGAAGTGAGGAGGGGCCTGTTGCGACAGCGCGTCTGGAAGTAGGGGCTGGCCTGCCACTTAGAGCCACCCATGGGGAAGTGAGGGCGCCTCTGTCCGGCCACCCAAATCTGGGAGGTCTGGAGGGGCCTCAGCCCGGCCACCCACTATCTGGGGCGTGAGGCGCCTGCCCAGGCCATAGCACGTCTGGTTGAGAGGGGCCCTTTCTGTCCCGACCTCCATGGTCAGAGGTGAGGCCTCTGCCTGGCCACCTACATCGTCAGGGGTGAGGTCCCTCTGTCCGGCGACCCATCCTCAGGAGGTGAGGCGCCCTATGCCCGACCTGCTGTCTAGGAGTGAGGGGAGCGCCTCTGCCACGGCTGCCCAGGTCACGGGGAGTTGAGGAGCGCTTCTCCCCGACCACCCATCATCCGGGGGTTGAGGAGCGCCTCTGCCCGTCCACATCCTCCGGAGGTGAGGAGCTCCTCTGCCCGGACACCCAACGTCCGGGAGTTGAGGAGCTCCTCTGCCCGGCAACCCATCGTCTGGGAATTGAGGTGCGCCTCTGCCCGGCCGCCATCGTCTGGAAGTGAGGAGTTGTCTGCCGGCCAAACATGTTCCTCGGTGGGCGGTCACCTCTGCACGGCCACCCCATCCTTGAAGTGAGGGCGCTCTGCCCGGCCACCCATCGTCTGGGAAGTGAGGAGTGCCTCTGCCCCGACCGCCATCGTCCTGGGGAAGTGAGCGCCTCTGTCTGGACACCCATCGTCTGGGAGGTGGAGCACCTCCTGCCCGACCACCCACCGTCTGGGAGGTGAGGCTCTGTCTGACCACCCACCGTCCTGGGGTAGGGAGCACCTGCGTCCGGTAGCCATCCAACGTCTGGGAGGAGAGGAGCGCCTCAGCTCGACCGTCTGTGACGTGAGGAGGGCCTCTGCCCGACCGCCCCATCTGGGAAATGAAGAGCGCTTCTGCACGGCCGCCCCGTCTTGGAAGTGAGGAGCGCCTCTGCCCGGCCACCCAATCTTTGAAGTGAGGAGCGCCTCTGCCTGACAACCCACCGTCTGCGACGTGAGGAGAGCCTCTGTCCTGCAGCCCCGTCTGGGAAGCTAGGAGCACCTCTTCCCGGCCGCCCCGGCTTGGAGGTGAGGAGCACCTCTGCCCGGCCCGACAATATGTGGGGTGGGAGCGCCTCTGCCCGACAACCCATCGTCTCTGAATTGAGGAGCGCTTTTGCCCGGCCACCCCATCTGGGAAGTCATGACAGCCTCTGCCCGACGCCCGTCTAGCAGGATTTGAGCACCTCTGCCCAGCCACACATCATCTGGGAGTGAGGCGCCTCTCTGCCAGCTCCTACATCGTCGAGAGGGAGGCGAGGATAAGCCTCTACCGACGGCTGTATTATCAGGGGTGGGGAAGAGCCTCCCCCAACCCTCCCATATATGGGGTGAGGCGTCTCTGCCAGGCCACCCCGTCTGGGAAGTGAGGAGTGCGTTTGCCAGGCCACCCATTGTCCGGGAGGTGAGGAGAGCCTCTGCCACGGCCACACATCGTCTGGGAAGTGAGGAGGGCCTCTACCCACGGCCACCCCATCTGGGAAGTGAGTAGCCTCTGCCCGGCCGCCATGACTGGGAAGTGAGGAGCGCCTCTGCCATGCCACCCAACGTCTGGAAAGGGAGGAGGGCCTCTGCACTGCTACCAATTATCTGGGAGGTGAGGAACGCCTCTGCACGGACACCCACCCTCTGGGAAGTGAGGAGTGCCTCTGCCCGGCTACTTCCGTCGTTGAGGAGGCGCTTCTCACCCGGCGGTGTAGATCACCAGTGAGGGCGCCTCTGCCGGGGCACCCGCACTTAGTCCCGGGAAGGGAGGTGAGGAGGGGGCTTCTGCGACTGCCAATATTCTGGGGAGGGTGAGGGAGAGCATGCTCTGCCCGACACCACCGTCTGGGAAGTGAGGCGCCTCTACCTGTCCACCATCGTCTGAGAAGTGAGAGGGCCTCTGCCGGAGCACCGACTGGGAAGTGAGGTCTCCTGCAGCCAAACATGCGTCTCGGAGGTGGGGGCGCCTCTGCCTGGCCACCCCATCCTTGAAGTGAGGGCGCCTCTTCTTGACCACCCATCATCTGGGAGGTGAGGTGCCTCTGCCGGCCACCATCATCTGGGAGGTGAGGGTGCCTCTGTCTGACCACCCAGCGTCTGGGAGGTGAGGGCGCTTCGAGCCCGACCACCCACTGTCTGGGAGGTGAGGAACACCTCTGCCAAGTCCCCCACTGGTCTGGGAGATGTGAAGAGACTCTGCCTTGACCACCCATGGTCTGTGAGGTGAGGAGGGCCTCTGCCGACCACCCATGGGTGGGAGTGAGGAGGGCCTCTGCTCGGCAACCGCGTCTGGGAAATGAGGAGCGTCTGCCAGGCCACCCATGGGTCTGGGAAGTGAGGAGGCGCCTCTGTCCGGCCACCAAAATCTGGAGTGCGGAGAATTTTCAACCCTAGAGCCCACCACTATCTGGGGCGTGAGAGGCCTCTGCCCGGCCGCAAGCGTCTATGTAATTTGAGGAGGGCCTCTGTCCAGGCCACCCATGCGTCAGGGGAGGTGAGGCGCCTCTGCCTGGCCTGCGTCAGGGGTGAAGAGTCCTCTGTCCGGCGACCCATCTACTGCCAGAGGAAGTGAGGGCACGCCTCTGCCCGGCCACCTATCAGCTTGGAAGTGAGGAGCGCCTCTGCCCGTCCACCCAACTTCTGGGAAGTGAGGAGCGCCTCCTGCCCGGCCACCATCATCTGGGAGGTGAGGAGTGCCTGTCCGGCCACCAGCGTCAGGGGAGGTGAGGAGCGCTTCAGCCCGGCCACCCACACTGTCTGGGAGGTGAACACCTCTGCCAAGTCCCCCACGGTCTGGGAGATGTGAAGAGACTCTGCCCGACCACCCATGGTCTGTGGTGAGGAGGGCCTCTGCCCGGCCACCCATGGTCTGGGAAGTGAGGGAGCCTCTGCTGGGCAGCAGTCTGGGAAATGAGGAGCTGCCGAGCCACCCATCGTCTGGGAGGTGAGAATGCCTCTGTCCGTACACCCAAAATCACAGGAGGTGCGGAGGGCCTCAGCCACGGCCACCCTGCTCTGGGGCGTGAGGCGCCTCTGCCCGTACACCAACCGTCTGTATGGTGAGGAGGGCCTCTGTCCGGCCACCCATAGTCCCAGGGGTGAGGCGCCTCTGCCTGGCCACCCATCGTCAGGGGAGGTGAAAGGGTCCTCATCCGGCGACCCATCTACTGGAAGTGAGGGCCTGCCCGGCCACCCACTGTCTAGGAAGTGAGGCTGCCGGCTGCACTTACTCTGGGAGTTGAGGAGCGCTTCTCCCCGACCACCCATCATCCGGGGGTTGAGGAGCGCCTCTGCCCGTCCACCTATCAGCTTGGAAGTGAGGAGCGCCTCTGCCCGTCCTGGGAAGTGAGGAGGCGCCTCTCTGTGACCCACCTCATCTGGTGAGGGAGTGCCTCTGCCAGGCATCACCTCCAGGAGGTGAGGAGCTCCTGCCCGGACATAGCACGTTGGGAGTTGAGAACTCCTCTGCCCGGCAACCCATCGTCTGGGGAATTGAGGTGTAGCCTCTGCCCGGCCCGCCCGTCTACAGCAGAGTGAGGCCTCTGCCCGGCCACCCCATGTCTGGGAAGTGAGGAGTGCGTCTGCCCGGCAAACATGCGTCACCGGTGGGGTGCCTCTGCCCGGCCACCCCATCCTTGAAGTGAGGCGCCTCTGCCGGCCACCTTGTTCACAGAGGTGAGGTGCCTCACCTGCCCGGCCACCCATCGTCTGGAGTGAGGCGCCTCTGTCTGGACACCATGGGTCTGGGAAGTGGGGAGCACCTCTGCCGACCACCCACCGTCTGGAAGTGAGGGCGCCTCTGTCTGACCCTGCCCACCGTCTGGGGAATTGAGGAGCACCTGGTCCGGCCATCCAACGTCTGGGGAGGGGGCGCCTCCTTTCAAACCACCACTGTCTGGGAGGTGAGGAACGCCTCTGCCAAGTCCCCCACAGTCTGGGGAGATGAGAAGCGAATCTGCCCGGCCACCCATGGTGTGGCGTGAGGGAGGGGCCTCACCCGACTTCGCACCCCATCTCTGAAATGAAGAGCGCTTCTGCACGGCCGCCCGTCTTGGAAGTGAGGAGCGCCTCTGCCCGGCCACCCAATCTTTGAAGTGAGGAGCGCCTCTGCCTGACAACCCACCGTCTGGGAAGTGAGGAGCCTCTGCCCGGCCACCCATCATCTGGGAAGTGAGGGCGCCTCTGCCCGGCCACCCATCGTCTGGGAAGTGAGGAGTGCCTCTGCCAGGCCACCCATCTGGGAAGTGAGGAGCGCCTCTGCCAGGCCACCCCATCTGGGAAGTGAGGAGTGCCTCTGCCCGGCTGCCCCGTCTGGGAAGTGAGGAGCGCCTCTGCCCGGCCACCCATCGTCTGGGAAGTGAGGAGCGCCTCTGCCCGGCCACCCATAGTCTGTGAGGTGAGGAGGGCCTCTGCCAGGCCGCCCATCATCTGGGAAGTGAGGAGCGCTTCAGCCCGCCGCCCCTCTGGGAAGTGAGGAGCGCCTCTGCACGGCCGCCCCATCTTGGAAGTGAGGAGCGCCTCTGCCCGGCCACCCATCGTCTGGGAAGTGAGGAGCGCCTCTGCCCGGCCACCCATCATCTGGGAAGTGAGGAGTGCCTCTGCCCAGCCAAACATGGAGTCACCGAGGAAGTGGGGGCGCCTCTGCCCGGCCACCCATCATCTGGGAAGTGAGGAGCGCCTCTGCCCGGCCACCCATCATCTGGGAAGTGAGGAGCGCCTCTGCCCAGCCACCCATCGTCTGGGAGGTGAGGAGCACCTCTGCCCGGCCACCCATCATCTGGGAAGTGAGGAGCCTCTGCCCGCCACCCATCGTCTGGGAAGTGAGGAGGGCCTCTGCCCGGCCACCCATCATCTGGGAAGTGAGTAGCGCCTCTGCCCAGCCACCCATCATCTGGGAAGTGAGGAGCGCCTCTGCCCGGCCACCCATCGTCTGGGAGGTGAGGAGTGCCTCTGCCCAGCCACCCATCGTCTGGGAGGTGAGGAGCGCCTCTGCCCGGCCACCCATCGTCTGGGAAGTGAGGATCGCCTCTATCCAGCCACCCATGCGTCTGGGAAGTGAGGAGCACCTCTGCCCGGCCACCCACTGTCTGGGAAGTGAGGCGCCTCTGCCCAGCCACCCATCGTCTGGGAAGTGAGGAGCGCCTCTGCCCGCCACCCATCATCTGGGAAGTGAGGAGCCTCTGCCCGGCCACCCATCGTCTGGGAAGTGAGGAGCGCCTCTGCCCGGCCACCCATCGTCTGGGAAGTGAGGCGCCTCTGCCCAGCCACCCATCGTCTGGGAAGTGAGGAGCACCTCTGCCCGGCCACCCATCGTCTGGGAAGTGAGGAGCCTCTGACCCGCCACCCATCATCTGGGAAGTGAGGCGCCTCTGCCCGGCCACCCATCATCTGGGAAGTGAGGAGCGCCTCTGCCCGGCCACCCATCATCTGGGAAGTGAGGAGTGCCTCTGCCCGGCCACCCATCGTCCGGGGAGGTGAGGAGGGCCTCTGCCCGCCACCCATCATCTGGGAAGTGAGGAGGGCCTCTGCCCGGCCACCCACTGTCTGGGAAGTGAGGAGGCCTCTGCCCGACAACCCATCGTCTGGGGAGGTGAGGAGGGCCTCTGCCCGGCCACCCCATCTGGGAAGTGAGGCGCCTCTGCCCGGCCACCCATAGTCTGTGAGGTGAGGCGCCTCTGCCCAGCCACCCATCGTCTGGGAAGTGAGGCGCCTCTGCCCGGCCACCCATCATCCGGGGAGGTGAGGAGCACCTCTGCCCAGCCACCCATCTCTGGGAAGTGAGGAGCACCTCTGCCCGGCCACCCATCGTCTGGGAAGTGAGGAGGGCCTCTGCCCGACCACCCATCTGGGAAGTGAGGAGCGCCTCTGCCCAGCCACCCATCGTCTGGGAAGTGAGGAGCGCCTCTGCCCGGCCACCCACCATCTGGGAAGTGAGGAGCGCCTCTGCCCGGCCACCCATCTTCTGGGAAGTGAGGAGCACCTCTGCCCGGCCACCCATCGTCTTGGAAGTGAGGAGCGCCTCTGCCCGGCCACCCATCGTCTGGGATGTGAGAGCGCCTCTGCCCGGCCACCCATCATCTGGGAAGTGAGGAGTGCCTCTGCCTGTCCACCCATCGTCTGGGAAGTGAGGAGCCTCTGCCTGGCCACCCATCGTCTGGGAGGTGAGGAGCCTCTGCCCGGCCACCCACTGTCTGGGAGGTGAGGAGCCTCTGCCCGCCACCCATCTTCTGGGAAGTGAGGCGCCTCTGCCCGGCCACCCATCGTCTGGGAAGTGAGGAGCCTCTGCCCGGCCACCCACTGTCTGGGAAGTGAGGCGCCTCTGCCCGGCCACCCATCGCCTGGGAAGTGAGGCGCCACTACCCGGCCACCCATCTTCTCTGAGTGAGGAGCACCTCTGCCCGGCCACCCACTGTCTGGGAGGTGAGGCGCCTCTGCCCGGCCACCCACTGTATGGGAAGTGAGGAGCGCCTCTGCCCGGCTGCCCCGTCTGGGAGTTGAGGAGCGCTTCTCCCCGACCACCCATCGTCTGGGAAGTGAGGAGCGCCTCTGCCCGGCCACCCAGCGTCTGGGAAGTGAGGAGGGCCTCAGCCCAGCCACCCACTCTGTCTGGGAAGTGAGGAGCGCCTCTGCCCGGCTGCCCCGTCGGGAAGGAGGGCTTCTCCCCGACCACCCATCGTCTGGGAAGTGAGGAGCGCACTCTGCCCGGGCACCCATAGTCCGAGAGGGAGGTGAGGAAGGGCTTCTGCCGCATTCTGTGTGAATTTTCTGGGGGGTGAGGATAAGCCTGGCAGGACACCCACTGTCTGGGAAGTGAGGAACGGCTCTACCTGTCCACCCATTGTCTGGGAAGTGAGGAGGGCCTCTGCCAGGTCGCCCCGACTTAGAAGTGAGGAGCGCCATGTACCCGGCCACCAACCGTCTTGGAAGTGAGGAGCACCTCTTCCTGTCCCCCCATCGTCACAGAGTGAGGAGCACCTCTGCCGACCACCGTCGTCTGGGAGGTGAGGAGGCCTCTGCCGGCCAATCACCATCTTGTATCTGAGGAGCACTTCTGCCCGAACACCCATCCTCTGGGAAGTGAGGAGGGCCTCTGCCCGGCCACCCAAGGTCTGGGAAGTGAGGATCGCATCTACCTGGCCACCCATCGTCACAGGAAGTTAGGGAGGCGCATCTGGCCGTTCGACCAGTCTGGGAATCGAGGAGTGCCTCTGCCCCGGCCGCCCAGTCTGGGAAGTGTGGAGCACCTCTGCCCGGCCACCCATCGTCTTGGAAGTGAGGCCGCTTCTGCTGGACAGCCCATCACAGAAGGAGTGAGGAGGCCTCTGCCCAGCCCGTGGGTAGTGAGGAGCGCCTCTGCCCGTCCACCCATCTTCTGGGAAGTGAGGAGCGCCTCTGCCAGGCCACATCCTCCCGAGAGTGAGGCTCTCTGCCCGGACACCCAGCGTCCGGGAGTTGAGGGCTCATCTGCTGGCCCACCTAGCTGCAGAGGTGAGGTGCGCCTCTGCCCGGCCGCCCGTCTGGGAAGTGAGGGCGCCTCTGGCTCGCCATCTCTGGGGAGTGAGGAATTAAGTGCCCGGCCAAACATCGTCTCGGAGGTGGAAGCCTCTGCCCGGGCCACCCCATCCTTGAGGTGTGGAGCGCGCCTCTGCCCGGCCACCCATCGTCTGGGAAGTGAGGTGCCTCTTCCCAGCCACCATCGTCTGGGGTGAGCGGCGCCCTCTGTCTATTACCATCGTCTGGAAGTGAGGGAGCACCTCTGCTTGACCACCCACCGTCTGGAGGTCAGGCCTCTGCCCGTGCCCATCTCTGGGGTGAGGAGCACCTCTGCCCACGGCCACTTTAGCGTCTGGGGTGAGGGGCTCGGCTCAGGCACCCACTGTCTGGAGGTTTGGGGAACTTCTGCAAGTCCCCCACAGTCTGGGAGATGAGAAGCGAATCTGCTTGACCACTTATGGTCTGTGTGGCGTGGGGACTCTGCTGGGCACCCCATCTGGGGAAATGAAGGCTTCTGCGACGCCCGTCTTGGAAGTGAGGGCGTACTCTGTCACTCACCCAATCTTTGAGTGAGGGCCTCTGTACAGCAACCCACCGTCTGCTGGTGAGGAGCCTCTGCCCTGCAGCCCGTCTGGAAGCTAGGGCACCTCTTCCGGCCTTCCGGCTTGGAGGGTGAGGAGCACCTCTGCCGACGCATCAGTGGGGTGGGGCCTCTGCCGATAACCCATCGTCTCAGGTGAGGGCGGCTTTTGCCCGGCCACCCCATCTGGGAGTCGGGACAGCCTCTGCTTGACGCCCGTCTGGGGATTTGAGGAGCACCTCTGCCCAGCCACACATCATCTGGGGAAGGGGCCTCTGCCCAGCCACCCATGCGTCGGGGAGCTGAGGATGCAGCCTCTGCTTGACGACCCATTATCAGGGTAGGGGATTTTCGGCCCAGCCATGGGGTGGGGGCGTCTCTGCCAGGCCACCCCGTCTGGGAGGTGAGGAGTCGCGTTTGCCCGACTTCCATGGTCGGAGGTGGGGAGAGCCTCTGCCCGACCGCACATGGTCACCGAGGAGTGGGGAGGCCTCTGCCCGGTAAACATGGGTCACCGAGGAGGTGGGGGCCTCTGCCCAGCCACCCCATCCTTGAAGTGAGGGCGCCTCTGCTGACCACCCATCGTCTGGGAAGTGAGGAGAAGCGCCTCTGGGCTCACCGCACTTATGGGGTGAGGAGCACCTCTGCCCGGCCACCCAGCGTTTGGGAGGTGAGGAGCGCCTCAGCTCGGCCACCCACTCTCTGGGAGGTGAGGAACGCCTCTGCCAAGTCTCCCACAGTCTGGGAGATGAGAAGCGAATCTGCCGACCACCCCATTGTCTGTGTGGCGTGAGGAGGAGACCTCTGCCCGACTTTGCCCGTCTGGAAATGAAGGCCTACCTGCGTGCCCGTCTTCCCCGAGTGAGGGCCTCTGCTTGACCACCCAATCTTTGAGTGAGGGCCTCTGCCTGGTGCGTCTGCGAGAGGTGAGGAGAACCTCTACCCTGCAGAACCCTCTGGGAAGCTAGGAGCACCTCTTCCTGGCCATGGTTGTTGGGTGAGGAGCACCTCTGCCAGGCAACCCAGTCTGGGAGGTGTGGGTACCTCACCCGGCCACCCTTGGTCTTGGAAGTGAGGCTTCTGCCTGAACAACAGCATCTAGAGTGGGGAGAGCCTGCCCAGCCGCCCGTCTGGGCGTGAGGCTGCCCAGCCACCATCCCTCTGGGAGGTGGTGAGCCTCTGCCGGCCACACCATCATCGAGGTTGAGGCTTCTGCCCGTCCACCCATCATCTTGGAAGTGAGACGCCTCTGCCAGTCCACCCATCTTCTGGGAAGTGAGGGCGCCTCTGCCGAGCCACCACATCATCTGGGGTGAGGTGCCTCTGCCGGAGCCACATCCTCGGGAAGTGAGGAGCTCTCTGCGGACGTCCGGGGTTGAGGAGCTCCTCTGCCTGGCCACCCCATCTTCTGGGGTGAGTGCTTCTCTGCCCGGCCGCCCGTCTGGGAAGTGAGGGAGGCTGCCACGACGCCCATGGAGTCTGGGGAGTGAGTCGTCTGCCCGGCCAAACATGCGTCTAGGAAGTGGGAGGCCTCTCTGCCCGTGCCCATGTAAGTGAGGCTCTGCCCGGCCACCTAGGTCACAGGAGGTGCCTCTTCCTTCCCCTCGTCTAGGAGGTGAGGCGCCTCTGTCACAACCACCCATAGATGCAGAGTGAGGGAACACCTCTGCCGACCACCACCGTCTGGGAAGTCAGGGCGCTCTGCCCGACCACCCTGCATCTACCCAGGAGTGAGGGAGCACCTCTGCCCGGCCACCCAACGTCTGGGAGGTGAGGCGCCTCGCTTCTGACACCCACTGTCTGGGAGGTGAGGCGCCTCTGAGTCCCCACAGTCTGGGAGATGGCGGAGATCGCCAGAGGCACCCATGTAGTCCTTGTGGCAGTGAGGAGGAGGGCCTGCGGCCGCCCATCTGGAAATGAAGGCGGCCCGTCTTGGAAGTGAGGCGCCTCTGCCTCCTTAATCTTTGAAGTGAGGAGGCGCCTCTGCCTGGCAACCCACCGTCTGCGAAGTGAGGAGAGCCTCTGCCCTGCAGCCCCGTCTGGGAAGCTAGGAGCACCTCTTCCCGGCCGCCCCGGCTTGGAGGTGAGGAGCACCTCTGCCCGGCCACCCAGCTGTGGGAGTGGGGGCGCCTCTGCCCGATGTCTCGTCTCAGGGGGGTGAGGGAGCACTTTGCCCGGCCACCCCATCTGGGACTTCAGGAGAGCCTCTGCACAGCCGCCCCGTCTGGGATTTGAGGAGCACCTCTGCCCATGCATCATCTGGGAAGTGAGGGCTCTGCCCAGCCACCCCATCAGTAGGAGGCTGAGGGATAAGCCTCTCTGCCGGCGACCCATTATCCCAGAGGTGAGGAGAGCCACCGGCCAGCCACCACATGGGAAGTGAGGGCGTCTCTGCCGAGCCACCCCGTCTGGGAAGTGAGAATAGATTTTGCCCGGCCACCCTTGGTCCGGGAGGTGAGGAAGCCTCTGCCCGGCCACGCACATCGTCCTGAGTGGGGCGCCTCTGCCCGGCCAAACATGCATTCGGCGGAGGTAGGGGCGCCTCTGCCCAGCCACCCAGCATCCTTGGTAGGGAGCGCCTGCCCGGCCACCCGCCATTACAGGAAGTGAGGCTTCTGCCCGACCACCACCTTGCTTAGGGGTGAGGAGCACCTCACCCGGCCACCCAGCGTTTGGGAGGTGGCTCAGCTTCATTACCACTCTCTGGGGTGAGGAACGCCTCTGCCAAGAGTCTCCCCTGGCTGGAGATGAAGCCATCTCTGCCCGGCCACCCATTGTCTGTGGCGTGAGGCCTGCCGATACCCCGTCTAGAATGAAGAGAGGCGCCCTTCTGCCGGCAGCCCGTCTTGGTGAGGGGCTTCGCCCGACCATAATCTTTGAAGTGAGGCGCCTCTGCCTGGCAACCCCACCGTCTGCAGTGAGAGAACCTCTGCAGACCCTCTGGGAGCTAGGAGGCAGCACCTCTTCCTGGCACTTGGATTGGGGAGGTGAGAGCGCCTCACAGCCACCCATGTGTGGCCAGGAGCGCCTCTACCCGACAACCCGTCTCTGGTGAGGGCGCTTTTGCCCGGCCACCCCGCTCTGGGAATTCCAGGACCTTCTGCCAGCCCTTTGAGGAGCACCTCGCAGCCACACATCATCTGGGAAGTGAGGCCTGGCCTGCCCATCATCCGGGAGCTGAGGGATGCATACTCTGTCCGGCGACCCGTTATCAGGAGTGAGGAGAGCCTCGGCCCGGCGCACATATAGAAGTGGAGTGGCGCCTCTGCCGGCCCGCCATGACTGGGAGTGAGGAGGCGCTACTGCCATCACCACCCCATCTTTGAAGTGAGGAGCGCTGCTCTACCCCAGCCCACCCTGCATCTGGGAGGTGGGCCTCTGCCCGTCTAGGCTGAGGAGTTCCTCTGCCGAGACTTACTATATATGGGAGTGAAGGGGACTCTGCCCGGCCACCCAGCGTCTGGAAGGGAGGAGGCCTCTGCACTGCCTGGTATCTGGGGAGGTGAGGAGCAGCCTCTGCCACGGACACACCACCCTCTGGGAAGTGAGGCGCCTGCCCGGCCGCCACGTGTGGGAGTTGAGGGCGCTTCTCCCCGGCGACCCATGCGTCTCCGAGGAAGTGAGGCTGCCGGGCACCCATGGTCCGGGAGGTGAGGAGCTTCTGCAGGCTACACCAATATTATTCTGGGAGGTGAGGAACGCCTGCCCGTGTCACAGAGTGAGGAGACCTCTACCTGTCCCACCCATGGTCTGAAGTAGGAGGGCCTCTGCAGGAGCCGCCTGCGACTGGGAGGAGTGCCTCTGCGGCGGCCAAACATCGTCTCGGAAGTGGGGCGCCTCACCAGCCACCATCAGCAGAGTGAGGCGCCTGCCCAGCCACCCATCATCACAGGAAGTGAGGAGTGCACCTCTGCCCGAGCACATCATCACAGGAAGTGAGGAGTGCCTCTGTCCGGCCACCCCAACGTCTGGAGGTGAGGGCTTCAGCCAGCCACCCACGATTAGGTGAGGAACACCTCTGCCAAGTCCCCTCACACAGTCTGGGAGATGAGAAGCATTCCCGACCACCCATAGTCTGTGGTGAGGAGAACCTCTGCCCGACCCGCCCGTCCTGAGGAAATGAAGAGGCGCTTCTGCGTACCCCACATCTTGGAAGTGAGGAGCGCCTGCCCGGCCACCCAATGTCTGAAGTGAGGCGCCTGCTTCCCTGGCAGCCCACCGTCTGGGAGAAGTGGACCTCTGGCCACACAGCCCGTCACAGAGCTGGGAGCACCTGCCCACCGGCCGTCCCGCCTTGGAGGTGAGAACCTGCCACCCACGTGGGAGTGGAGAGTGCCTCTGCCCGCAGCCGTCGTGTGTCTGGAGTGAGGAGGCAGCCACCCCATCTGGGAAGTCAGGACAGCCTCTGCCCGGCCGCCCTGTCTGGGATTTGAGGAGCGCCTCTGCCCAGCCACACATCATCTGGGAAGTGAGGAGTGCCTCTGCCCAGCCACCCATTTTCCGGGAGGTGAGGAGAGCCTCTGCCCGGCCACACATCGTCTGGGAAGTGAGGAGGGCCTCTACCCGGCCACCCCATCTGGGAAGTGAGTAGCGCCTCTGCCCGGCCGCCATGACTGGGAAGTGAGGAGCGCCTCCGGACACCCACCCTCTGGGAAGTGAGGGCCTCTGCCCGGCCACCCATCGTCTGGGAGGTGAGGAGAGCCTCTGCCCGGCCACCCATCGTCTGGGAGGTGAGGAGAGCCTCTGCCCGGCCACCCATCGCCTGGGATAGTGAGGAGCGCCTCTGACCAGCCACCCATCGCCTGGGAAGTGAGGAGCGCCTCTGCCCGGCCACCCATCGTCTGGGAGGTGAGGAGAGCCTCTGCCCGGCCACCCATCTGGGAAGTGAGGAGCGCCTCTGCCCGGCCACCCATCTGGGAAGTGAGGAGCGCCTCTGCCCGGCCACCCATCGTCTGGGAAGTGAGGAGCACTTTGCCCGGCCACCCATCTGGGAAGTGAGGAGCGCCTCTGCCCGGCCACCCATCGTCTGGGAAGTGAGGAGCGCCTCTGCCCAGCCACACATCTGGGAAGTGAGGAGCACCTCTGCCCGGCCACCCATGCGCCTGGGGTGAGGAGCACCTCTGCCCGGCCACCCATCTGGGAATTGGGAGCGCCTCTGCCCGGCCACCCATCTGGGAAGTGAGGAGTGCCTCTGCCTGTCACCATCACCGTCTGGGAAGTGAGGAGGGCCTCTGCCAGGCTGCCCATCGTCTGGGAAGTGAGGAGCGCCTCTGCCCAGCCACCCATCTTCTGGGAAGTGAGGAGTGCCTCTGCCAGGCCACCCATCTGGGAAGTGAGGAGCGCCTCTGCCCGGCCACCCATCTGGGAAGTGAGGAGCACCTCTGCCCGGCCACCCATCTGGGAATTAGGGAGCGCCTCTGCCCGACAACCCATCGTCTGTGAAGTGAGGGCGCCTCTGCCGGCCACCCATCGTCTGGGAAGTGAGGCGCCTCTGCCCGGCCACCCCATCTTCTGGGAAGTGAGGGCGCCTCTGCCCGGCCACCCATCGTCTGGGGTGAGGAGCACCACCCTGCCTGGCCACGCACCATCTGGGAAGTGAGGAGCGCCTCTGCCAGACCACCCACCGTCTGGGAGGTGAGGGCCTCTGCCCGGCCATCCGCCGTCTGGGAAGTGAGGAGGCCTCTGCTGCGGCAACGGCGTCTGGGGACGGGAAGAACTGCTGGGGCGCATAAGTCTGGGAAGTGAGGAGCGCCTCTGCCCGGCCACCCACTGTCTGGGAAGTGAGGAGCGCCTCTGCCCGGCTGCCCCTTCTGGGAGTTGAGGAGCGCTTCTCCCCGACCACCCATCGTCTGGGTAGTGAGGAGCGCCTCTGCCCGGGCACCCATAGTCCGGGAGGTGAGGAGGGCTTCTGCACGGCTACCAATTTTCTGGGAGGTGAGGATCCATACTCTGCCGGACACACACACTGTCTCCTGTCATTTCGGCCCTCTGCCAAGGGCCAGTAGCTCATCTCTCTGGCCCCACCCCCCACCCGAGGCTCCTGTGTTGGTTTCCTTCCGAACCCTGCAGTGCCAGAAACATCCAGCAAAGGGATTAAAGGCGGCATCCCCTCTATTCGCCACTCCCCGCAAACCCGGCCATACTTGGACTCCCCGCGTTGCGGGACACGGGGAATCCCATCATCAAGCCATCATGCGAGGATGTATCTCTTGTCTCTGGGGTATCGCTCTGGTCTTTGGCCAGGGAGCCAAACACCTGTGGGTGAGACTGTCCGACATGGCCGACCCCCACAGGCATGGTGTCTTGAGTGGGGCCTGTAAAACTCAAGACTACACTGGTTCAGTTCCACCTCCTCCACACTTCCAGGATGGTTTC
>JAKGGE010000699.1:0-47370 GCA_023748175.1 Hoolock leuconedys
GGCCCTCTGCCAAGGGCCAGTAGCTCATCTCTCTGGCCCCACCCCCCACCCGAGGCTCCTGTGTTGGTTTCCTTCCGAACCCTGCAGTGCCAGAAACATCCAGCAAAGGGATTAAAGGCGGCATCCCCTCTATTCGCCACTCCCCGCAAACCCGGCCATACTTGGACTCCCCGCGTTGCGGGACACGGGGAATCCCATCATCAAGCCATCATGCGAGGATGTATCTCTTGTCTCTGGGGTATCGCTCTGGTCTTTGGCCAGGGAGCCAAACACCTGTGGGTGAGACTGTCCGACATGGCCGACCCCCACAGGCATGGTGTCTTGAGTGGGGCCTGTAAAACTCAAGACCCACACTGAGGTTCAGTTCCACACTCCTCCACACTTCCAGGATGGTTTCTCCATGCTGAAGACCTGTGGGAACCCAGGGAACAGCTTCCAGTTCCCGCGGGATCCCTGGAGAGGCCTGGAGAGCCAGCCCCCGCCCGAAACCCACACCCCTCACTCTTTCCCTGCTCCCCCTTCTGCTGCGTCTCTCTGGCCTCCGGCCCCACCCCTCCCACAACCCCCAACCACACCTCACCCAATTCCCCCACCCCCACAAGCACAGCAATGCATGAGAGTGTACATCCAGTGCGCTAGGGCTTCGAGGAAGGCATGGGTGGGCTGTTCAGGAGGCTCAGCAGCGAGCAAGAAGGGGTGGAGCCTCCCTGCCTGTGGGCCTTCGTAAGAGCTGCTTGCTCTCTGCGCCGGCCTCCTGGCTGGACCAGAACGCCGTGCGGTGCTCCCCGAGATGGCTTTTCCCGACACCTTGAGGCGGCACTCCCTTGGTTTGCCTGAGGCAAGGGGCGGCGGAGGAGGCCTAAATCCTGGACCCATTAAGCAGCTGGGCCCGCGACCCACCATTGGCCGGAACCCGTGCCCGGGCATGCATGAAGAGCGGCTGGCCCAGAGGCCATCAGCGTTCCTGAGCCCAGAACCCAGAACTGGGCTAGAATGAGAGGAGTCCGCGCCAGCTGAGGCAGCACCGATGGGAATCTCCACCCTGGCCGGGGAGACGCGGCCGTCAAGAAGGCACGAGAAAACGGACCTCCGTCACCCCATCCCAGACGGCCGTGCTGCTCTGAGCCTTTGAGAAGCATGGCATTCCAGGCATTGCCACCAGGGAAGGATTGAGCCGAGAGAGCCCGAGCCTCTGGGGGTGGGGTTCCATGTTGGTTTCAGAACCCAAGGGCCAGGCACAGGACCAGGTGGGTGCTTGAGCATGCAGGCTGGCCCTACTGTCTGACCCTGGCGGTGTCAGCCTGCTCCTGAGGGTGGGGTGGCACTGGCGGGCATGTATTATGCCTACGCCACCCTGGCTCCTCCCGAAGGGGCCTCTCTCCACCCTCGGACGCCTCGGTGGCCTCAAACCAGCCAGCCAATGCCAAGCTTGGGGCTGGGGCCCACAGCTGGCGACGGCATGTCTGGCCATAACGTCAGTGGGACAGCCAGGGTCCCACTCCAGAGCCGGGCCACAGGGCAAGGCGTGCTTCTTCACCAGTCAGAACTCCCGTTTGGGGGGCTGGGGCCAGGGGCTAATTAAGTGAGGAGGCGTGGGAACCCAAGCAGGGACAGCTCCACCTCCCAGCCAGCGTGCCAGTTGGCTCCACGCCATGGGAGCAGATCACAGCTTCCAGGCACCCTCCCACCCATGGGATCCCAGGCGCTTCGTCTCCCTCCCCTCTGGGCTGCTGCTGGATGTGCTCCTGGGGTGCTTGAGGTTTTTTGCAACAGGTGTGCCTTTCACAGAGGCAAGGGTCGGGAGACTGCGGGAGCTCAGAAGAACCTGCGGGCTGGGACCATCCCTCAGCTGAGGGAAGAATACCGGGCTCTGCTGGGTGGGAACTTTAGGATGGGCTGGGGGGGGATGGGGTGTGACAGGGGCAGTGGCCTCTCTTTACCATGAGGAACCCTTGGCTGTGCAGGAGGGGCCTTTCACTCCTTCGGGCTGACCCACCTGGCATTCCTGCCTCCTGGGACTGGACCCAGGGATAGTCTCGCACAAAGTGGGAACTGCCATTCTTTCCTGGGCGTCCCTGGGGATCCCGGAGCCAGCCAGGTAGCCAGCCGGGCGTCTACGATGCATCTTGGCGGTATCGCGCAACCTCTTGACTTCCTGTAGAACGGCTAGCAGTGCTTTCTTGCCTTTCCAGCCACCCCACCCCACCTGACCACCCGGTTACTGCCGCCCATCACTGCCATTACTACCCGGCCTGGGTGGAGACACCCATCCCAGCAGGCTCCCGGGCCGGGGAGCATCCCGAGCCTTCTCTCCCCTCCCAGGGCCTGCCCCCTCCTCACTCTCCACCCGTCCCTCGCCAGCCCGTTCCTCTGCGGCCGCCCAGGGAACTGCCACCGTGGAAGCGCCACAAGCGGCCTCACGAACCCCAGACCCAAGAGCACACCAGGATGCTGGCACTTCCAGGCGGGAGGGAGGCAGGCTGGAGTGGAGAGAACAAAGTCGAGGAACCGGAAGGATGTAGAACTGGAAACAGGAAAGGGAAGGATAGAAGGAAAGACGGAGAGGAAGGACAACCGACAGAAAAGAACGAAGTGGCGAATGAAAGACAAAGGAACCCTGAGATTGAAAGCCAGGGAAGGCGCAAAGGGGACGAAAGGATAAAGAAACATAGGGAAAGCGTCGTCTCGGACTCCTGGAACAAGAAACAGCAGCGGGGAAAGCAGTATAGCGCCAGAGCACAAGGCAGAAAAACTGAGGACGACAGCAGAACAATATTCCCGTCGCCAAAGGTCGACTGTTCCTGAAAAGACAAAAGCGAGGGACAGGTTGCAAATAGGGTATCCTGCTGTCAGTTCCCGACCCCATCAGGAAGAAGCTGAGAACCCTGTGGACTTGGAGCTTCTGCAAACTTGAGACATGAGGCTAAAAGAGAACAGCACTCCGGGACTTTGGGGGAAAAACTTGATTTTACAGACCCACATGCTCCATGGGGACAGGGCAAGCCAAGCCCCCACCTCGAGGGGCTGGGCATGGTGGAGGCTGGGACTCAGGACTAAGTCACCAGAAGGCCTTCAAGGGAGGCTCCCAGCAGCACTCCTCTCTCTTCCCCCCTCCCTGGCTCAGAGCACACACTTTCCAGGCTTTCCCCCAGAACTGCGGAACTTTGCGGGAATCGCTCGATCAGCCATCGCGCCGAGGGAACAAACTCTTGCATCCGGTTTTGCTTCGATCTTGAGCAGGATGCCACATCCGTCCAGGGTGGGGGACTGTATCGCTGGAAGACAACTCGGGCGCCAGGAACCTCCATCCATGGAGAGAACTTCGCCGAGAGCTTCAGAGATTGCGGACTAAGATTCAAAACTCCACACCGGTTTGAGGTTTCTCGACCGCCGGAACTGGAGGGAGAAAGCGGCTTTCCGGTGCCCCAGGTTCTGAAGGGAGAACAGCAGAAAGCCGAGCTTTCCGCCACCCCTCGCACCCGCATTCTCGAAACGCCGGAGCGCACTTCGCGCCAAAACCTCCTTAATACCCCGACACCAGCTTTCCACAGCCGCGCAGCATCGGTAACTAAGGACAGGCGGTGGTTTTAGAGGACTGGCGGACGAAGAACCGGTTTCCGCGCGAGCGTCGCCATTGACGACGACTGCCGCTTAACATCAAAACCTGGTTTCGAAGGGAACTGCACGACCGCGGCTCAACTATTTCGGCATGCGCTCCAGCGATTTCGGATGGCGGAGACTCGTGAACGGGACTGGAAAAAGGCTGGAGACTACTTGAGAAATGGGAACCCTGGAAGCAAAAGCACTCAGAAAGCACAAACTGGGAGCAGCATTCAGAACTAATCACTCGGATTCTGGTCAGGAGGGGAGGAACAAAGCAGGCTGCTGAAGCGGGGGCTCCTTCAGGTGAGAGAGAGGGAGGCAGAGGGAGGCAGAGAAGCAGGACCTCTGCATCGAAAAAGATTGGCACTGCCTCCGGAGCACTTCAAGAGGAATCAGGCTCTGACATCCTCCTGAGGAAGGTTTCAGCCGAGAAACCACGAGACTCCCACGGGGTTTCAGGGTGCTGAGTTTTCGGAAACAGAATGCATCCTGGGAACTTGGGAGACCGGGGAGCGGGGCATGCCGAAGCAGAGCCCTGGCATCGACACTAAGCAGGAACATGCCCTCAGGCCAGGTGAAGCCAGAGTGGGAGTTCTGCAGCAGCAGAACCTCCAGAGAACCCCCTCCTTCAAGCTCCGCAGGGCACCACCTCCCGGGTGGCTCAGGGACCCGGGGACTGAGACCGCAAGGCCCTGTCAACTACAGGGAGCCTGGAGTGGGACAGCTCAGGATGGGCTCAGGCACGACCCTGGCTCAAAACATCTGCCGGAGCACTGGAGCTCCAAGGCTGGGTCAAAACCAGAGACTGAGCACCGAGGGGCTGGGAACAGGGAGAAAAACCGCCTGCTTGCGGGACTTGGCTCGCACCGCCGGGCTGGGGGCAGCCGTCCGAGGCAGCCCTCCCACCGCCCAGGGGGCGGGGCGCTTGCTCTCCCACTCCCGGCCTGCTGCTGGGACCAGGCTCTGGCGTGCCGAGGACTTACAGCAGGCGCACCACATTTCTAGAAACCGATGCGTGGGGGAGTTGCAGGGTGGAGAGCCCGTAGAGCTGGAACCACCCCTCCAGCCAGGAAGAATACCAGGCTCTGGGAGGACTTTTAGGATACAGCGAGGCTGAGAGAAAGAGGAGTGCAACCAGGAGGCTGATTGGACTCTCTGTGTGAGACCGGTGGCTGGGCATGGAGGCGTGTGTGGCTTCCCTCCAAGGCTGACCCGCCCTGGCATTCCTGCCTCCCTGGGACTGGAGCCCGGCCGAGGGAGACTCGCACAAGGCTTTGCCATTCTTTCCTGGGCCTCGGGAGTCCAGGTCCAGCCCAGGTGCCTACCCCAGGTGGGCAGTCTACCACGCCGCCGGCGGTTTCGAGACAGCCACCTGGCCTCCACTGTGGGAGGAGCCAGGCAGAGCTCTCTTTTATTTCTCCACCACACCCTGCCTGACCACCCGTGCACGCTGCCCTGACAGAGTGTTGGGTCATTCCCCGTGCTGGGTGTAGAGCCCCGTCCCGCGAAACAATAGGCCGGGGCAGAGTCCAGGCCTACTGTCCCTTCCGGGGCTCACCGCCTCTGCGCCTCCCACTCTCCACCATGCAGCTCCTCCGGCTGGCTGCCCCTACCGGCCTCCCAAACGCCAGACAGGATAGAGAAACAGTCGAAACAAAAGCAGATGTCGAAGATTTCACAAAACAAGAGATGAAGAAAACAAAGTAAAGAAGTTTCGAGATCGTCAAGAGACAAGGGCTTTGGTCGGACTCTGGAGCAGCAGCAGCCCAGGGGCTTGACCCGGCGGGTAGAGGAGCTGGCGGCGGCAGCCCGGGGCGCTGGCCGCCCCATTTCCGTCACCAAAGGAATGGGCAGTTTCCTCAAAGACAAAATACGAGGTCACGGGTTGCTGTGGGATATTCACCCACGTGATTTACGTCCCTGAGTTACAGGCCCAGAGCTGGGAGGGCTGGCAGAGCCGCCCCAACCGCCTGACCACAGAGCCACCTCAGGAGGACTGAAGCCTGATTTTGGATTCCCACGTTGCTTTCGGCCTTCTGCAGGGGCGGTAGCTCATCTCAGCCCCACCCCACCCGAGAGGCTGGCCATATTGATGGTTTGCTTCGGGCCCTACAGTCTGCTTATCAAGGGAAGGGAAAACAGCATGCTCTTGCCCTCCCTCAGGCAAGCACTCAAAGACTCCCAAGTTGGGAACAGAATCCATCATCAAGCCCTCACGCTGGGGATGTATCTTGTCTCTGGGGTTTCGTTCTGGTCTTTGACGGGTGCCACACACCTGCGTGGGTGAGACTGTAGCGGCAACGGTGACACCCACAGTCATTGGGTGTCTTCGCGGAGAGGGGGCCTGTGAAACTCAAGACCCACACGGAGGTTCAGCTCCACCTCCCTCACAACCTTCCAGGATGGTTTGTCCCTGCTGAAGACGCGTGGGAACCCAATGAGCGGCTTCCAGTTCCCGGGGGATCCCTGGAGAGGCCCAGGAGGAGGGGCAACACGAACCCACCCCATGCCTTTCCCGCTCTCCCACTTCGTGCCGGCCCCGGTCCCACCCCTGCCACCACACCCAATCCCACCTCACCCAATGCCCTCCTGCCCCACAAGCACCACCACGAACTGGGGCCATCCAGGCGCTACTCAGCAGGCCCTGGGGCGAGGCGGGCTGTCTCTGGGCTCAGCGGAAGGCAAGAAGTTTTGGAGCCTCCCTGCCTGTGGGTCGTCATAAGAGCCGCTGGCTGTCTGCACCAGCCTCCTTGCTGGACTGGAACGCCATGAGGTGCTCCCAGCGATGGCTCTCCCGACACCTTTGAATGGCACACTTCCCACAGAATCCCGAGGAAGAGGATGGCGGAGGAGACTCGTCTGGACCCCGAGGCAAAGCGAGGCCCTGCGAGCCTGCTTTGAGTGGAACCCGTACCCGGGCATCGCCACCAGAGAACGGCTGGCCCAGGCCATTGGCTTTCCAGAGCCCAGGGTCCAGATCAGGTTTCAGAATGAGAGGTCACGCCAGCTGAGGCAACACTGGTGAGAATCTCCGCCCTGGCGTGTGAGGCCTTTGACCCGCTTAAAGGCAGGTGAAAGCACTTCGTCACCCCATCCCAGACGGCCCTGGTGCTCCGGTGCGAGGATGGCTTTCCCGGGCATCTCCCACTGCCAGGGAAGGACTGGCCAGAGACGGGCCTCCCGGTCCAGGATTCGTCTGGACCAGGGCAGGCCAGGCACCGGGACGGGTGGCGGCGCCCGGCGCGCTGGCCTGCAGCAACGCGGCCACCGGAGGGGTGTCACCCTGCCCCCTCGTCGGTGTACCCGGCAGGTGTGGATTTTTCCTACGCTGCCCTGGCTCCTCCTGAAGGGGACCTCTCCCACCCTCAGACGTCTCGGTGGCATCCGCACCGCCCGAGCAAATGTCCGGGGGACTGGGACCTGCAGCATGACGTCCTGCCTGGCCCCTGCGTGTTGGGACATCAATGGCCCGCTCAAGCTGGGCCACAGGGCCAAGGCGTGCTTGGCCCAGTCCCAGGGCAGTCCATTGGTGGGGCTGGGGCCAGGGTCCCCCAGGTCACCCGAGGCGTGAGAACCCCAAGCCGGGGCAGCTCCACCTCCCCAGCCCGCGCCCTTGGAGGGCTCCGCGCCGCAGGAGCTGATGCAAGCTGTCCGGGCGCCTTCCCCACTGCACCAGGAGCCCGGGCGCTCGTCTCCACTACCCTGCGGGATGCTGCTGGATGAGCTCCTGGCACAGAAGTTTCTACCTTGAAGCACCCATTTCCCACAAGTAACGAGGCCCGGAGCTTGCAGGAATCAGAAGGAAACGGGGCTGGAACTTCACCCACTGCGGGGAAGAATACGGAGCTCTGGAGAGCTTTTGGAAATGCGTGGGCTGGGGGCGTGGTGGCAGGGCAGTGGCCTCTATTTCCTTGAGGAACACCTGGCTGGTATGGTGAGCGTGTCTTCCCTCCAGGCCCCGACCGCCTGCCATTCCTGCCTCCCTAGGACTGGGTCCGGTGAGGGCTGCACAAAGGGAGGGTGCCATTCTTTCGAGCGTCGGGGATCCCAGAGCCGGCCAAGTTACCAACAGGCGGGCCATCTGCCGCACACGTGCGGGTTTGCCGGCAGCCACCTGGCCTCCTGTGGGAGGAGCCCCGGCAGAGCTCTCTTGCCTTTCTCCCACCACACCCCTGCCTGACCACCGGCTACCCCCTGCCCCGGCAGAATGGGTCATTCCCCGTGCTGGGTGGAGAGCCCGTCCCGCGAAACACCGGGCCCGGGCAGCGTCCAGGCCTTCTCTCCCTTCTGTGGCTGCTTCCCCTCTCGCCTCCACCAATCTGTGCAGGCCTCAGGGAACTGCAGGTGGATGGTCAGGCAGTGGTGGGGCAGACAGGGGATGCTGGTGAGGAGGAGAACAGGTGGAGGATGGTGGGGGCTCAGGGGCGGAGGATGGGGGAGATTTGGGGAGGCAGGAGGGAGGGATGGAGGGTGGGCGGCAGGGAGGGAGGGAGGGACGGCCGACAGAGAGGGCGGTGAGGCGGAGGGAAAAGACAAGGGAACACAGGGACAGAGGGGAGGGGCAGGGGAGGAACAAAGGACCGAGGAGGCGCGGGGCGGTCTCCGGTCTCGGAACAGCCGATGCGAAGCGGTCGCCAATAGAGGAACTAGGCGGCTGGCGGGGCACTCCCCTTGCCCGTTCCGTCCTTAAGGAATGGCGTCTTCTCAAAGACAAAGAGCGAGGACTCGGGTTGCCGTGGGGTATTCACCCACGTGGTTTACTGACCACAGGTCCCCAGGCCAAGCCCCACAGTGGGGCACCTGGCCGACAGATCCGACCGCCAACCACAGAGGAGCCACACTCAGGAGGACTGAAGCATGATTTCGGACGCCAGGTCGCTCGGCCGTCTGCAAGGGGGCCGGTATCTCACGTCACTCCGGCCCCACCCCCACGCTGAGAGGCAGACCATGTTGGACGGTTTGCTTCCGAACCTCACGGGCGCAGAAACATCCAGGAAGGGAGGAAGAGCAGCATCCTCTCTTAGCCCTCCCCTCAGGCCGGCGACACGCAGACTCCCCGTTGCGGGACCACGGGAAACCATCGTCAAGCCATCACGCCAGGGATGTATCTTGTCTCTGGTCTTTCGCTCTGGTCTTCGACGGGAGCCACACACCTGCGTGGGTGAGACTGTCACGGCAACGGCGACACACACAGGCATCGTGTGTCTTCGCGGAGAGGGGGCCTGTAAAACTCAAGACCCACACGGAGGTTCAGTTCCAAACTCCCTCCCACACTTCCAGTTTGGACTGCTCCCTGCGAGACGTGGGAACCCAGAGGCGGCTTCCAGTTCCCGCGGGATTACCAGAGGCCAGAGGGCAGCCACTCGCCGAGAGCCACCCCTTCACCCCTTCCCCTCTCCCCTTCCGCTGCCTCCCTCCTGGCTCCGAGGCCCACCTGCCAGCCCCCCAACCCCACCTCACGGTATGTCCCCACCCCACCAGCACCACCGCCCGGAGACATCCAGTGGCTGGGGCCCCTCGGAGAGGAGGCGGTTGGGGTCTCCCGGGAGCTCAGTGGCAGACAAGAAGGGTTGGAGCCTCTCCATGCCTGTAGACGCTCATAAGAGCAGCTTGCTGTCTACGCCAGCCACATGCCTGGAACGGAATGCAGATCCGGTGCTCCCAGCGATGGCTCTCCCGACACCGAGCGGCACCCCTCCCAGCGGAAGCCAGGGGGCGAGGGACGGAGGGGAGACTGGTGCAGACCCCGAGGCAAAGCAGGCACAAGGCTACTTTTTGAGAGAAACGTACCTGGGCATGCACCAGGAAAGGCTGGCCCAGGCCATCGGTGTTACGGAGCACAGGGCTCAGATCTGGTTTCAGAACGAGAGGTCACGCCAGCTGAGGCACCACCGGCAGGAATCTCCGCCCTGGCCGAGGAGACGTGGCCCGAAGGAAGGCTGGTGAAAGCGGACCTCCGTCATCCCATCCCAGACGGCCCTGCTGCTCTGAGACTTTGAGAAGGATCGCATTCCAGGCATTGCCACCAGGGAAGGACAGGCGAGAGAGACGGCCTCTGGGAGTCGAGGATTCATGTCTGGTTTCAGAACCCAAGGGCCAGGCACCTGGGACCAGGTGGCAGGTCACCCGGCATGCAAGTGACCTGTCACAGCCCACAGCGGTGTCAGCCTGCTCCCTGGTCGGTGGCACTGGCAGGCATGTATTATGCCTACGCCACCCTGGCTCCTCCCGAAGGGGCCCTGTCCCACCCTCAGACACCTCGGTGGCCTCCAAACCAGCCCAGCCAATGCCAGCAGGACCGGGGCCCACAGCGCGACGGCATGTCTGGCCACTGCGTGGTGGGACAGCCAGAAGTCCCCTCCAAGCCAGACCACAGGGCCAGAGGCGTGCTAGCGCTCCTGGGGTCCCAGGGCAGTCCGTTTGTGGGAGCTGGAGCCAGGGCTAGTGCGTCGGGGGCGTGGGAACTGGCTTGGGACAGCTCACCTCCCCAGCCCAGCACGTACCCGGTTGGCTCCCATACATGAGGAGCAGGTCACAAGCTTCCAGCGGGCACCCTCCCACCGCCCGGTCCGGGCGCTCGTCTCCACTCCCCTCTGGGCTGCTGCTGGATGTGCTCCTGGCGTGCCCAGAGTTTTTGCAGCAGGTGTACCCTTTCCTAGAAACCGAGGTCCCGGGGGAGCTGCAGGAATGGCGGAGAAGAGCCTGCGGGCTGGAACCATCCCTCGAGAGGGAGAATACCCGGGCTCTGCTGGTGGGAGAAAAACTTTTAGGATGTCTTTAAGGGGATGGGGTCGCGGCAGGGCAGTGGCCTCTCTTTGTGAGGAACCCTTGGCTGTGCAAGGAGGGGCCTTTCACTCCTCCGGGCTGACCCACCTGGCATTCCTGCCTCCTAGGACTGGACCCAGGGATAGTCTCCGCACAAAGTAGAACTGCCATTCTTTCCTGGGCGTCCCTGGGATCCCAGAGCCAGCCCAGGTAACAGCAGGCGGGCTGTCTTACGCATATGCGCGGGTTTGTGGGCAGCCACCTGGCATCCTGTGGGAGCTGCCCCGGCAGAGCTCTCTTGCCTTTCCACCACCACACAGCAGCCTGACCAGCGGCACCCCTGCGCCCAGCATTATCGCGTCCTTCCCGCGGGCTGGGTGGGGCGCCCCGTGTGCAGTGAAACAGCCGAGGGCCGAACGTCCAGGCATTCCTATCCTCCCGGGGCTCGCCCCTCTGGCCTCCGTCTCCACCGTATTTCGACAACCCGTGCCTCTGCTGACCTCCCAGGGGCGACCTGGGAAGCGCCAGCTGTCTGGAGACAGACGAACACCAGGATGTTAGCTGCCGAGGCGGGAGGAAGGCGAACACAGGTGGAGAACAGAAGGGACGGAAGGGTGGTGAGAGAACTTTGGAAAACGAAGCGGGAGGGGTGGAGATTGGGAGGGACAGACCGACAGGCGGAGGTGAGTGAAGAACAGAGGGGAAGACAGAAGGACACAGGGACAGAGGAGGGTGGGGAGAAACAAGGGACGAAGGGGAGGAAGGCAGGGAGAAGCGGTCTGGACTCCTGGGCAGCAACGGCAGCTCCGGGAAAGCGGTAGCGCTTAAGCGTGGGCGCTGAAGGAGCTGAACAGCGGCAATGGGGAGCGCAATTACGCCCGAATTCACGTCGCTAAAGAAGGCGTTCCTCCAAGACAAAACCAGGGGACTCAGGTTGCCGTGGGGTATTCCCCCACGTGGTTTACCGACCACACGTCCTCAGGCCGAGCCCACAGAGCGCAGGCCGACAGCCCGGCTCCTGACCACAAGAGGATCCCTCCTGAGGGACTGAAGCTTGAATTGAGTTCCGTGCGGCTCGGCCCTCACAGGGGCGGTGGCTCCGTCTCTCGGCCCCACCCCACCCGAGGAGGCAGACCATGTTGAGCGGTTTTGCTTCCGAACCCTCTGAGGCACCAGAAACATCCAGGAAATGGAGGGAAAAGAGGCATTGTCTCTTAGCCCTCCTCAAAACCCGGCCACCCAGAATCCCCGTTGCAGGAACCACGGGAATCATCGATCAAACCATCCATGGGGATGAATCATTTCTCTGAGGTTGGCTCTGGTCTTCGACGGGCCACACACCTGCCCAGGTGAGACTGTCACCCTGCTGACGACTGCAGGCATCAGGTGTCTTCACCAGAGGGGCCTTTAAACTCCAAGACCCACATGGAGGTTTGCTCCAATCCCCTAACCCTTCCAGGCTGCTTTCTCCTTGCTGAGGCGATGCTTGGGAACCCAGGGTGTGATTCAGGTACCACTTGGGATCCCTGGAGGAGCAGGAGAGCCAGCCCGCCCAAACCCCACCCTCTGCCTTCCCACTCTCCCACTTCCGCTGCGTCTCACTGACTTCCGGCTCCCGCCTCACCCCCCAGCCCCACCTGCACCCCAATGCCCCCACCCCCAGGGCAACCTGCCCCAGGGGGCATCAGTCGCGTAGGGGCCCCTCGAAGAGGCCGAGTGGGCTGTCCCGGGGCTCAGTGGCAGGCAGAAGGGGTGGAGCCTCCCCACCACCAATGGGCCTTAAGTAGAGCCGCTGGCTGTATGCACCGGCCTCCTGGCTGGACCGGAACGCCGTGCAGTGCTCCCCGTGATTGCTCTTCCCGACACCTTCAAATGGCACCCTCCCCGCAGAAGCCCAAGGACGAGGATGGCGGAGGAGACTCGTCTGGACCCCGAGGCAAAGTGAGGCCCTGCGAGCCTGCTTTGAACAGGAACCCGTACCCGGGCATAGCCACCAGAGAGCGACTAGCCCAGGCTTTGACCTTCGAGCCAGGGTACAAGATCTAGTTTCAGAGAGCAGAGGTCACGCCAGCTGAGGCAGCACCGGCGAGGAATCTCCACCCTGGCTGGGGAGATGCTTACCGCAAGAAAGCAGCCGAAAGTGGACATCCGCCACCCCTTCCCAGACAGCCCTTCTTCTCTCCGGGGCTTTGAGAAGGATGCGGCAGGAACATCGCCACCAGGGAAGGCCTGGCCAGAGGCAGGGCCTCCTGGGTCATGATTCACGTCTGGTTTCAGAACCCGAAGGCCAGGCACCCGGGACCGGGTGGCAGGGCCGCCCGGCATGCAGGCACCTGCCTTGACCCCGGCGGGTATCTTACTCCCTGATCGGTGGCCCGGCAGTGAGGGGATTTGTGGTTGCAAGCATAAGCCTGGCTCCTCCCGAAGGGGCCCTCTCCCAACCTCAGATGCCTCAGTGGCCCTCCGCGCACACTCCGAAAAAATGCCAGGGGACTGGGACCTGCAGCCGCTGACGGACTGCGGGCCTGGCAGGAGGGATGGCCAGGGGCCAGCTGGCTTCGACTCAGGGCCAAGGCGTGCTGCGCCACCCATGTCCCAGGGCGGTCCATGGTGGGGCGGGGCCCGGGCCCAGGAGTCACCTGGGCGGCTTAGAACTAAGCAGGCAGCTCCCTCCCAGCCCACGCCCCCAGAGGGCTCCGTGCCGCAGGAGCAGATGCAAGCCCGTCCTGAAGCCCTCCCCTCCGCCCAGGAGCGGGCTCACGTTTCCTCCCCCTCCGGCCTGCTGCTGGATGAGGCTCCTGGCGTGCCCAGGGGTTTCTGCAGCAGGCTTTTGCCCTAGAACAGAGGCAGGGGTTTGGGAATCGGAAGAGCCCACTTGGGGCGCGAACCACCCTCAGCCCGAGGGGAGAATACCGGAGCTCTGCTGGGGAGGGTGCTTGGCAGACTGGGGACAGGTTGTGACAGAGGCGGTGGACTCTCTTTTGCGGGGAAAACCAGGCTGCAAATGGAGGGGCGTGTCTTCCCTCCAGGCTGACCCGCCTGGCATTCCTGCCCCCTAGGACTGTGCCCGGTGAGGAGACCACAAGAACTGCATTCTTTCCTGGGCATCGAAAGGGGATCGAGGCCGGCCAGGCCCCGCAACAGTGGGCAGTCTACTGCGCCTTGTGAGGGTTTGCGGGCAGCCACCCACAATACTCCTGTGGGAGCAGCCCGGCAGATCTCTCTTATCTTTCTTCCCACCTAACCCCAGCCCTGACCGGCTACCCCGCCCGGCAGTATGCGTCCTTCCACGGGCTGGGTGGAGACCCACGTCCCATGAAACTGCAGGACTCCCAGCTTGGCGTCCAGGCTATCCCTCCCGGGGGCTCGCACCCTTGCGCCTCCGCTCCACCGTCGCTTGCCAACCCGTGCCTCTGCGGCCTCCCAGGAGCTGCAACTGTGGAGCGCCTCCCGGCTGTACGTAGACCCCAGACCCCGGGCACACCCGTGATGCTGACCGTTCCAGGTGGGAGGAGAGAGAGGCCAGGCACAGTCATGAAGAACAAGAGACGGATCGGCGGATCGGCTCGGAAGACTTTCGGAAAAACAAAGGGAAGGAAAGAAGAGGAAGAGTCGGGAACAATATTTTCGAAAAGAAGAACAAAGTTTCCGGATAGGCTCAAGAAAACAAAGGCACGCAATCACCGGCAAAACAAACAAGAACTCGACCTTCTCCCCTGATTTCTGTCGCCAAGGAATTAAGGCAGTTTCCTCAAAGACAAAAGACGGGTACCCGGGTTGCCGTGGGTTAATCACCCACGTGGTTTACCGACCACACATCCCAGGCCGAGCCCCGCAGCGGAGAGCCAGGCCGACATCCCCGACCACGGACCACAGAGGAGCCATATTCAGGAGGACTGAAGCCTGATTTGCGGGATACCCGTTGCTGCGGCCCTCTGCAAGGGGCGGTAGCCTCTCGGCCCCACCCCACCCGAGAGGCTGACCATGTTGGCGGTTTTGCTTCCGAGACGCCCAGGAGCACCCGAACATCCAGGGAAGGGGAGGAAGAGCAGCATCCTCTCTTTGCCCTCCCTGCAAACCAGCCTCACCGCAGACTCCGCACGTTGCGGGACACGGGAATCCATCGTCAAGCCATCACACCGGGGATGTATCTTGTCTCTGAGGTTTTGCTCTGGTCTTCGACGGGAGCCACACACCTGCGTGGGTGAGACTGTCACGGCAACGGCGACACCCAGAGGCATCGGGTGTCTTCGCGGAGAGGGGGCCTGTAAAACTCAAGACCCACACAGAGGTTCAGTTCCACACTCCACTCCACCCTTCCAGGCTGGTTTCTCATTGCTGAAGATGCGTGGGAAGCCAGGGAGCAGCTTCCATTTACCCTGGGATCTGGAGAGGCCCGGAGGCCATCCCCCGCCCGAAACCTACCCGCCATTTTCCCCTCTCCCCTTCCGCTCGTCTGTCTGGCCTCTCCGGCCCCACCATCAACCCCCAACCCCACCTCAGCAATGCCCCCACCCCCACCAGCACCACCACGCCCTGGGGCCATCGAGTGCCCTGGGGGGCCCCTCGGAAGAGGCGAGGGCAGGCTGCCGCAGGTAGCGGCGAGCAAGAACAGGTGGAGCCTCCTGCATGTAGACCTTGGTAAAGTGCAGCTGGCTGGACCGGGCATGCGTCACGGGTGCTCCCAGCGATGAAAGCTCTCCGACCGCGTTGGTAGCCTCTTTCCGTGGAAGCCCGAGGCGGGGCGGCGGATGAGTGCGTGCTGGACCCCAAGGCAAAGCGAGGCCTGAGAGCCTGCTGGCGGAACCAATACCCGGGCATGCGATCGCCCGAAAGCGGCTGAAGCAGGCCATGGCGTTCGGAGAACCGAGGTCAGATCTGGTTTCAGAGCGAGAGGTCACGCCAGCGCAGAGGCGCTGGCGGCGAGTCTCGCCTAGCCAGGGAGTTGCGGCCGCAGAAGGCGACGCGGATCTCCGTCACCACATCCCGGATGGCCCTGCTGCTCCGAACTTTTGAGAAGGATCGCTTTCCAGGCATCGACACCAGGGAAGGACTGGCCAGAGAGACGGGCCTCCCGGAGTCCAGGATTCACGTCTGGTTTCAGAACCCGAAGGGCCAGGCACCCGGGACCCGAGGTGGAAGGCAGCCCGGCGCCGCCTGCCCGGTCCCTGCTGCTTGACCCCAGTGTCACCCTGCTCCCCAGGTGGCGGTGGCGGGGATTTTGCCCTCACCACCCTGGCTCTTCCCGAAGGAACCCCTCTCCCACCTTCAGATGCCTCGGTGGCCCCTCCCACACCCTACAGGCAAATTCGAGGATGGGGACCATAGCAGCAACATGCTGGCTGCGGTGGGACATCCGGGAACCCGCTCAAGCCTGAGCCCACAGGGCCCGGGGTGTGCTTGCCACCCGCGTCCCAGGGCAGTCGAGGGGAGTGGCTGGGCAGAAACCCCAGGTAGCCAGAGGTGGCGTGGGAAGCAAACCAGGGAGGCTCCGCCCCAGCCTGCGATCCCGGAGGTCTCCGTGCCACTGGAGCAGATTCAAGCCCTCCGGGCGCACTCCCCACCACCTCAGGAGCCCGGGCGTTCGTCTCCACTCCCCCCGGACTGCTGCTGGATGAGCTCCTGGTGTGCCCAGAGTTTCTGCAGCAGGCATCCTTTCCTAGAAACCGAAGACCCGGGGGGGCTGCAGGAATCGGAAGAGCCAGCCAGCTGGGCTCTACCTCAGCTGGGAAGAATACGGGCTCTGCTGGAGGAGCTTTAGGACGTGGGCTGGGGACGGGGTCGCAGAAGGGCGGCAGCCTCTCTCACGGGGAAAACCTGGCTGGGCCTGGAGGGGAGTGACTTCCCTCCGGGCTGACCCACCTGGCATTCCTGCCTCCTAGGACTGGGCCGGTGGGGGCTCACTGCTGGGAGGCACCATTCTTTCCTGGGGTCGGGATCAGACGGCCCAGGTAAAAGCAGGCAGGGAGTCTACCAGCGCACGCGCGGGTTTGTGGACAGCCTCCTGTCCTCCTGTGGGAGCAGCCCCAGCAGAGCTCTCTTGCCTTTCATGTCCACCCCGCCTCACTGTTTCCTGACTAACCCCCACTTGACAAGGTCCTTCCCTGGGCTGGGTGGAGACTCACAGCGTCAGCTCTGAGGACAGGCTGTATCCAAACCTTCTCTCCCTCAGGGCCTCGACCCTCGCAGCCTCTGCTCCCACCGTGGCTGCAGCCTGCCGATGCCTCTAACGTGCCTCAGGGCTGCCACTGTGTGCCAGCCCTGGTGACTCTTTATGAACCTGGACCCAGGGAGCACCAGGGATGCTGACTGCCCAGGCAGGAGGGAAGGCAGGCACAGGTGGAGAAAGAGTGGGAGACCTAGGGACAGGATGAGCAGGAAGACTGGAAAACAGGGTGGGAGTGATGGAGGGAGGAGGGAGGGAGGGATGTTTCGACAGAGAAGGAGGAGCAGTGAGGAATGGAGAGAGGAAAGACAAGAGGAACCTGGGGACAGAGGGAGGGAGGCAGGAGGAGCAAAGACCAAGGGAGGAAGGCAGGGGCGCGGTCTCAGGACTCCTGGAGCAACATGCAACTCAGGGCAGAGTAACACCAGCCTTGGCTGAGGGGAGCTGGGGCGGCCCTTGTGAGACACTCGTTAAACCTTCATCGGCAAAGGTAGGCAGTTTCCTCGAAGAAAGTGGAACTCGGGTTGCCGTGGGGTGTTCACCCGGAGACAACCACCAGAGCTGATGCCACGCCCCTCACCTTCCCCTCTCCCCCCCTTCCGCTGCCCCACTCTCTCTCTGGCTCGGCTCCGCGCCACCCCAACCCACCTCACCCAATGCCCCACCCCAGCAGCACCACACACACTCTGGGGCTGTCTGGTTCCCCTGAGACCCATCGGAAGGCAGGGGTGGGCTGTCCCAGGAAAGCCAGTGGCAGGCAAGAAGGATTAGACCTCTGCCTGTGGTCTTTGACAGCAGGGTGTCTGCGACCTCCTGAAGTAGGACCCGAGACTCCATCGCGGTGCTCCCATGAGTAGCTCTCCCGACACCTTGAAAAGGCACCCTCCCCTTGAGCCGAGGGGAAGAGGGGCAGTGGGAGAGACTTCGTCTGGACCACCAGGCAAAAGAGGCCCTGAGCCTGCTGAGCAGAGCAGAGTACCGGGCATCGACGCACCAGAGAGCGGCTGGCCCAAGCCATCTGTTCCAGACAGCCAGTGGCTCTTATGAAGGCCCACAGGCAGGGAGGCTCCACCCCTTCTTGCCTGCCGCTGAGCCCTGGGACAGCAAGCCCTCTCCCTCCGAGGGGCCCCAGAGCACTGATGACCCCGGGGCGTGGTGGTGCTTGTGGGGGTGGGGGCATTGGGTGAGGTGGGGTTGGGGGTGGTCGGAGGGGTGGGGCTGGAGGAGCCAAGGGTGCAGCGGAAGGAGAGGGGGGTGGGAAGGCAGGGGGGGGTGGGTTTGAACCCAGGGGCACAGCTCTCGGGCATCTCCTGGGATCCTGCGGGAACTGGAAGCTGCTCCCTGTGTTCCCACGCGTCTTCAGCAGGGAGAAACCTGCCTGGAAGCGTGGAGTGGAGTGTGGAACTGAACCTCTGTGTGGGTCTTGAGTTTTACTGGCCCCCTCTCTGCGAAGACACCCGATGCCTGTGGTTGTCGCCGTTGCTATCGGTCCTTATGCAGTTTGGCTCCGTTGAAGACCAGGCGAAACCCAGAGACAAGATACATCCCAGTGATGAAACTGGCGATGGATACCCGTGTCCATAGCGTGGGGGGTCTGCAGTGTGAAAACGGTTTTGGAGGAGGAGGGAGGCGAAGAGAGGATGCTGCTCTTCCTCCCTGAATGTTTATGGGTGCCCGCAGGAACTCGAGGGAGCTCAAACCGTTAACATGGTCAGCCTCTCGGGTGGGGGTGGGGCGAGAAAGGCGTGAGCTACGGCCGCGATTTGCAGAGGAGCCAATGGGCGTGAGTAATCAGGCTTCCAGATCTATACAGGTGTAAACTCCTCTCTGTGAGGTGATGATCAGGGCTGTGCGTCCCTGTGGCTCCGCTGGTGGGGAGACTCGACACAGGGATGTGTGGTCGGTAAACCACGTGGTGAATGCCCTGGCAACCCGAGGTCTGTCTTTTTTTGTCTTGGAAGCAGCCCATTCCTTGGGCGACGGAACGGGGGCGAACGAGTGCCCCTCCGGCCGCCGCACTGCCCTCAGCCCGTGCCGGTTGCTTACCTTTTTCCTGGAGCGCGGGGCTGCTGTTGCTCCAGGAGTCCGGAGTCCACTTTTTCTCCCTGCCTTCCTACCTCGTTCCCTTGCTCCCTCCCGCCCTCCCTCTGTCCCTGTGTCCATCTGTCTTTCCCTCCGTTCCTCAATGCCTCCTGGTTCTGTCGGTCAGTCCCTCCCTCCCTCCCTCCCTCCCTCCACCCCTCCCTCCCTGCCTTCCAAACTCTCTCTGCCCATCCTTCCGTAGTCAAGGGTCTCCGTTCACTCTCCCACCTGTGCCTGCCTTCCCTCCAGCCTGGGGTCAGCATCGAGGTGTGCCGGGGTCTGAGAACCGACTGCAGCCACCAGCTTCTCTCACGGTGCAGCTCTGGGAGGCGCAGAGGTACAGATTTGGGGAAAGCGATGGTGGGCGGAGGTGCAGAGGCTCCTGGGAGGGGAGGGAGCCTGGACACTGCCCAGGCCGGTGTTTCTGTGGGGCGGGGTGGCCTGGGGGGGGGGGGGGGGGGGGGGGGGGGACTATGCTGCGGTGCCAGTGGTCAGGCTGAGAATGGCAGGAAAGACAGAGAGCTCTGCGGGGCTGCTCCACAAGGCCGCTCAGGCTGCCCGCAAGCTCCACTTGCGTCATGTTCCTCCCTTTAGTACCTGGGCGGCTCCGGTCCCAGAGACATCCAGAAAGAATAACAGTTCCACTGTGCCGGAATCTCACGAGCAAGGCATGCAAGGCTGCAGCTCCTCCAGCAGCTCAGTGGTTGCCCGCCCGAAGAGAGGCCACCGCCCTGCCTCAAATCCCCAGCCAGTCCAAAGCTAATCAGCGAACGCGGTATTCTTCCTGGCTGGCAATTAGCCAGCAGGCTCTTCTGATACTACAACTCCCCGAGGGCCTTGATTTCAGGAAAGTGCACCTGCAGAATCTCTGGGCATGCCAGAAGATCATCCAGCAGCAGGCGGTGGAGGCAGCATCCCTCTTTCTCAGGCGCCAGAATTGACTGCTCATGAGGCGGAGCTTCTGGCAGCCGGGCTGTGGTGGAGCTGGCCCGCCGTGCAAGGTACCCACACCGCCCCGGCCACCTGGTTCCCCTGGCCCCCAGCCCAACCGCAGGGCGGCCCTGGGATGTGGGTGGCCAAACTGCCTTGAGCCCTGTGGCCCAGCGGGCGGGTCCTGGCTGTCCCACCCTGCGGGGAGACGGCGAGCCGTCCCTTCTTGGTCCCGTTCCCCCAGGGCATTTCTGGGGGATGCGGAGGCCACCGGGGAGCTTGGGAGGTGGAGGGCCCGCCGGGAGGGAACCCGGGGCGGCATGGGCAAAACCACATGCAAGGTGCTGACCGGGGCAGTGGCGGCCATGGTCACGCGTTGCAGGGGGCTGCCTGGAAATCATCTGAAACACCCTGCATGGCGTGCCCTGGCCCGCTGTTCTGAGGCTGGAGGCAGTAATCCAGACTCGAGGCCAGGTCTGTCTGGCTCAGTACTTCCTGGCGGGCCGCCTGAGCGACCTCCTTCTGAGCAGGCTGAGGCGTCTGGAATGAGCAATGGTCGCTTTTCTCTACCTTCTGGGGCTCGTCTCCCACGGCCGGGACAGAGATTCCCACGGTGCTGCCTCGCTGGGCGTGACCTCTGAATTCTGAGCTCAGATCTGAGCTGCTCCTGGCATGAGCCTGGGCCGGCGGTTTGCTCTGGCGGCGTCTGATGCAGTCAAGCTCAGGGCCTTGCTTTCCTGGGAATCAAACAGTCTCACTCTGCGGGTCAGCGTCCTCAGTTCTGTGGGGGGGAGATTTGTAAGACCAGGTGTTGGGGGAGCACCACATTAGCGAGGGCACTTTGCAGCGTTCTATTCAACCGGGAAGCGGCGCGAACTGTGGCGTCTGGTACCTTCTTGCCTGCCATGGCTACCCTCGCCACTCCCGAGGGGCTGGTGCCCCGGTGGTGTCGGGCCCGGTGTGGGTGGGGGCGACCAGACCAGTGGAATTGTGATGAAGGGTGAGGCCAGAACCAGAGGCGCTGGCCGAAAGGAAGAGGAAGAGGAACAGAAAGGCTCGCGTTGGCGGGGGCACAGGCTCTGCAGAATCCCGGCGGGAACTGGAAGCTCCTGATTTCCCATGGCGTCTCCTTTGGGGAGCTTACTGAAGTCAACCAAGGTGGAGTGCAGGCACTGGGTGGCCAGACAACGGCAATACAGGCGCTTCTCCGCGAACGGCTGATGCCACTAATGGCGCCCGTTGCCACTGCTTACTTTGGCTGTTGTGTCCGTCGGCGACCGAAGCCGAGCAGACAAGATACATCCCGGCGTGATCAACGATAATTCCGTGTCCTGGGAGACTCGCCGACGACTGGTTTGGTGGAGAGGAAGAAGGATGCTCTCCTCACTCGCTTCCTGGAAGTTTCTGGTGCTGAGCTCCGGAAACTAACCATCAGCACAATCAACACCGGGTAGCGATGAGGGCGGCGTGAAACTACCGACCACCTTGCGAGTCGGCGATGTGGAGATCAATCTCGGTCGTGGCTTCCTCTATTGATTGATGACGGGTGTGACTTCCGGCTCGCTGTGGATTGCCGACCTGAGTGATGTGGCTCACGTGAATTGATACCACGTGGCTGGGGTCGTTGTCAACGCCATTCGCGAACGCGGCGGTGCCGGCGAGCAGTGCCGTAACCGCCAGCCCTCGGCCCGTGCCATAAACACGTTTTCCGGTAGCGAAGAACTTGCTGTTGCTCCGATCCGGACAGATTTTCTCCTGCCTTCTCCGGGTCCCTTGCTTCCCTGCCAACATACCGATACCACCGGTAATCTCTCTGTCTTTCCTCCATTCTCCGCGCCATATCGATTCGGTTCTCAATCCTCCTCCCTGTCACTCCGCGCCTTTCGATTATATAAAGCCCGTCGGCTAAGATCGCAGGTCTTCAGATTCTCTGCTCGCACCCGACGCCTGCCTTCCCTCCGCCTGAAATGTCGGCTTTGTCGGGTGCCCGAGATCAATCGCGGCGTAGCCAGCTCCACAACTTTAGGAGGAGCCATGAGAACATGAGGTGGCCAGGGAAGGTATGATTGGGCGGAGGAAGCTCAGAGGGGCCGAGCCTGGGAGGGAGAAGAGGAGCCTGGGCTGCCCGGGTCCTGGTGTTTTTTCTTGGGATGGGGTCTCCACCCAGCCAGGGGGAGGATGCACATACTGCGAGAGGCAGGGGGGGGGTAGCTAGTGGTCATGCAGGGGTGGGATGGTGAGGAAGGAAGAAGGAGCTGCGAGGCTGCTTCACCGGGGACAGGTGGCTGCCCGAAAACCAGCGGTGCCAGGTGGGCAGCCATGCTGGAACCTGGATCTGCTCCGGGATCCCCGGGACGCCCAGGAAAAGAATGGCTGTTCTCCTTTGTGCAGAGTCTCTCACCGGGCCCAGTCCTAGTAGGCAGGAATGCCAGGTGGGTCAGCCTGGAGGGAAGACACGGCCGTCCATGCCCAGCCAAAGGTTCCCGCCAAATGAGGGAGACCCACCGACCTGTGGCCCGTCCCAGCCGAGTCCCTAATCTCCTACAGCAGGCAGTCAGTGTGGCCACCAAGCTGAGGGGTGGTTGCAGACCGGGGCTTTCAGGTGCAGCTCCCCGGTGCCTCTGTTTCTAGTAAAGGGTGATCCTGCTGCAGAATCTCTGGGCAGCATGAGACTCATCCAGCAGCAGGCAGGAGGTGTGAGTGGAGGCAGCCAGACTCCTGGGTGGGGCAGGCTCCCAGGGCGGCTTGCTTCTGCTCCCTGCGCCCGGCGGGCACTCCCGAGTGGGCTGGGAGGTGGGGAGCTGCCCGGCTTGGGGTTCCCCGCGCCGCCCAGCGGCCTGGCCAGCCCCGGCCCCAACCCTAGCAGGACTCACCCTGGGGCGTGTGTGGCGCAAGCACACTGGCCCTGTGGCACAGCGCGGCGGGCCCTGGCTGTCCCACGTGCTGGGGAGCCCGGCTTGAGCCATTGCAATGCGGGTCCCAGTCCCCGGGCATATGCTTTCAGGGGGAGTGCGGGAGCCACCGAGGTCTGAGGGGCAGGAGAGGGCCCCTTCCCGGGGAGGAACCAGGCGGCATGGTGCGTCCCACCTGCGGGTACCGACCAGGAGCAGGTGACACCTGCCGGAGGTGCGTTGGGGGGCGGCTGCGTGCTGACGGCCTGCCACCGGTCCAGTGCCTGGCCCCTTGGTTCTGAAACCAGACGTGAATCCTGGACTCCAGGAGGCCTGTCCCTGGCCAGTCCTTCCCTGGTGGCGATGCCTGGAAGCGATCCTTCTCAGGCACCGAGACAGCAGGAGGGCGAGTGGGATGGGGTGAGGGAACCAGCTTTAAGCCTGCCTTCTTAGCGGGCGTCTCCAGCCAGGGCGGAGATTCCGATCGGTGCTTCCCTCAGCCTGGCGTGACCTCTCGTTCTGAAACCAGATCTGGACCCTGGGCTCCCGGGCATCAATAGCCTGGGCCAGCCGTTCTCTTTTTTTTCTCGTGAAGCCAGACCTGCAGTTCTGCCAAAGCAGGCACCGCCCAGGGGCCCTGCAGCGGCCTCCGAGGTCAGAAGGAGTCTCTCCACCATCCATAGATCCCTTGGGCTTCCGGCGTGGAGGCCTTCGAATGTGTCTGCAGAGCCATGTGGGTAGCACCCTTGCGGTGTTCCTTTCAGCCAGGAGGCAGTGCCAGACAGCCAGCGGCTCTTACGACAGCCCACAGGCAGGGAGGCTCCACCTTCTTGCCTGCCCGGCTGGGCCTGGGACAGCCGCCCTAAGCCCTACAGAATTTGTTTTACTTGTTATGCCCCTGGGGAAGCGTGGTGGTGCTGGTGGGGTGGGGGGGGAAGTAGGTGAGGTGGGGTTGGGGGGCGTGGGAGGGGTGGGGCCGGAGGCTAGAGAGATACAGCGGAAGGGGAGAGTGGGAAGGGGTGAGGGGGTGTGTTTCGGGCGCTGGCTTGCTCTCCGGCCCTCTCCAGGTATCCCACGGTAACTGGAAGCCGCTCCCTGGGTTCCCAGACGCCTTCAGCACGGAGAAACCAGCCTGGTAGGGTGGAGTGGAGTGTGGAACTGAACCTCCGTGTGGGTCTTGAGTTTTACAAGCCCCCTCTCCTCAAAGACACTCGATGCCTGTGGGTGTCACCGTTGCCGTGACAGTCTCACCCAGGCAGGTGTGTGGCTCCCGTCGAACAGGGGTGAAACCCCCAGAGACAAGATACATCCCGGCGTGATAATGCTTGGCAGTGGGTCCGTGTCCCGCAACATGGGAGTCTGCGGTGTGGCGGTTTGAGGGAGTCGCGAGAGGACTGCTGCTGCACCCTTCCCTGGATCTTTCTTGGTACACGCAGTGCTCCGGAAGCAAACCTTCAACATGTTCAGCATCTTGCGGTGGGGCCAGGGCGGGCTGTGAGCATTCACCGGCTTGCAGAGGGCGAGCAACATGTAATCGAAATCTGGCTTCAGTCCTCCTGAGTGTAGCTGCTCTGGCAGTGGGTGGTCGGGGACTGCCTCATACAGGCTCCTTTGTGGGGGCACCGGCCTGGGGATGTGAGGTCGGTTAACCACGTGGGTGAATACCCCAGGGCAACCCGAGTCCCTGTCTTTTGTCATTGAGGAAACCGCTCATTCCTTGGGTGAGGGAACGGGGGCCAATGAGTGCCCCGCCGACCGCCACCCAGCCATCAGCACGCACCGGGCGTTTACCGTTTTCCTGGAGCGTGGGGCTGCTGTGGCTCCACGATTCCGGAGACCGCTTTTTCTCCCTGGCTTCCTCCCTCGGTCCCTTGCTCTCTCCCGCCCTCCCTCTGTCCCTGGGTCCCTCTGTCTTTCCCTCCGTTCCTCACTGCCTCCCTCTTTCTCACAGCCAGGTTGACCCTCACTCCCTCCTCCCTCCATCCCTCCTCTCTGCCTTCCAAATTCTCTCGCTGTCTTCTAGATCCCTCTAGGTCTCCCGTTTCTCTCTCTACCTGTGCCTGCCTTCCCTCCCGCCTGGAAGTGTCAGCATCCCCGGTGTGCCCAGGGTCTGGGATCTGCGTACAGCCGCCAGGTGCTCCACGGTGGCAGATCATGGGAGGCCGCAGAGGCCGCAGGGTTAGCGGCTGATGGTGGGCCGGAGGCACAGAGGGGCGAGCCCCAGGAGGGAGAAGAGGCCCTGGAGCACTGCCCGGGCCGGTGTTTTGTGGGGCGGGGGGTCTCCACCAGCCCCTGGGCAGGGCATATACTGCGGGGAGGGGGTGTTAGCAGTGGTCAGGTGGGGGTGGGGTGAGGCAAGAGCTCCTGGCGGGGTTGCTCCCACAGGAGGCCAGGGTAATACCTTCAAACCTGGGTGCAGGCCAGGCTTGACCTGCCCGCTGGTACCCTGGGCCCGACTCCGAGACTGGGCCTTGGGAAAGAATGGCAGTTCTCTTTTTGTGCGGAGTCTCTCACTGGGCCAGTCCTGGGAGGCAGGAATGCAAGGTGGGTCAGCCTGGAGGAGAACGCAGCTCCCTCCATGCACAGCCAGGGGTTCCCTGTGAAAGAGAGGCCACCCGCACTGCCGCGACCCCGTCCCCGGCCCAGCGATCCTAAAACTAATCAAGCAGAGCCCGGTATTCTTCCACCAAGCTGGGGATGGTTCCAGCCAGTGGGCTCACCATTCACTGCAGCTCCCCAGGTCTCGGTTTCTAGGAAGAGAGTGTCAGCCTGCTGCAGAATGTCTGGGAGCATCCAGACTCGTGGCAACAGGCTGGAGGGAAGGAAGAACCAGCCGAGGCTCCGGGGGGGGTGGTGGGGAGGGTGCCCGGATGGATTGCATTTGCTCATGCGGCGCGGAGTTTTATGGGGTCGCGGGCTGGGGAGGTGGAGCTGGCCTGCCTTGGGAATTTATGCTGCCCCAACGACCTGGGTGCCCTGGCCCCAACCCCTGCAGACTGACAGCCTGGGATGTGGGTGGCCCAAGCCGCATGCCAGCCCTGTGGCCCAGCTTGAGCGGGTCCTGGCTGTCCCCACCCCGCGGAGACCCGACGACCCGTCGGCTGTGGGTCCAGATTCCCCAGGGCATTTCCTCGGCGGGGGATCATGAGCCACCGAGGGCTTAGGAGGGTGGGAGGAAGGGGCCCCGCCGGGAGGAGCCAGGCGTGGGCAAAATCACCTCCTGCCGGGGCCACCGACCAGGGAGCAGGGTGGCACCCGCCGGGGGCCGTGTTGCAGGGGCCGCCTGTGTGCATCGGCACCCTGCCACCGTGTCCCGCATGCCTGGCCCTTCGGTTCTGAAACAACACCTGAATCCTGGACTCCGGGAGGCCCGTCTTTCTGGCCAGTGTGCCCACGGGTAGCAGTGCCTGGAAGATCCCTGGCGTGGAAGCAGGGCGTCTGGGATCATGGTGACGGGCTCGCTTGTCTGCCTTCTTGCGGGCCACGTCTCCCCGGCCAGGGCGGAGATTCCCACTGGTGCTGCCTCAGCTTGCGTGACCTCTCGTTCTGAAACCAGATCTGGACCCTGGGCTCCCGAACGCCTATGGCCTGGGCCAGCAGTTGTCTGGTGGCGATGCCCGGGTACGGGTCACGCTCAAAACAGGCTGGTAGGGCCTCGTTTTGCCTCGGGGTCCAGACTAGTCTCCTCGCTGTCCTGCGTCCTTGAGCTTCAGCGAGGGTGCCAACAGTAGTGTCAGTATGCCAAGTGCTGGAGGGGTCCAGTACAGCCAGGAAGACATGAGAGAGCCAGTGGCTCTTATGCAGGCCCACAGGCAGAACTCCACCTTGCCTGCCGCTGAGCTCTGCGACAGCCCGCCCTCGCCTTCCGAGGGACCCCAGCGCACTCATGCCCCCGGGGTGTGGTGGTGCTATTGGGGGTGTGGGCATTGGGTGAGGTGGGGTTAGGGTGAAGATTCTGGGAGGGGGTGGGGCCAGAAACCAGAGTGCATGGCGGAGTTGGAGGGAAGGGGTGAGGGGAGCTGGGTTTCCCGAGGCGAGGGGCTAGCTCTCCGATCCCTCTCCAGGGTTCAAAGCAGGGGAACTGGAAACCCTCCCTGGGTTCCCACGTGTCTTCAGCAGGGAGAAACCAGCCAGGAAGTGTGGAGTGCAGTGTGGAACTGAACCTCCGTGTGGGTCTTGAGTTTTACAGGCCCCCTCCCTGCGAAGACACCCGATGACTGTGGGTGTCGCCGTTGTCGTGACAGTCTCACCCATGCATTTGTTTGGCTGCAGTGAATAGTCCCCGAGAAACCCAGAGAGAAAAAATACATCCCGGCGTGCCAGGCAGCGATGGATTCCCGTGTCACCTGGCGTGGGGAGTCTCGCATTTGTGTCGGTTTGGAGGGAGGGCGAAGAGAGGATGCTGCTCTTCCTCCTTTCCCTGGATGTTTATGTTTGGTCGCAGTTCTCCACAAGCAAACATCAGCATGTGGTCAGCCTCCGGGTTGGGGTGAGGCGGGCTGAGACTACCGGCCCCCCCTTGCAGGGGCAGCGTGGCGTGGGAAGCTGAAATCAGGCTTCAGTCACTCCTGAGTGTGGCTCCTCTCTGTGAAATTACAGGTGTGGTCTGGAGCTGTCACATTTTCTGGCGCTCAGCTGCTTGAGGCCTCGGCCTCTTGGGATGTGTTGTCGGTAAACCACGGGGTTGAATACCCTACGGCAGCCGGTCCCCGTCTTTTTTGTCTTTGAAACCACCTTCCTTGGGCTTTCACGGAAGAACCAGTGCCCATGGCCGCCCAGCCCAGCCCTCAGACTACTTGGGACCTTTTTTTTCCCAGGCTGTGAGGGCTGCTCTTGCTCAGTCAGTCGCTCTCCCTGCCTTCCTACCTTGGTCCTTGCTCCCTCCCGCCCTCCCTCTGTCCCTGGGTCCCTCTGTCTTTCCCTCCGTTCCTCACTGCCTCCCTTTTTCTGTTGGTGGTCCCTCCCTCCCGCCCTCCCTACCTCCATCCCTCCCTCCCTGCCTTCCAAAGTCTCTCCGCCCATCCTTCCGTCAATCAAGGTCTCCCGTTCTTCTCTCCACCTGTGCCTGCCTTTTCCTCCCAGCCTGGAGATCAGAATCTAGGTTATTGCCGGGTCTGGGGTCATTACAGCCGCCAGGTGCTCCCACAGTGGCAGCTCCCCTCGGGAGGCAGAGGAGCACGGGGTTGGCGACAACCCGGCAGTGGAAGCGGGAGGTGCAGGCAGGCTTGGGAGGAGAGGCCTGGACACTTCCCGGTGCCCAGCGGGGCGGGGTCTCACCAGCCGGAAAGGGCGCATACTGCGGGGGGTGGCAGTGGTCAGGCTGAGGGGGTGGGGGGTGACAGAAAGGAGCAACAGAGCTCTGGGATTCTTCCACAGTAGGCCAGGTGGCTGCCCATAGTATGGCGTGCCGATTGCAGGCGACCCTTCTGCTGGGCGACTCCGTGATCACGGGATGCTCCAGAAGGAAGAATGGCAGTTCTCCTTTGTGCGGAGTTGCCCTCTGGACCCAGTCCTGAGGCAGGGCTGAAGCGGGTCAGCCAGAGGAAGATACGCCCTCTGCCAGCCAGGGATTCCGAAGGGGAGGCCACCACCCTGCCGCTGACCGATCCCAGCCAGCGTCTAAATCTCCTCCATCAGGCCTGGTATTCTTCCTCGCTGAGGGGTGGTTCCAGCCAGAACCTCTTCAATTCCTGCAGCTCCCGGGCCTCGGTTTCTGGAATGTTGCTCCTGCTGCAGAAACTCTGGGCGCAGGAGCTCATCCAGCAGCAGGCTGCAGGCTGAGAATGGAGGCAGCCCTAGGCTCCCTGGTGTGTGGAGGGAGAAGGCGCCTGGGACTGCTGCATCTGCTCCTGCGTGAGCCTCCGGTGGCATGGGCTGGGGAGGTGGAGCTGCCCCGGCTTGGGGTCCCCACGCAGCCCGGCGACCTGAGGCCCCTGGCCCCAGCCCCACCATGGACTGCCCTGGGGCCGAGGGGTGGCGCAAGCGCGCCCAGCCTGCCGGCCAGCAGGCAGGCCCTGGCTGTGCCACGCGTGCTGGGGACCGGCAGGCCCGTCGGCTGCATGTCCGGGCCACCGGGCATTTGCTTCCCGAGGGTGGGGGGAGCCACGAGGCTTCTTAGGGTGGAAGGGCCCATTCGAGACCAGGCGGCATAGGCAAAATCCCGCCTGCGCGGGGCCACCGTGGGCGGTGACATAGCGGGGGCCGTGTTGCAGGGGCAGCCTGCCTGCGGCGGCACCCTGCCACCCGGTCCCGTGTGCCTTGCCCTTCGGTTCTGAAACCAGACATGAATCCTGGACTCCAGGAGGCCCGTCTCTCTGGCCAGTCCTTCCCTGTTGCGATGCACGGATGGCGATCCTTCTCAAAGGCTTCGAACGGCAGAACCCGTCGGGGATGGGTAGCCGGAGGTCCACTTTTACTAACTGCTTCGCGGACCAGCGTCTCCCCAACTCCTTAAGCGAGATCCCATGATGCTGCCTCAGCTGGCATGACCTCTCGTTCTGAAACCAGATGTGGACCCTTTGGCTCCAGAACGCCGATGGCCTGGGCCAGCCGTTATCTGGGGGTAATGCCCGGGTAAAGGTTCCGCTCAAAGCAAGATCGCAGGGCCTCGCTTTGCCTCGGGGTCCAGACAGGTCATGAGTCCTCTCCCTCGGAGCTTCAGCGAGGGGGAGGTGCAGTTGGAAGGTGTCGGGACAGCCATGCATGAGGGAAGAAGAACACCCATGGCATTCCCGGTCCAGCCAGGAGGCTGGTGCAGACATGGTGGCTCTTATGAGGCCACTGTGGGGAGGCTCCACCCCTTCTTGCGCTGAGCAGGCCCTGGGAGACAGCCCAGCACTTTCGCCCTCCGAGGTGCCCCAGGGCAATGATGGCCCCTGGGCGTGGTGGTGCTGGTGGGGGTGGGGGGAGGCCGTTGTGTGACATTGGGATTCTTGAGGGGGGATGGGAGGGTGGGGCAGGAGGCCGAAACTGCAGCAGAAAGGGAGGGGAAGAGGGGTGATGGGGGTGGGTTGAGGCGGTGGCTCCGGCCTCTCAGGGATCCCTCCAGAACTGGAAGCCGCTCCCTGGGTTCCCACGCGTCTTCAGCAGGGAGAAACCAGCCTGGAAGTGTGTGGTGGAGTGTGGAACTGAACCTCCCGTGTGGGTCTTGGGTTTTGCGGCCCCTCTCCCGCGAGGCACTGCGATGACTGTGGGTGTGCATGGGTGCCGTGACAGTCTCACCCACGCAGGTGTGTGCCTCCCGTCGAAGACCAGAACGAAACCCCAGAGACAAGATACATCCCCGGGGAGATGGCTTGATGAAGGATTCCCGTGTCCCACAACGTGGGGAGCCTGTGGTGTGGCCGGTTTGGAGGGAGGGCGAAGAGAGGATGCTGCTCTTCCTCCTTCCCTGGATGTTTCTGGGTGCCAGCAGGGCTCCGGAAGCAAACCGTCAACAAGGTCCAGCCTCTCGGGGTCAGTGAGGAGCCGGAGAGACGTGAGCTACCGGCCCCATTGCAGAGGGCCGAGCAACGTGGAATCCGAAATCAGGCTTCAGTCCTCCTGAGTGTGGCTCCTCTGTGGTTGGTGGTCGGGGCTGTTGGCCTGGCGTTTCACTGTGGGGCCCGCCCTGGGGATGTTTGGTCGGTAAACCGCGTGGGTGAATTCCCCACGGCAACCAGAGTCCCCGTCTTTTGTCTTTGAAACCTCTCCCATTCCCCTTGAAGTGATGGAGCAGAGGCGAAAGAGTGCCCGCCAGCATGCGCCCAGCACTCAGCCCGCGCCGGGCTTACCGTTATCCCGGAGCGTGGGGCTGCTGTTGCTCCAGGAGTCCGGAGACCGATTTTTCTCCCTGCTTTCCTCCTTCGGTCCCTTGTATCCTCCCGCCCTCCCTCTGTCTCTGTGTCCCTCTGTCTTTCCCTCCGTTCCTCACTGCCTCCCTCTCTCTTTCGGTCAGTCCCTCCCTCCCTCCCTCCCTCCATCCCTCCCTCCCTGCCTTCCAATGTCTCTCCGCCTTTCCTTCCGTCCCTCTAGTTCTCCCGTTCTTCTCTCCACCTGTGCCTGCCTTCCCTCCCGCCTGGAAGGGTCAGCATCCTGGGAGTGACCGGGGTCTGGGGTTGGCGTACAGCTGCCAGTCGCTCCACGTTGGCAGCTCCTGGGAGGCCGCAGAGGCACGGGTTGCCCAGCGACAGTGGAGTGAAGGCACAGAGGGGGCGAGCCCCGGGAGGGAGAGAAGGCCTGGATGCTGCCCGGGCCCGGGGTTTCACGGTACGTGGGTCTGCAGCGATCCCGGGGTACGACACATACTGCCGGGGTGGGGTTAGCCTATGGTCAGGCCAGGGTGGGGTGGCGGAAAGGCAAGAGGGCTCTGCCGGGACTGCTCCCACAGGAAGCCAGGTGGCTGCCCGCCAAACCACGTCGTCTTGGTTGTGACCCGCCTGCTGTTACCTGGGCGACTCCGGGATCCCGGGGCAGCCCATTAAAATGTGGTCTCTTTTTGGTTGGGGTCTCTCCCGGGGCCCCAGTCCTATGGGCGGAATGCCAGGTGGGTCAGCCCGGAGGGAAGACGCGCCCATCCATGCCCAGAGAGGGGTTCTCCGCGGTAGAGAGGCCACCGCCCTGCCGGGACCCGGTCCCCAGCCCGCATCCTAAACCTCCTCCAACTAAGCCCCCTATTCTTCCCCGCTGAGGGGTGGTTCCAGCCCGGCGGGCTCTTCCGATTCCTGCAGCTCCCCCGGGGCCTCGGTTTCTAGGAAAGAGATTAGCCTGCTCTGAAACTCTGGGCATGGGAGCTCATCCAGCAGCAGGTGGGAGGAGGTGAGCGAGGGCCGGGCTCCTGGGGAGGCGGTGGGGAGGAGGGAGTGAGACTGACTTACATCTGCTCGGGGCCTTGGCTTGGGAGCCCTCCGGCCTTGGACTGGGAGAATGGATCTGCCCGACCTGGGGTTCCCATGCGACACCGGCGACCTCGGGCCCCGCTAGCTCCCTGGGACTGCCCTGGTATGGGTGGCACAAGCTGCGCCAGCCCTGTGGCCCAGCTTGAGCGGGCCCTGGCTGTCCCACCGCACAGGGGCCTGGCAGGCCCATCTGACACTGCATCTCGGTCCCCTGGGCTTTGCTTTCGGGGTCTTGAGGAAGACCTCCGAGATCCTGTGGGGTGGGAGGGGCCCCAGCCGATGGGGTAGGCGTGGGCAAAATTCCCGCCTGGGCCTCGCGACCACGGAGCAGGGTGACACCAGGGGCTGTGTTGCCGGGGCCGCCTGCGTGCGCCGGAGCCCTGCCACCCGGTCCCGGGTGCCTGGCCTTTGGGTTCTGAAACCAGACGTGAATCCTGGACTCCGGGAGACCCGTCTCTCTGGCCAGTCCTTCCCTGGTGGCGATGCCTGGAATGCTATCGTTCTCAAAGGCTCAGAGCAGCAGGGCCGTCTGGGATGGGGTGACGGAGGTCCGCTTTCGCCTGCCTTCTTGTGGGCCACGTCTCCCCGGCCAGGGCAGACGCTGGTGCTGCCTCAGCTGGCGTGACGTCTCGTTCTGAAACCAGATCTTGACCCTGGACTCCGGAACGCCGATGACCTGGGCCAGCCGTTCTTCAGTGGCGGAAGAGGCAGGTTCCTTAAAGCAGGCTCCCTTGACCTCAGCACACTCAGGGTCAGACAGAAGAGACTCCCTCTACCCGTCCTCGTCTCAGGCTTCTGCAGGGGTGTGCATTCAAGGTGTGGGTTGGAGCCCATGGCAGGGAGCACACTTACGGCGTTCAGTCGGCCAAGGCAGTGCGACAGCAGGCTCTTATGAAGGCCCACAGGCAGGGAGGCTCCACCCCTTCTTGCCTGCCGCTGAGCCCTGGGACAGCCCACCCTCGCCCTCCGAGAGGCCCCAGTGCACAGATGGCCCCGGGGCATAGTGGTGCTGTGGTGTTGGGGGCATGGGGTGGGGTGGGTTGGGGGTGGAGGTGGAGGGTGGGACAGGAAGCAGAGAGCGCAGAATGGATTGGGGGGAGAGGGAAGGGGTTGAGGGGTGGGTTTCAGGCAGGGGACTGGCTCTCCGGGCCTCTCCAGGGATCCCTCGGTAACTGGAAGCCGCTCCCTGGGTTCCCACGCATCTTCAGCAGGGAGAAACCAGCCTTGTAGAGTTGAGTGGACTGTGGAACTGAACCTCCATGTGGGTCTTGAGTTTTACAGGCCCCCCCTCTCCGTGAACACCCCATTACCAGCCAGGTGTCGCGTTTACCATGAGCAGTCCTGCACCCACGCAGGGAGTGTGGCTCCCGTGTCCAGTGGCTCCCAGAGATGGGTGTCCAGTGGCTTGTGATGGATTCAGTGTCCGCAGCGTGGGGGTCTCAGTGTGGCGGTTTGGAGGAGGCAGAGAGAGGATGCTGCTCTTCCTCCCTTCCCTGGATGTTTCTAGGTGCCAGCAGGGCTCCGGAAGCAAACCGTCAACAAGGTCATCCTCTCGGGGTCGGTGAGGGGCCGGAGAGACGTGAGCTACCGGCCCCATTGCAGAGGGCCAAGCGACGTGGAATCCAAAATAAGGCTTCTGTCCTCTGGTGTGCTCCTCTGTGTGGTCACGTTGGTGGGTGACAGCCTGGCGCTCTGCTGGGGCTGACCTGGTGGTGGTAAACCCGGTGAGTGGTACCCGCGACCACCTGATTCCCCATCTTTTGTGTTTGAAGCAGCCCATTCCTTGAGCTGGCTGAGGCAGAGGCGACGGTACCCGCGGCCCTGCCCATCCCTCCCAGCCAGCCATTTACCGTTTTTCGGGTAAGGCTGCTGTTCTCCAGGGGAGTCAGGAGGCCGCTTTTTCTCCCTGCCTTCCTCCCTGGGTCCCTTTCTCCCTCCCGCCCTCCTCTGTCCCTGTTCCCACTGTCTTTCCCTCCGTTCCTCACTGCCTACCTCTCTCTGTTGGTCAGTCCCTCCCTCCGTCAATCCCTCCATCCCTCCCTCCCTGCCTTCCAAAGTCTCTCCGCCCATCCTGCCGTCCCTCTAGGTCTCACGTTCCTCTCTCCACCTGTGCCTGCCTTCCCTCCTGCCTGGAAGGAGGTCTAGCCTTTCCAGTGTGCCAGGTCTGGGGTCCTAGCATTACAGCATGAGCTCCAGTGGCAGCTCCTGGAGGTGCCAGAGAGCCTGGGACCCCAGTGGCGACTATGGAGGGGAGGCGCAGAGGGGGCGAGCCCCAGGAGGTAGAGAAGACCTGGATGCTGCCCGGGCCCGGTGTTTCGCGGGAAGGGGGTCTCCCCCACTGTGCAGGGGAAGGGGCGGTGCAGGTGGCAGTGGATGGCGGGGGTGGGGTGGCGAGAGGAAGAGCAAGAAAGCTCTGCGGGCTGCCTCCCACAGGAGGCAACGTGGCTGCCTGCAAACCCGCGTGTGTGGTAGACGGCCCGCCTGCTGGTACCTGGGCCGGCTCTGGGATCCCCGGGACGCCCAGGAAAGAATGGCAGTTCTCCTTTGTCCGGAGACTCTCGCCGGGCCCAGTCCTAGGAGGAAGGAATGCCAGGCGGGTCAGCCCGGAGGGAAGCCATGCCCTTCCATGCCCAGCCAGGGGTTCCCCGCGAAAGACAGGCCACTGTCCTGCCACGACCCCTTCCACAGCCCGCGTCCTAAAGCTCCTCCAGCAGAGCCCGTTATTCTTCCTCGCTGAGGGGTGGTTCCAGCCCGGCGGGCTCTTCCGATTCCTGCAGCTCCCCAGGGGCCTCGCTTTCTTAGAGGAAGGAAGGGGTAAGCCTGGTCTACGCAGCAACTCTGGGCAAGCCAGGAGCTCATCCAGCAGAAGGCCAGAGGTGAGTGGTGATGAACACCCCGGCTCCTGGGGCAGTGGGGAGGGCGCCTGGATGGCTTGCATCTGCTCCTGCAGTGGGAGCTCCCTCTCAGGTCTTGTGAGCTGGGGAAGTGGGCTGACCCCGACTTGGTTCCCATCCGGTGGCCCCAGCCCCACCAGGGGACTGCCCTGGGAGGTGGGTGGCCAAGCATACCTTGGCCTGTGGCTTGTGGCGGGCCTTGGCTGTCCCACCACGCAGGGGCCCGGCGGGCCGTCGCGCTGTGTGTCCCTGTCCCCCGGGCATTTGCTCGGGGGGTGCGGAGGAGATCTGAGGCGTCTGAGGTGGGAGAGGGGCCCCTGGCTGAGGAGCCAGGGCAGCGTGGGCAAAATCCCAGGTCTGCGGGGCCACCAGGCAGGAGCTGGGTTACACCCGCCGGGGGCTGCGTTGCAGGGGCTGCCTGGTTGTGCCGGTGCCCTGCCACCCGGTCCCGGGTGCCTGGCCCTTCGGTTCTGAAACCAGACGTGAATCCTGGACTCTGGGAGGCCCGTCTCTCTGGCCAGTCCTTCCCTGGGGCGGAGCCTGGAAAGCCATTCTTCTCAAAGTCTCGGAGCAGCAGGGCCGTCTGGGATGGGTTGACGGAGGTCCGCTTTCGCCTGCCTCCCTGTGGGCCGTGTCTCCCGGCCAGGGCGGAGACTCCCGCCGGTGCTGCCTCAGCTGGCCTGACCTCTCGTTCTGAAACCAGATCTGTACCCTGGGCTCCGGAACGCTGGTATCCTGAGACAGCCGTTCTCTGGGTGGCGTGCAGTGCCAGGTTCTCACATCAAATCAGCTGCATGGCCACCAGCTTTGCCTCGGGGTCCAGACGAGTATCCTCTGCCATCCTCTTCCTCGGGTTTCCGCATGGAGGGTTCCAATTGAGAGGAGCCGGAGAGCCATGCTTGAGGCACCTTTATGGCGTTCCGGTCCAGACAGGAGGCCGGCGCAGACAGCCAGCGTCTCTTACGAAGGTCCACAGGCAGGGAGGCTCCACCCCTTCTTCCCTTCTGGTGAGCGCTGGGACAGCCCGCCCTCGCACTCCGAGGGGCCCCAGCACAATGATGGGCCCGCGGCGTGGTGGTGCTGCTGGGGGTGGTGGGCATTGGGTGATGTGGGATTGGGGGGGGTGGGAGTGGTGGGGTCAGAGGCCAGAGGCACTTAGCGGAAGTGGGGAGAGGGAAGAAGGAGTGAGGAGTAGGTTTGGTGGCTCTCACTATCAGGCCTCTCTCCCAGGGATCCCGTGGGAACCGGAAGCCACTCGCTGGGTTCCCACGCGTCTTCAGCAGGGAGAAACCAGCCTGGAAGGGTGTGGTGGAGTGTGGAACTGAACCTCCGTGTGGGTCTTGAGTTTTACAGGCCCCTCTCCACGAAGACACCCGATGCCTGTGGGTGTCGCCATTGCCGTGACAGTCTCACCCACGCAGGTGTGTGGCTCCCGTCGAAGACCAGAACGAAACCCCAGAGACAAGATACATCCCCGGAGTGATGGTTTGAGGATGGATTCCCGTGTCCCGCAATGTGGGCAGTCTGCGGTGCTGGCGGTTTTGTGGGAGAGCAGAGAAGGTCACTGCTCTTCCTCCCTTCCCTGGATGTTTCTTTCTGGGTCTGCGGGAATCAGGCAAACTGTCAACAATTCAGAATCTCATTAGTGGTGGTTGTGGGGCTGGAAGTGTGAGCTACTATATGCGTGTGCAGGCACACGCAGAGGGGCGAACAGCGTGGAATCAATCAGGCTTCAGTTCCCCTGAGTGTGGCTCCTCTGTTATCAGTCAGGGCTGTCAGTCTGGCGCTCCGCTGTGGGGCTCGGCCTGGGGATATGTGGTCGGTAAACCACGTGGGTGAATATCCCACGGCAACCCGAGTCCCCGTCTTTTGTCTTTGAAACCTGGCCCATTTCAGCCGGCCAGGCAGGGGACGAGCGAGTGCCCGCCGGCTAGCCCAACCCTCAGCGCGGCGGGCACTTCCATTTTCGGGCTGGCTGCTGTTGTTGCTAAGGATCGAGTTGCTTTTCTCCTGCCTTCCTAAGTCGCATGTCTTCAAACCCCTCCCTCTGTCCCTGTTTCCCTCTGTCTTTCCCTCCGTTCCTCACTGCCTCCCTCTCTCTGTCAGTCAGTGCCTCCCTCCCTCCCTCCATCCCTGTCTCCCTGCCTTCCAAAGTCTCTCCGCCCATCATTCCGTCCCTCTAGGTCTCCCGATCCTCTCTCCACCTGTGCCTGCCACCTACCTGGAAGGTCAGCATCGGTTGTGCCGGGGTCTGGTGTCTCGTCCCTCAGCCAGGCTCCACAGTGGCAGCTCCTGGGAAAGGCCGCCCAGAGGTATGAGTTAACTTGGCTGTGGTTGAGTGGAGAGGAGGGGGAGTGAAAACCCTGGAGGAGAAGGCTGCCCGGCCGGTGTTTGTGGGACAGGTCTCCGCAGCCAGGGGAAGGGCGCGTACTGCGGGGCAGGGGTGGCGGGTGGTGGTCAGCAGGGGAGTGCGTTAGCCGGAAGAGGCAAAGAAACTCTGCAGGGCTGCTCCCACAGGAGGCCAGGTGGCTGCCACAAACCAGCAGCGTCTTGTGATTGGCCCGGCTCGCCTGCTGTTACTGGGCACAGCTCACGGAAGTCCCGGGGCCTTGGGAAGAAGAATCAGTTCTCCTTTGTGTGGAGTCTCTCTCCGGGCCCAGTCCTAAGAAGCAGGAATGCCAGGCGGCTCTGCCCAGAGGGAATACACGCCCTACATGCCCAGTGGTTCCCCGAAGAGGCCACCGACTATTACCGTGACCCATTTTGCTTCGCGTCTAAATCTCCTCCAGCAGAGCCCAGTTATTCTTCCTCGCTGAGGGGTAGTTCCAGCCAGTGGGCTCTTCCCATTCCTGCAGCTCCCAGGGACTGGTTTCTAGAAGGTTCATGCAGAAACTCTGGGCACGCCAGGGCTCATCCAGCAACAGACCTGGGAGATGAGTCGAGCACCTGGGCTCCTGGGGCGTGGGAGTGTGCTGGGTTGGCTTACATCCTCCTGGCATGAGACCCCCTCCGAGGCGGCCCGGGCAGATGGAACTGCCCCGGCCAGGGGTTTTCCCCACCCGCCCAGGCGACCTGGGGCCCCCCTGGCCCCAGCCACACCACAGGTGCCTGGGACGTGGTGGGGCAAGCTTGAAATACCTTTGCCCTGTGTGGTCCAGCTTGAGCGGGTCCTGGCTGTCCCACCACTAAGGGGCCCGGCAGTCCGTGCAGCACTGCATGTCAGTTCCCACCGGGCATTTCTTGGGGAGTGCTTGGGAGGCCACCGAGGAAGGGGTTGGAGAGGGACCCGTCCCGAGGGAGGAGCCAGGCGGCGTGACAATCCCCGACAGGAGCCACAACCAGGAGGAGGGGTGACACCCGCCAGAGGCCGCGTTGCAGGGGCCGCCTGCATGCGCCGGGCCCACAAAAAACGTTCCAGGTGCCTGGCCCTTCCCGGTTCTGAAACTGGTGTGAATCATGGACTGGCTGGGAGGCCCGTCTCACCGGGCCAGCCCTTCTGTTGGCGATGCCTGAAGCGATTCTTCTCCAAGTCACCGAGGCAGCAGGGGCCGTCTGGGATGGGGTGGCGGAGGTCGCTTTCACCTGCCTTTTTCGCGGGATGCGTCTCCCGGCCAGGGCAGGGGTGCCAGTGCTGCCTCAGCCATGACCTTCGTTCTGTAAACAGATCTGGGGACACTGGGCTCTGGGTGGCAATGGCCTGGACCAGCCGTTCTCGGTGGCAATGCCAGTGCAGGTTCAGCTCAAATGAGCTCACCAGGGGCCTCCCTACGCGCTTTGCCCTCGGGGTCCCAGGCAGGTCTCCTCCGCTGTCCTCGTCCTCAGGCCCGGCGACTGGGGTGCCATTCAGAGGTGTCCGGGAGTGCCATCTAGAAGGGGAGCACGCCACGGCATTCCAGGTCCAGCCAGGAGGCCGATGGGGCAACCAGTGTGAGAAGCAACTACGAGGCCCACAGGCAGGGAGGCTCCACCCCTTCTTGCCTGCCACTGAGCCATGGGACACCCGCCCTCGCCCTCCGAGGGTTCCCAGCGCACTGATGCCCCTCGGGAGGCGTGAGGTGGTGATGGTGGGGTTGGTGGCATTGGGTGACGATGGGGTTGGGGTGGGAGGGGTGGGGCCAGAGGCCAGAGAGACGCAGCGGAAGGTGGAGGGGGGGGGGAAGGGGTGAGGGGTGGGTTTCTGGAGAATGGCTCTCCGGGCCTCTCCAGGCATCCAACAGTAACAGAGAAAAGCAGCTCTCTGGGTTCCCACACGTCTTCACCAGGGGAGAAACCAGCCTGGATGGGTGGAGTGTAGTGGACTGAACCTCCGTGTGGGTCTTGAGTTTTCAGGCCCCAACTCGGTAACAAGCCGATGCCTACGTTGGCATCGCCGTTACGTGGCAGTCTCACCACTGCAGGTGTGTGGCTGACATCGAATGAAGCGAGAACTGAGACAAGATACATCCCGGTGTAAGCAAGCGGCCGATGGATTCCCCACCAACCATAGCGTGGGGGTCTGCAGTGTGGCTGGTTTGGAGGGTGGGCGAAGAGAGGATGCGGCTCTTCCTCCCTTCCCTGGATGTTTCTGGGTGCCGGCAGGGGCTCGAGGCTGACCATCAGCTTATGGTCAACCTCTCGGGGGTGGGGGTGTGGCGGGGAGAGGCGTGTGCAGCCCCTGCAGAGGGGCCAAGCAGGTGGAATCAATCAGCTTCTGGTCACTCCTGGTTTGGCTCCTCTGTGGTCGGTGGTCGGGGCTGTCGGCCTGGCACTCGGCTGTGGGGCTCGGCCTGGGGAATTGTGGTCGGTGAAGCCACTTGGCTGGGTACCAAGCAACTTCCCGAGGTCCCGTCTTTTGTCTTTGAGGAAACCGCCCATTCCTTGGGAGACGGAACGGGGGAGAAAGAGTGCCCCGCCAGCTGCCACCAAGCCCTCAGCCCGCGCCTGTGCCGCCTATTTCGGGCGTGGAACTGCTGTTGCTCAGGGGAGTCCGGGAAGGCGACTTTTTCCTCACCTTCCTCCCTGGGTCCCTTGCCCTCCCGCCCCTCCATCTACGGCGCTCTGTCCCTACTTCATTCCCTCGTTCCTCACTGCCTCCCTGCCTCCGTGGTGTTCCACCTCCTCCCTCCCTCCATCCCTGCCTTCCAAATTCTCTCTGCCCATCCTTCCGTCCCTCTAGGTCTCCCGTTCCTCTCAACACCTGTGCCGTCCTTCCCTCCCGTCTGGAAGGGTCAACATCCCGGGTGTGCCCGGGGTCTGGTCGCGCCCACAGCCCCAAGCTCCCACAGGTAACGCGCTCTTGGGGAGCTACAGAGGCATGGGTTAACGGCGGCAGTGAAGCCCGGGAGGTGCAGAGGCGAGCTTGAGGGGGACTGAAACTGGGCGCTGCCCTTTCGCCTGGTGTTTCCAGGCGAGTTCTCTACCCTGCCCAGGTAATGATGCATATTGCGGGGGTAGCTCGATGGTCAGGCAGGGGTTGGGTGGTGGGAAGGCAAGGCTCTGCGGGGCTGCCACCAGAGGCCAGGTGGCTGCCTACAGAAACCCAGTGCGTGGGCGTCAAACCTGCTGGTACCTGCCGACTTGGGGATCCCGAGGCGCCAGAATGGCGGATTCTCGCCCTTTTATGCGGAGATCGCGACCGTCCTAGAGAGCAGGAATGCCAAGCGGGTCGCTGGAGGAAGACTGCGGCATCTATTGCGTGTCCTAAAAGCTCCTCCAGCAGAGCCAGTATTCTTCCTGTGAGAGTAGTTCAACCCGGCAGGCTGCTTCCAGTTCCTGCAACTCCCGGGGCCACCGGTTTCTAGAAGGGGCGCCTGCTACGAAAACTCAGAACCGCCAGGAGATCATCAAGCAGCTTAGTCTGGAGGTAGAGACAGTGCCGAATACAAGGAGGGAGGCACCTGGTTGGCTTGTATTTGCTCGCGTAGGCCCCTCCGAGCGTGCTGGGAGTGAGCTACCCTGGCTGCAGGTTCCCCACGCCTAAGCGACCCTGCGGACTAGCCCCAGCGCCACCACTGAGTACCCTGGGGCGTGGGTGGCATAAGCATGCAGCCCTGTGGCCCAACTTGAGCAGGTCCTGGCTGTGTCCTACATTACTCAGGGCCCGGCGGTCCGTGTGCTGCTGGCTCACGTCCTGGGGCATTTCCTTGGGGGAGATGCGGAGGCCTTTTGAGTCTGAGGTGGGAGAGGGGCCGCCGGGAGGAGCCAGGCTGGCGTGGGCCAAACCCGTGCGGGGTGCCAGGGAGCAGGGTGACACCCACCAGGGGCCGTGTTGCAGGGGCATACCTATGTGCACCCGACCACCTGCCACCCTGTTCCCACGTGCCTGGCCCTTCGGTTCTGAAACCAGGCCTTGAAACCTGGACTCCGAGTGGGGCCCATCACTCAGGCCAGTCTTTCCCTGGTGGCGTGCCACGGAAGAGTCGCTACTGCAAGAGTCTCTCCGAGAAGCAGGGCATCTGGGATGTTGGATAGCGGAAGTCTGCTTTTGCATGCCTTCCTTCTCCTAACCCCAGAGACAGCGTCTCCCGACCAGGCGGATTCCCACCGTTGCTGCTCCCCTCCAGCTGGCCATTGTCTCTGCGTTCTGAAACAAGATCGGGATCCTGGGCTCCGGAACAACAATGGCCTGAGCCAGCATTTTCGAGATTGGCGGCGCCGATTCTGGGTTCAGCTCAAAGCTGCGTAGCTCACAGGGGCTTGCTTTGCCTAGGGATCCAGACGAGTCTTCTTCGCCGTCCTCGTCCTCGGGCTTCCGTGGTGTGGGTGCCGTTCAAAGGCGTTGGGAGAGACATCGCAGGGAGCACCGCACGGCATTCCGGTCCAGCCAGGAGGCCGGCGCAGACAGCCAGCGGCTCTGCCAGAGCCCACAGGCAGGGGAGGCTCCACCCCTTCTTGCCTGCCGCAGACATCCTGGGACGGCCACCCTCGCCCTCCGAGGGCCCCATGCTGCGATGCCCCGAGCGTGGTGGTGCTGGTGGGGGTGGGAGGCATTGGGTGAGGAGGTGGGGTTGGGGTGGTGGGAGGGTGAGGCAGGGCCGAAGTATGGCGGAATTGGGAGGGAAGGGGTGAGGGGGTGGGTTTGGTGGGGGCGCTGGCTCTCGGGCCTCTCTCAAGGCCGGGAACTGGGCTTTGGCGCTTTCCTGGCCCCATGGCGTCTTCAGCAGGGAGAAACCAGCCTGGAAGGGTGGAGTGGAGTGTGGAACTGAACCTCCATTATGGGTCTTGGTTTACAGGCCCAGCCCCTGCGAGCCTGCGATGCCTGGCAGGTGTCGCCGTTGCTGTGACAGTTTCACCCAGCCACGGGTGTGTGGCTCACATCCGAACCAGGAAACCCAGAGACAAGATACATCCCAGTGATGGCTTGTGATGGATTCCGTGGAGTCTGGTGTGTGGCCACGTTTGGAGGGAGGTCGAAGGGGGGTATGTTTTCACTCCCTTCCTGGATGTTTCTGTGTGCCCGCCCGGGCTCGGGAAGCGAACTTGATCAACATAGGTGTAGGGGTGGGTGTTGAGCAGGAGGCGTGACTTACCGGCCCACTTGCGGAAGGGCGAGCAGCGTGGAATCAGAATGGGCTTCCAGTCTTCCTGAGTGTGGCTCCTCTGTGTGGTGGGTGGTGGGGCTATCGGCCTGGCTCGCTTCGGGGCTCGTCCCTGGGATGTGTGGGTGACCACGTGGGTGGAGCCCCATGGCAACCCACGGGGTACCCGTCTTTTGTCTTTGAGAAACCCGCGCATTGCGGGCAACAGGAGCTGGGGTGAGCAGGTGCCCGCCGTGCCATAGCCTTCAGCCCACGCCTGTACTTACTGGCTATCCCGGGCCTTGAGGGCTGTTGCTCAGGGGTCCAGAACCATTTTTCTCCCACCTTCCTCCTCGGTCCCTTGCTCCCTCCCGCCCTCCCTCTGTCCCTGTGTCCCTCTGTCATTCCCTCTGACCCTCACTGCCACCCTCTCTCTGTCGGTCAGTACCTCCCTCCCTCCTTCCCTCCATCCCTCCCTCCCTGCCTTCCAAATTCTCTCCGCCCATCCTTCCGTCCCTCTAGGTCTCCCATTCTTCTCTCCACCTGTGCCTGCCTTCACTCCCGCCTGGAAGGGTCAGCATCCCGTGTGCGCCTGGGGTCTGGGGTCTGTGTACAGCAGCCAGGCAATCCACGGTGGAAGTTCCTGGGAGGCGCAGAATACTGAGGTTGGCCCGGGCAGGCAGTCAGGCTGGTGCCAGAGGCGAGCCCCAGGAGGAGAGCCTGGACGCTACCAGACCCGGTGTTTGTGGGACAGGGGTCTCCACAGCCAAGGGAAGGGCGCTGCAGGGGTGGCGTAGCCAGCCGGCAGGCGGGGGTGGGGTGGCGGAAATGCAAGAGAGCTCTGCCGGGGCTGCTCCCACAGGAGGCTAGGTGGCTGCCCACAAACGCCGCGTGGTAGGCGCCCTGCCTGCCCCAGTACCTGGGCAGGCTCGGGATCGGGATGCCAGGAAGAATGGCAGTTCTCCTTTCTGCTAGGTCTCTCCCGGGCCCAGACCTAGGAGGCAGGAATGACAGGTGGGTCTGTCCGGAGGGAAGACACTCCCCTCTATGCCCAGGCAGGTGTTCCCCGCGAAAGAGAGGCCACCGCCCTGCTGCGACCCAGATCCGCAGCCGGCGTAAAATAAAGCAGCTCCTCCAGCAGAGCTCGGCTTTCTTCCTCGCTGCGGGGTGGTTCCAGCCTGGCGGGCTCTTCTGATTCCTGCAGCACCCCCGGGGCCTCGGTTTCTAGGTAAGTGTGTGCGTGCTGCAGAAACTCTGGGCACGATCCGGGCTCTCATCCAGCAGCAGGCTGGAGGAGTGGAGGCAGAGTGCCGGGCTCCTGTGGGGCTGAGGAGGAGGGCTCAGGACGGCATTTGCTCATGTGACATGGAGCCCTCGGCCCGGGCTGGGAGGTGGAGACTGCCCGGCAGGGGTTCCCAGCCGCCCGGCCCTGGGTCCCCTGGCCCCAGCCTCCCTGCACCGGACTGCCCCTGAGAGGCGTGGGTGGGCGCAAGCTGCGATCTTGGCCTGGCCCCAACAGGTGGGCAACATCCCCACAGGCGCAGGGGCCCGGCAGGCCATCGCGCTGCGTGTCCCTGTCCCTCAGGCATTTGCTCGGCGGGGGGGGTGCGGAAGAACCACGGGCATCTGGGGTGGGAGGGGAGCCCGCCGGGAGGAGGGAGCCAGGGGCTGGGCGTGGGCAGCATCCCCTCCTGCCAGGTCCAGCTTGACCAGGGAGCAGGGTGAGCACCGCCCGGGGCAGCGTTGCAGGGGCGGCATGGCGACACCACCAGGTGCGGGTGCCTGGCCCTTCGTTGTGAAATCAGGCGTGAATCCTGGACTCTGGGAGGTCCGTCTCTCTGGCCAGTCCTTCCCTTGTGGCGATGCCTGGAAACCGATAGTTCTCAAGGCACCGGGCAGCAGAGCCTGGGATGGGGTGACCAGGAGTCCGCTTTACCTGCCTTCTTTGGGGCCGCGTCTTTCCAGGGCAAGTGGAATTCCTTTGGTGCTGCCTCTGCTGGCGTGACCTCTCTTTCTGAAACCAGATCTGGACCATGGGCTCCGGAACGCCAATGGACTGGTCCAGCCGTTCTCGTGTGAAGCCGGGCATGGGATCGCTCAAAGAAGGAGGTCCTTGGGGCCTCATCTTGCCTCAGGGTCCAGAGGAGTCTCCTCCACCGTCCTGGGTCACCGGGCTTCGTGGGGAGGGGTGTAGTTGAAGGTGGCCGGGAGAGCCGCCATGAGCAGCACCGCCGGCGTTCTGTCAGCCAGGGTCAGGCGCGAGAGAGCCAGGGGCTCGCGAGCCCACAGGCAGGAAGGCTCCACCCCTTCTTGCCTGCGCTGAGCCCTGGGACAGCCGCGCCCCTACTCGCCTTCCGAGGGAGCCTGGCGCACCGATGCTCCCGGGCAGTGGCACTTTGAAGTGGGGCATTGGGTGAAGTGGGGTTGGGGGTGGGTGGGGTGGGGCGGGACGCCAGAGATGCAGCGGAAGGGGAGAGAGGTGGAAGGGGTGAGGGGAGGGGTTTTGAGGCGGGGCTGGCTCTCCGGGCCTCTCCAGGGATAACTTGCGGGAACTGGAAGCCGCTCCGTGGGTTCCCCAGCGTCTTCAACAGGAGAAACCAGCCTGGAAGGGTGGAGTGGAGTGTGGAACTGAACCTCCGTGTGGGTCTTGGGTTTCTGAGCCCCTCTCCACTTGAAGACACCCGATGCCTGTGGGTGTGCATGCTTTGCAGTGTTCAGTCTCCCTTGCATGAAGTGTGCCAAACCCCACTCAGACCAGAGCAAAACCCCAGAGACAAGATACATCCCCAGGGGATGGCTTGGCGATGGATTCCCGTCACCATAGCGTGGAGATTCTTCAGTGTGGCCCGTTTGGAGGGAGGGCGAGAGAGGATGCTGCTCTTCCTCCCTTCCCTGGATGTTTCTGGGTGTCCGCAGGGCTCCGGAAGCAAACTGTCAACATGGTCAGCCTCTCGGGGTGGGGGTGGGGCTGGAGAGACGTGAGCTACCGGCCCCCTTGCAGAGGGCCGAGTGACGTGGAATCACGAAATCAGGCTTCAGTCCTCCTGAGTGTGGCTCCTCTGTGGTCGGTGGTCGGGGCTGTCGGCCTGGCGCTCCGCTGCGGGGCTCGGCCTGGGGATGTGTGGTCAGTAAACCACGTGGGTGAATACCCCACGGCAACCCGAGTCCCCGATCTTTTCTCTTTGAGGAAACTCGCCCATTCCTTGGTTGACATAGCAAGTGAGCAGGGGTGCCCACCGGCCGCCCGCCAGCCCTCTCAACCCGGCATAGCCTGGCACCTGCGTTTTCCGCGGGCCTTGATTGCTGCTGTTGCTCCAGGAGTCGAGGAGCCTGCTTTTTCTCCCTGCCTTCCTCCCTGGGTCCCTTGCTCCCTTCCGCCCTCCCTCTGTCTATGTGTAACTCTGTCTTTCCCTCCGTTCCTCACTGCCTCCCTCTCTCTGTCCGTCAGTCCCTCCCTCCCTCCTTCCCTCCATCCCTCCCTCCCTGCCTTCCGAAGTCTCTCCGCCATCCTTCCGTCCCTCTAGGTCTCCTGTTCCTCTCTCCACCTGTGCCTGCCTTCCCTCCCGCCTGGAAGGGTCAGCATCCCCAGTGTGCCCGGGGTCTGCAGTCTACGTACAGCCGCCAGGCCCTCCACGGTGGCAGCTCCTGCGAGGCCGCTGTGGCACGGTTTGGCGATTTATGGTGGAGGCGGGGCGGGAGGCCGAGCCCGGGGAAGGAAGACCTGGATGCTGCCAGACCCGGTGTTTAAGCAGGACAGGCTCTCCACTAGCCGAGGGAAGGGCATGCGCCTGGGGAGGGGCAGCCGGTGGTCAGTCGGGGGTGGGGTGGCGAAAAGGCTAGAAAGCTCTACCGGGGCTGCTCCCACAGGAGGCCAGGTGGCTGCCCGCAAACCCGCATTTGAGCGGAAGACTATCTGCCTGCTGGAACCTGGGCCGGCTTCTGGATCCCCGGGACGCCTAGGAAAGAATGGCAGTTCTCCTTTGTGCGGAGACTCTCACCGGGCCCAGTCCTAGGTGGCAGGAATGCCAGGCGGGTCAGCACGGAGGGAAGACACGCCCCTCCATGCCCAGCCAAGTGTTCCCCGTGAAAGAGAAGCCACTGCACTGCCACCCCGTCAGGAGCCAGCGTCCTAAGGGTCCTCCATTAGAGCTCGATATTTTTCCTCGCTGAGGGGTGGATCCAGCCAGGCGGGCTCTTCCGATTCCTGCAGCTCCCCCGGGGCCTCGGTTTCACAAGTAGTGCGCCCAGCTGCAGGGGAAACTCTGGAGCATGGGAGCTCATCAGCAGCATGCTGGAGGAGTGGAGGCAGCCCGAGCTCCTGAAGTGATTGAGAAGGGCTCCCGGACGGCCCATTTGCTCCTGAGGGCAGGCCTTCGGGGGCGGTAGGCTGGGAGGTGGAGCTTCCCCGTCTTGGGGTTCCCACGTCACCCAGGCGACCTGGGGCCCCCGGCCCCAGCCCCACCACGGACTACCTGGCGTGGGTGGCCGCCGGCGCCTTGGCCTGTGGCCCCAGCGAAGGCGGGCCCTGGCTGTCCTACCACGCAGGGGATGGGCAGGCTGTCGTGCTGCATGTCCTGGTCTCCCGGGCATTTTTCTCGGGGGTGAGGCGTCTGAGTGTTGGACAGGGCCCCTTCGGGAGGAGCCAGGGTGGCGTAGGCAAAATGCCCGCCTGTCGTGGCCACCGACCAGGGAGCAGAGAGACACCAGCCGGGGGCTGCGTTGCATAGAAATTTGGGTCTTCTTTCTACCTATAGAAGTGGCTACTTAGAGTGTTCTTGTATTGTAAAGAGGAGACAGGTAGGCTCCCATGTCTTTCTATGTAATTGCCAAGTTGCTTGAACCAATACAGTTGAGAACATCCAAAGTGGGTCATTGGGACAACTGGGTCCTGAGGGGAATCCTGGGATGTGGGTCCAAAGAACTAGTTGGATTCTTCAAGTTAGAAGAACTTTAGACAGAACTGTGTACATTACTTTGTAAATAGCTACAGGTTTCTGGGAGACGCGTGGCTGAGTGCTTTCTGACCTACCGCCCATCACACACACACACAAGTCGGGGCTCAGTGAACTGGACAGTAGATCTGGACCTTGGTGGGGGACCACAGTTTCACTGCAGCTTTCGCTATATCGCCTTCTGCTTAAGCAGCCTGCTAGTTGCCTTCCTACAAAATCAAGTACAGTCCAGTCAGCTGTCCCCATGCAGACCCTGAGATTTCACAATCTGTAACGCTGCTATGTCCCTGTTCATCGTAACAGCCTGACCCACTCCCTGTCGTGCTGCCTAGTACGACACAATGGTGCCCAGTCCCGAGCCTGGATAATTTTGTGTGTCACCTCTGCCTTGACCCCGCTATTTTGAGAATCCTCCCATTGCCTGCTGTTCCACGGTCGCCATTTCCAAGTAAACCATTACTGAGAGGAGAGGTTCTCAAATTTCATCAGCAAATTCTCATTTTGAGTACAGCCCCAAAGGGGACACAATATTCACAGGTAGGCCACTGGTCTCATGCTACCAATCACATCTAATACTGCTCTCCGCCAACCATATTTCGCACCAATTGGTCAATATTGGCAGGCAGTTCCCACAACTCCATGTCATTTACTGTAGGCTGCAGCTGCTCAACGCGGGAAGCTGCCGCCCAGCAGGAGGGGCCCGCAAGACAGGGAA
>JAKGGE010001568.1:0-70113 GCA_023748175.1 Hoolock leuconedys
TCTTCTTTCTACCTATAGAAGTGGCTACTTAGAGTGTTCTTGTATTGTAAAGAGGAGACAGGTAGGCTCCCATGTCTTTCTATGTAATTGCCAAGTTGCTTGAACCAATACAGTTGAGAACATCCAAAGTGGGTCATTGGGACAACTGGGTCCTGAGGGGAATCCTGGGATGTGGGTCCAAAGAACTAGTTGGATTCTTCAAGTTAGAAGAACTTTAGACAGAACTGTGTACATTACTTTGTAAATAGCTACAGGTTTCTGGGAGACGCGTGGCTGAGTGCTTTCTGACCTACCGCCCATCACACACACACACAAGTCGGGGCTCAGTGAACTGGACAGTAGATCTGGACCTTGGTGGGGGACCACAGTTTCACTGCAGCTTTCGCTATATCGCCTTCTGCTTAAGCAGCCTGCTAGTTGCCTTCCTACAAAATCAAGTACAGTCCAGTCAGCTGTCCCCATGCAGACCCTGAGATTTCACAATCTGTAACGCTGCTATGTCCCTGTTCATCGTAACAGCCTGACCCACTCCCTGTCGTGCTGCCTAGTACGACACAATGGTGCCCAGTCCCGAGCCTGGATAATTTTGTGTGTCACCTCTGCCTTGACCCCGCTATTTTGAGAATCCTCCCATTGCCTGCTGTTCCACGGTCGCCATTTCCAAGTAAACCATTACTGAGAGGAGAGGTTCTCAAATTTCATCAGCAAATTCTCATTTTGAGTACAGCCCCAAAGGGGACACAATATTCACAGGTAGGCCACTGGTCTCATGCTACCAATCACATCTAATACTGCTCTCCGCCAACCATATTTCGCACCAATTGGTCAATATTGGCAGGCAGTTCCCACAACTCCATGTCATTTACTGTAGGCTGCAGCTGCTCAACGCGGGAAGCTGCCGCCCAGCAGGAGGGGCCCGCAAGACAGGGAACCCCACCTTATAGCTCTGTGCTCCCATAAATACACACTCCCTATATTGAACTGTATTCTGTCTGCTGGTCTTGTTAAGTTCCATTATGCCAAAATCCATTCCCACCTATGCTGTCCCAGGTCATGCCAGGCTAACTAGCCAGCTTCTGCAGCTTATCTGAATATGAGGCTTCCTACCCAAACAGAAAACCAACAGATTTCCTTTCTAAGTGCTGTAGATCTTTCCTATTCAAACTTTGGCGCTTGTCAGAGCTGGCGAAAGTATGGATGGATGTTAGTAAGACAAGCAATTTTTCTAGAGACTGCTCTCAGGCTGAGCGCTGGTGCTATCATACTTACTGCAGCCTCAACCTCTCTGAGTTTCGGGCACCTCCCACCTCAGCCTCTCTCCTAGAAGTGTTTGGACTATATAGGGTACATGTATCACCACTAGTGTAGTTTTTAAATGTTTATATTGTAGACAGAGTCTCACTATGTTGCTCTGTGACTGGTTCCCAACTCTAGACCTACATGTTCCTGCTTCAGCTCTCTCAATGTGCTGGTGGCTCAAGGCTTACAGCAGTTTCTTTGGACAAGGTCTTTTACAGAGCTCTCTCGTATTGTATTGGTCACTGCCTACTAGTAAGTAAGGGAAGGTTAAGGCAAGGCTGGTGTGAAAATGAAATTCTAGGTATTCACAAAAATTTCATGGTCAGGCTACCTCTGCTACAAATTGAAAGGCTCTTCCGCCAATTGCTTAATAGATAAGTAGAGCCCAGGAATGTGGGCGTGAGCTGTTCTGTGTGTGTGCAGCTCTCAAGCAACAGCTAAGATTGTAGGGCCTGATGTGCAGTGCCCGCTCTCTGGAGAAGAGGAGGCCGCCCCAATCCCATGTGGTTGTCAGGGATGGGTGACAAAGGCTCTTGTCAATAAACACAGGCACACATGTGATGAGATCCAGCTCAGGGTATCATGGAGGGGTCAGCAGCATTCGCTCTTCCAGCTGGCGATTCAGAGTCTGAGAGACTCTCAACCCACCCACATGCCTCCCCGATGCTTTCAGTGACTAAGTGAGGAGAATAGATGCATGTCTCGGGTGCACGCCTGGGTTTCTCAGTGATGCTCCTAGGTGTCAGTGACATCAAGAGAGACAGGGTTCTCCTTCGCACCTAAGCCATGTACGGTACCCCAAGCACCTCACATAGCTGGGAATCAAAGGTGTGTGTTTCAAAATAGAAATGGTCATGACACTAAGTAGCAATTTCAACATGGAGGAAAGTATGTATCCTTGTTATACCATGGGGTTGAATGTCTTTGACCATATATTCCTATCTGTTTCCATGTCACCTGAAGTCGGCCTCATATAGAAGTCAAACACTTCTCACTTGCCTCCCATTCAAGTATGAAATGAAATAAATGAATGGGGTGTGCACAAGAACCGATAAACGTATTCCCACGTGAGAACGTGTGTGAGGTGCCGACTCATGAGGCCAGTGTTGTAGCAATCTAAAGTGTTGTCTCTGGTGTGTGAGGTCCACACAGAGCACTCTGAGACGGCCTGTTTCAAACAATTGCTGGGCAGGAGGATGTCACATGGACTGTCCAGGTAGCGTGGTCTAGGAGTTCGTCACACACTTCATAGGTAGAAGTCTAGAGAGGGTTCCGGGTCAAGGCAATGCCACTTGCTCTCTTTCTAGCCTCGCTAGAATTTCAAGTTGGTTATTAGCTGAAGCGTGCTCAGGTATTTCTAGACACTCACCCCAGAGAGCAGGACAGCTCCCAAAGGCTACAGCCAGTTCAGTACAGGCTTAAGGTACCTGCCGCCCAAAGCACAGCATTCCAAACACATGCTGGAACACATATAACATGGTCTCATGAGAACAGTGACTTCTAAAAGGACCTGGTGTGTCACGCTTATTTTCTAATATCAAGTTTGAAAACAAACGGCTTTTCCATAAGCATTTATCCTCAAAAACCATCTTGTTTCAAGTTAGCCTAGGCACCTGTGGGTTTACCAACTTAGGGTCTGAATTGCATCTGTTTAATATTATCCCACCAAGGCTGGCCCTAACGAATGAAGGCTACGCTCTAACCCAACCCAGCCCTGGAAACACCTCCCTCTACAGCAGCCCGGAATGGCTTTACCAGCCTGTACCGTCTAGATTGCTGGGACCTGTTGGCTGGCCCGCTGCGAATGCAAGTCGGGAAGATGAAGCTCAGTGGTATTGCAGAGACAAATGGCCACGCCTTTGGGGACTCAATCCAGAACAAGAGAGCTGGCTTCCACCAGAGGCAGGTAGATGGGCTCCTGCTGGGCCAGCCATAGTGGAGAGAAGCCAGGCCAAGAAGGAGATGGTTTTAGTTGTTCACAGGGGACCGGGACAGTTAGAGGGAGAAGATCCATCACTGTCGTTGTAGCGTTGACAGCCTGAAGTCTGTTCTAGAAAACAGAGTTCAGCTGTTGAAGGAGGGTGTGGAATTTCAGGAAATGAGCGATCTTGCATGAAAGCCGACAAGACGCCACCGCACTGAGATTGCACCGCGTACATAGGACTACGTAAAGCCATACGTAACCTTCCATGTTTGGCCTGTGTTTTTGAAAAAGTAGTATCGAAGTACGTGCCACATAGGAGAAATGTCTCTCTCATAATTCAAACTCTTGGGGCTACTTTTCAAAATAAACAGGTATAGCAGGGAAAAGGCAGGAATTATCCCAAAAAGGATCTGATAGTTTCTAATCCCTCGCGATCGCCAAAAAGTTATGAATGAAAAAGTCTCACCATGTTTCCATAAAATAATATACATTAGCCTTAAAATTATTGTTGCTTCTAGCTGAAACCAGTGGTTTTTGTGTAAAAAGGATATAAGTCCCAAAATGAAAGTACCAAAGTCCAGTCAAAGTCATATGTTATGAAAATCAATGTTTTGTCTTCAAATTGTCGGGACAACCACATCCAAAGATCACGGTGGAATCGCAGGGTTTGGTAATTCAAGAAAAATATTCTTCACGAAGCTGCGTACATGAAGAGCATGGTGACGAATGTGCCACCACCACATGCGAGAGATGGCCCAAATGAATTCCCTCACATTCCCAGCAAAGTCCTCGAATATCCAGAACATTTCACACGTTGTTGGGAAGGGAGAGGAGGTTTTCATTAATTCTAGAAAGGAGGTGCGTTCCCGTGCGCGGTGCGCGGGGAGTGGGGCGTGGGGGAGCTAATTGCTTTACGTGTGGTTGTTCCTTCTTGCCTCTTTAAGAGTTTGTCAAACCAGTTTTTCCCGGTAATGTACGCTCTCTGCTGCCTGTAATCCAGCCCACCCATCGCGCGGCGATGGTACACAAATCAATATGGCTTCCCGCAGAAGAACTTCCAGCGTCAAAATTGACTTTACGCCCTTATCAGAGTCAGCGTCTTGTCAATTTGTTGTAGACTTCTTTGTAAATGTTTCGCCACGCATAATTGATCGCCGCCATCCTCCAGCCTTCGCAAGTCCCTATGCGGGTTTCAGAAACTGGCTGCCACCCGGGACTGCTTCCGCCTCGGTGATGTTCGTTAGAAGGTGGGGTCGCCCCTTCACGGTAGATGAAGTCCACCAGTTTCTGGTTGCTCGCCGGTCCGAAAGCGTTCTTCATCCGCTAATGTGAGGCTCTTCCTGCAAGGCTCTTCCTTGTGGAGGTCTCCTCCTCCAGTCTCCAGGTCGCCATAATTCACCTTTGAAAGTCAATCTGCAGGTCTCTTGGATGGCTCTCCCTGGTAGTTGATGTTCAGGCATAATAGTCCACAGGAAATTTGAAAGAACCCCTCGACCAAATCCTTCTCTGTAGTGGGAAATCAGTGAGAGCACCAGTTGACGCTTTACGCCAGGCCTTCGCCTTTCAGCAGTTTCTTCTCCAACCAGCCACGTTTCAACACCAACTGCCCTGCTTTCCGCGCAGTAGTTATTCCCTGCAGGCACCGGTCTGGTTCTGTGTTAGCTGACACTTTACCACTGCTACAAAAACGGAGGATCTTGAAATTTGAACCAGACCATCATTTCAATGGACGGCTCCTGTGGAAAAGCAAGGCTGGCGGTCGTCTATATCCCGCATCGGCCAGCCTTTTGCAACGGTATGCTGACGGGATTGGGGCAGTTTAGCCACCAGGCGTCTGAGGTCCTTTGAGGTCTCCTCTCTGAAAACGCTGGACCTGACGCTTCCTTTTTCTATTGGCAAGCCGAGAAGAAGCGCCCAGCTGATGCGGAGAGTGATGTACATACCTGCCCAGTCACTTCCGCACCCTCTTCCACCGAATACCCCCGCAGCATCACACCCGGGAAGCGTCAGGGTTTCGCGTCGCCCAGTGTCTTTCCCTTCCTTCAGAGCTGGGGCGAGGGGCTGTGAGAGACTGGGCTGATGCCCTCCTCCTGCTATGGGAGGCAGGACATAAGAGTTGAGGCGCGTTCTTCCCCTCTCACAAAATGCCACAGTGTCAGGGAATCCCGGCAGGCTTCCGGGGGCTTTGGTAAACACATGCGTGCTTGCATTCCAACTGGAGTATACGGCTATCGCGACCGTCCCAGGGCACCTGGAGTAGGATCAGTGGCCATGCACGCTGGTGAGCCGTCACAGCGCAGGACGCTTGGAGTAGGATCGATGGCCAGTCCGCGCACCGCCTGAAGTGCCTGAGTCTGGAGGGCCGCCGCTTCCGCGGACCTGGTGCACCGGAGAGGCCCCTGGTAGTAAATGGCTGTGAACAGCGCGACGTTGAGAAGCACAGCTCCTTGTGTGCCTGAGAGCCGACACGCAGTGCCGAATAGAGCAACGCCGCTTCTTTGAGCTGTCACAGAGCGAGGCTACGCTCAGCGGAGTAACGGCCTGGTGCTGGTGACCCGTCAGCATGCAGGCACTGGAGTAGGGAGCAAAGGCGGTGCACGCCGGTGGAGCTGTCAGCAGGGTGCCTGGGTGAGCAAGGCCTTGCTTTCCATGATTCTGGCTGCGCAGGGCTCGCAGTAGGAGCAATGGTCATGTGCACCTGGAGCCGCCACCACGCAGGTAAGCCCCTGCGGGAGAAGCAATGGCCACCCGTCACCATGCAGGCACCTGGGAGTGTCACGCAGGGGCCCCAGGCTGATGAGCTGTCACCAGGCCCGGGAGTAGGGAGCAATGGCTCAGAGAGGCGTCACCGCGTTAGGGTGCCTCGAGTAGAAGCAATGGCCGTGTTTGCTGGCGTGTAACTGTCACCTCGCAGGGGTCCCTGGGAGTAGGGGCAATGGCCGCTGAGCTGTCATCACCCAGGGCCTGGAGTGGTACAATGGCTCCGCTTTCCGCGGACTCCGTCACCTCAGGCCCCTGTAGATGGGGCGGGCAATGGCCATGCGAATAGAGCTGTCACCGTGCATATGGTGCCTGAGTAGGGAGCACCATGTGCGCCTGAGAGCCACTGGGGCTTCGAGGTAGAAAGGCCATGTGCGCTGGTGACCCGTCACCATGCAGGGCTTCGGAGAAAGACTAATGGACGCAGGCGCTGGCGTGAGCTGTGTCACCGTGCAGGGCACCTGGAGTAGGAGCAATGGCTATATAAGTCCTGCAATCCGGCCACCGCAGGTGGCCTCTGGCGCAGGAAGCGCCCCGCCGCAGACCGCCACCAGAGAGAGGGCGCCGGGAGTACAGCGCATTGCATTTCCCTTGATTTGCCACCTCCTCGCGTGGCTTCGGAGGTAAATTATACCCACCGTGACCCGTCCCCGCACAGTAAACATGCGCGGAGCAGGGTACGTTCCCCATGCGCGGGACCTTTCACCGCGACAGCGCCTTCGGGAGGGGTAGCCCCGCTGGTTCCCCGACCTGTCACCGGTGTCCAGGCTCCTGGAGTAGTAGGCGCTGCGGACCTGTCAGTTGTGCGCAAGGCACCTGGAGTAGAGGCAATGGCCCCGCACCAAAGTGACCAAGTCAATGTCTAGGTATCCTGGTAGTAGGGTACGCTCATGCTCAACACCCGCAGGACTTATCTCTGCACAATGCACACATGGGACAAGTCATGCGTTTCTAAATTGCCGTCACCGCAAAGCACCTGGGTAAAGGCTGGTGTGCCCCCGTGACTTTTCACCACGCAGGGTGCCTGGAGTGAGGCGGCGTAGGCGTAACCGGTGGTTTGCAGGCCTCGCGAGGGGCTTCTGGAGTGGGGTGGCTGCGTACGCTTATTAGCGTTCCCGCGCCAGGGCTTTCCGGTGGTGCATGATGCTTCGCCGCGGTTCAAGGTAATCAGCCTCGGGCGCTTGGTTAGTGGCAATGGCCCTGCTCGCCATGAATGGCTGTGGGGCACCGCGAGGGCGCTTCGGGAGTAGGGGCAAGGCCTTGACGCAGATGACCGTTTCCGCAGGGTCCCTGGAGTAGAAGGCGTCGGCGCCGCGGCCCGTGACCTGCGTCCCTGCTAAGGGCTTCGAATGGACAATAGCCGCAGCGCTGACCTGTTGTCGCACCAGGGCACCTGGAGTAGGGGTCTCCGGTATTCATGATCTCAACCCTTGTCAAGCAGTGCCGTCCCTGCGCCCGCACCCGGCGTTCCGTCACCACCTGCACCCCACCTGCAACCGCCCGAGGGCAATGGTCTGCTTTCACTCTGACCTGTCCTGCAGAGCTCCTGAGGGATCAATTGGCTGTGAGTTCTCGTGACCCGTCAGCAGTGCAAGCACCCGTTAGCCCCTGCACCAGTGACCTGTCGGCATCTGCAGTAGGGCAACCCCAGTTCTGGCCAAATGCTTACATGTAGTAGGGACAATCGCCCCGCGTGCGTTCGTGAACTGGCCGTCACCCTCGCAAAGCACCTGGGGTGGGGGCAAGGCTGGTGCCCCGCGGACTTTCACCACGCAGGTGCCTGAGAGCGGCGCTTGTAAACCGCAGGGCTTCGGAGTAGGGGCAAGGCCTGCAACCCAGATGATGTGCGTGTTTCCCGCAGGGTCCCTGAGTAGAAGCGGGCCCCGTGAACGTCCCCTGCAGCTTCGACAGGACAATGGTCAGCGAGACTGCCGCCAGTTCCACGCGAGGGCGCGTAGGCCCCGTACACCCACATGACGGTAAACCGCGAGGCCTGGAGTAGGGGCAATGTCCTTGGCACCGCGAACCTGACACCCGCAACACCTGGGTAAGGGCAATGGTCGCGCCCGCGACCCCATGCCCGTAACAATGGCCCCTGCTCTCGTCAGACCTGTCCCTTCCGCACAGGAGCTGGTTTAGGGGCACAATCTGCATGCCCTGACCCGCCACCGCAGGTTCGAAAGTGGCCGGTTCCCAGCGCGGACTGTCACCGTCCAGTAGGCCAAGGCCCCAGCAATCGCACCGTGGGTAGGCCTTGGAGAAGGCAATGGCCCCTGGCGCGTCTGCGGACCTGCCACGGAGCTGCCCCGGGGCATATTCCGGCAATCTGTCCCGGCAGCTTCCAGTGGGGGCAATGGCTGTGGGTTCTTCTGTAATCTCGTCGTCCCACAGCATACTACTTCTGAAGGCATCCTCACAATCTTGTTTTCCTCTCCAAGACTCCTCCTTAAGTCGCCTTGACTCCAACTGTTCTATCACTGAGGGACAGAACTGGTTGGTTTTTCGCACCTGGAGAAGCTGAGAGGGCGTGGTGCTCTCTAGTTCATGGTTTCTTCCTCCAAACAGATTTGTTCTCTTTCAGAATCTCCAGGGCTACCTGAATTTGTACCCACCTTCTCTGAGTAACCGAAAGCACTGCAGAGGCAATTTCATTTCGTAAACTTAGTTGGGCCTTCGCCTGTGCCGCCCCCTTGATTTTCTTATCTACTAAGCAGGATTTGAACTTCTAGAGAACGCCGATTTCGCTTGGTGAAGTCCCACGTAAAAGTAATGTGTAAAACCTTGCTGGCCATAGTCGGCCTTTCCAAGAGCATAGGACGTACTCAGAGTCCATGATGAGCTGGGAAAAGGTAGCTAAGGGAGGCCGTTGCCTGCTACACCCTCATACCAAAGAGAGAGAGGTCTCTCTCCTAAACCGCTGCTCTTTTCGTAGGAGCACTTTATTCTGGACTGCAGAGAGGGTGTGCAGTGTGGTTGTGTTCCTCCTCCTGACCTCCTGAGTTTAGAACTGGTGTTTCCAATGGACAATTCGAGTATGCTGCAACATGGTAAAGGGAGAGCGGAAATGTATCAGGAAAGCATCCTTTCGTGAAACACGAAGCACCCTGCTCAGTGAGGTTGATAAAATAAGGCAAACATGACAAGTGAGTCTTATGACAGAGGGATAGAGAGATGGCAAGTATTCGATCATACAGAAGGTCCACAGAAGCTTTATTGCCACAGCAAAACCCAAGACCTTCTGCTAATTTTAACAATTCCATCTTGAGGAGCACCTGTATGGTAGTGTGGTGTCCCAGGACCCTTCGAGTATTCTGTGCCTTTGGGACTTTGGCGAAACCTGGGAAATGCTTCATGTTTTATTTAGGTGTTGTATGGACTGCGCTCTAGAAGCTCCGAGGAGGGTTCTCATGCAGATGTTGGGTGTCGGGCAAATATGTCAGTGTGCAGCAGCTAATGAGAACCCAGAGCTGCTGGTGATCATCCTAGTGGTTACACGGCTACCATCGGTGGAGAGGATCGCTGTAAGTAGCCGTCACCATCTGCAACTCCCCTCACCGTGGTTTTAAACTTTTGCCTGCCGACGACCAAATCAAAGTGCGACACTTATCCTGAAAACAAAAGGACGACGGGCAAGGAAAATTCCACTCTCGTGAAAATGTCAGCGTGAAGCGAATGCAAGTGAATGTTTAGTAAGTGGGGAAATCTTTGCAATTCAGTGTCACATGGATCGCAGTAGGTTGGTTCTGTGAGCTGGATCTCTGCTGCTCACACTGCAAGCTGGTGTGCAGACCTTCTCAACCCCTGTGCCTGAAGTGTCAAGTTCTTCTGGCTGCACCTAGTGGCAACTAATGCAGATGCTCAGACCCACCTCTAATGTCGGTAATCTTGAAACACAAACACAGATAGAAATACCAAGCCAATCGCGATTCATCCTGTTCTCCCCAACTCCTGAATGCACTCTTTGAAACAGAACTGACATCTTCATCTCAGGCATCACGAAGCGTCATCTTTGTTTCTCCTTTCTTTGCATCTCAAAAAAATTTCCCTGTTATGCCTCTATATATGCTAAGGTCTTTTCCATTTCAGAACCTTGGGAACTAGTGCGTAAAGCTCTGATGTATCATCTCCCTGACAGATGGATTCCATGTTGTGCCCTCTCTGTGTGTGTGTGTGTGTGAAGAAATGCTCAACGAGATTGATAAAAATGAGTGGTAGAGTCTTGCTCAGTACTGTGTTTTCTGATCTCAAATAACATGAAATGGGTTAGTATATCATGTATGTAGAGATGACATAAGGAAAGGACATCATCACGTCACAGTAGCTTTTCCGTTAGCTATGATGATACGTCGCTCCTGCATTACACGCACAGTGCACACACACACACGCACACATATCGCCTTCAACTGGAGCTCCTAACCTAAGAGCATAACTGACATTGTCTTGTGAATGTCCATGTTCCACCTCATTGTGTGAACGCCTGTACAGTGAGGTTTCCTGATAGTTCCGTAAAACTCATTTAATGTGAAATGTCCATATTATAGAAACGCGGCACTGAAGATGCAACTCTTGTCAATCCTTCACTTCCCACCTTCCACAATAATCAAATACTCTGCTAGCCTGTTACTGCTGTTTTCTGGCAGCCATTGTACACAATATTTGGTACCTCGTGCAATATTAGCAATCATAGCTCAATTTGGCATATTTTAGCTCATGCATTGTGGACTTCAAGACTACAGGTTTCATAGGCCACACAATCATTTCCTTAATAAATGCATGTGTGTGTGTATGGTTCAATGGCACTGGTAGACGTAATATGAAAATGTATAATGATGACGAGATACACATAAATTTTAGGGAAAAGTTAAAACCTCTCTGTAATATGGGTATATGAACGTACAGGTTTAATGCCCCTTCTTTAGAGGAACCCAGAGTACTGGCCGTCAAGCACAAGTCAACTGAGACCCAGAACAAAGTGAGAATCACCAATGACCCCTGCACTTCAATCTCCCCCAACTGAACCTTGCCCATGTCACAAAACAGGGTGTGTGATTAAAACCCCTCAAGCCCTGTCAATGCCTACCCACATCCCCTCAAATAACAAATGAGTTTTCCTCTTCCTCTCCTCCACACACACACACACACACACACACACACACGTTGAAACTCAAGGAGCCTGGCATTGATGCAGTATAGAATCCATGCTCACTGCCTCTACATATCTCTAAAATGTTTCTGCTTCCAGTACGAAATGCTGTTTTCTTCTCCATTTAGTTTCTTATTTTTAAACATAGACAGGGAAGATCTAAAGGGATGTCTAAAATTTCTAAATAGGAAATATAGTAAGCATCAAAGTAACCACTACCCAGAAATGCTTATTGTGTATATGAGTCCACACACCTGTAATTTTTGTCCTGTTTAAAATAATGATATTTCTACAAGATATTTAAGCTTAAAGTTTGCAAGTCTTCTTCAGTATTGGTATCTGGCAACATTCCTGTACAGGTGTGAAACAGTTTATGGGACTTCTACAGACTAACACCAAAGGCCATTACAGTTACGTTCGATGGCCAAAGCTCTCATGCCTCCCTTAAGAGAAATCGCTGTCAAGGGAAGTGTGTGAAATCCAAATATTAAATGGTGCCTCTTCACCACACATGCATTGGCCCGGTCGATACACCTTCTATCAAGGGTTTGCATATTCCTGGTTGGTGACTTTCTCCCACATTTTGTGTACCAAGGGAAACACATTGTTTTCTTCCCCTAGAGAGAGAGAGAGAGGTAGTAGATAGGCAGAGAGATAGATTTGGGATAGATGGATAGATGGATGCATACAAGTAGAGATGATATCGATTGAGAGGTTGAATGACCTCATAGGGATAGATAAAAATAGATGGATAAAAAGATGATAAAGATACATATTATTAGGCTGTCTATAAGGTCTGTGAATAATAGAGAGCCAGAGATAGACATAGATGCTGGAGACAGATGATGAAGAGATATATAGAGAGAAAGACAGTTGGATATAGAGATAAATATAATTTTATAGAAAGATAGAGAGGCTTGATAGATATGAAGAATGATAAGGATAGGTGATGGATGGATAGAGATAAAGATAGAGATGGATGAAGACAGATGCAGATGGATGGACAGTAGAGTGGTTAGAGATAGAAAGGCAAGATAGCTGTAGACACAGGTTCACATCTATCTCTGCCTAGGTTTCACTCCTTTTTTACCTGTCTATATTGGCAGATCCAGCTAGATCATGATATATGCAAATATTGGATCTTACTCTCATACCGATCCATGAGACAAAATAACATCTACTAAGCCCAACCTGTTTGTGGAGTGAACCTGGGCATGATTGAATGAGTAGGACATGCGCTGAATATTTGCCACTTCAAAATGAAATCAAACACTGCCTGCACAATGAGACTACAAGTAGATGAAAATAAAAGCAAAAGCACAGCATACATAGTGAGTCTACGTAAATATCATAGTCAATTTTTAGGTCCCTAAAGAAATTACTGTTCATATTTTTCTATTTTTTAACGTGGCAACTTTTTTTGCTCTATTCCATTTGTTTTTAGTTATGGGATGTATGAACTAGAAGTACTGCAAAGCTTTTATTTCTCCCAACAGCCATGGTTTGGGGGATAGGTTATTTTGGAAGCCCTGTAAGCGCCTTCCTTTCAAGTGAGGGTTCATTTACTTTTAGGAACAAGGCGAAAAGGGTCCTCAGTGCAGCCCTCTCCCAAGTTAAGGCGCTTCCTGACAACCTCTCCCACCAAGAGGCAGGTATTCCCTCCAGCACCCCCTCCTCCTAGTATTACCAGAGCTTTGTGGAGCTCTGTTGACGGCTGGGTGTGTGATTTTAGACCTTCCCCAAATAGATGTTTTCCTTCAAAGGATGAGCTGGCGGCATCCTTTTAAAAATACAGTACCGCGTATTGAATGGTTTTCTAAAGGGAAGTACATTCTTGCCTACACCTTTGTGCAGTGAATTGCACATAAACTTTCAAATATAGCTTTCTAGAGATATAAGTTCCCACGCTTCCTGTAGGGTTTACAGGTGCACTTGTAGAACTATTGGGTGAGAATTGGTATCGTCCGTTTTCTCTTTATTCCGCTCTTCACTGTGGCATGCATCATCAATAGAGGATGCAATTATGAACAATTGCACTACCACCTGGAGAACAGAGTTGCTGGTAGACATTAGGAACACGCCCTTCTGGTGTGAAGGAGTCGTTTTCGCTTCTGCTGTCATTGCAGAAGGGGTTCCCACCGATTTTCACTCAATTACCTACCTCATGGTGGTTGGGGCATTTGGCATCTGTAGCCCGCCTTACAGAACATGCGGTCTCAAGGGGTCGTGCCATACTCAGGATGTGAGCTCTTCAGCATGAGTCCTCGCTTGCTCAAAGCGACGTGGGAGGCCTTCCAGTCCTACCATGGTTTCATTTGCCGGCATCGCCTCCTAATGTGTATGCGCGCCACCTTCTACCAAGGTGAGGCAAAGCAATTTTATCCTGAAGGGGATCTTGCGACATCTTTTAAGTTCGAAATCTGCGGATTCTGCTTAAAGCGCGACTGACTTTGCACAATGTTTCTGCTCAATAGGAAGTCATCACCTTTGTGACAGTGAGAGTCAGGGCAGTCAACTCAATGCCACACACATTCACACACATACAGACACATACTTCTTCACACACACACACACATCCATACACACACCCCCAAACACACACACACACACACACATCTCCACACACACATACATCCTCAGCATATACAAAACAACACACGACACATACATCGCGTGATATTCACACACATTATCCTCATAAGTACACACACACATCCATATTACACATTACCCCCCCAACACACACACACACATCCTCACACTACTTACACACATGCAGCACACATAGCACACATATTTCTACACACATCTCCCCACACAATACATCGCCACACATGTAATGCACCGCTACATAATAATACACAGACATACATATTAATATTGAACATCCTCACACATACACCTCCTTACCTCTTCGCTCCTCGGACATTAAAGCGCGTCAAATACATGGATAGACACCTACCAGGTCTTGACGTCATATTCCAGCTAACCACTTGTAAATATATTCTGTGATGTGTGTTCGCCGGGCCAGGAAAGAAATGTTAAATTTTGGTTATACGTGACCCAGAGTGTCAGCTCCGGATATTCCCTGATGAGGACTTGCTACGAGAGTAGGAAGCGCCACATCCCCTCGAAGTTCAGCGTTTATCTGGAGCCTATTACCTCAGCCACTCACGCTGGAACCAAGAAAGGATTTCGCTGGCTGGAATTCTGCTCTAAAGCGCTTAAAAGTAAAAGTTTACAGAACGGGTCACGGTGAGGTGCGTGAAGGCGCTACAGGTTTGTTCTCCCTTGAGGCGGGCTGTGACGCGTGACCACCTGGAGGGGCTACTCTCATCAACAATGCAGGCTGTGGTAATAATTTCGGTGTACCTGTAGTTGCTCACAATCAAAACAACATGCGTATTCAGTTTTCCATTCCTGAGTTAGCTCACTTAGATAGGTCTGCAGTTGCATCAAGTTGCCACCAAAAGCATTACCTATTTTGTTTCCTTTTTTTTTTTTACGCCTGACTGGGGTATTTCCTCTCTTTCATGGTGTATATGCTGGGCTGCTTTCCTCCCTCATCAGTCGATGGGCAATTTAGGTCGCATGCCACGCGTACTGTGAATTCGTGTAAAGGCGTATAAAACATACATGTGCAGGTAGCTGTCTTTTTTCTGCATAACTAATTTCTAGTTTGCGTGTATCACTCATCGTTCTTAAGGAGTCTCCTCCGCACTGTTGTCCATATAGGGGTTGGACTAATTGTGGCATTCCCACCAGCAGCGTAGTTATTCTTTTTCACCACATTTGCAGCAACATCTATTGCTGTTGACTTTAATCGTGGGTTGTCTTACCGGGTTATAAAAGCATATAATATCTCACCCTGGCGTTCATTGGTGTTTCCTTGATGATGAGCAGAAAAGGAGCCAAATATGACCTCGCCATTTGTATACCTTTTGAGAAATACCGTTCACGTCATATGCCCACGTTTTAATGGGATTATTTGTTCTTTTCCCTTGCTGCTTTTGTAGAGTTCCTTGTAGATTCTGCATATCAGCTCTTTGTAGCAAGCACAGTTTGCAAATATTTTCTTCCATTCTTCGGGTTACCTTGCTACTCTGCTGATAATTTCTTTGGCATATTTCTTTCGATACTTGTGTTGTTGTCAAAAATGGACTTGTTTTTCATGGACCACATTTGTGTGTAAACATGAATGGGCTGAAGATTATTTTTAAATTGAAATTTTCATTTAATTGATCGCTTTGGTTTTTTCAAAGTACTTGAACATATATTGCATGGGTCTAAGAATTGTTATTTCTTTTGAAAGAAATATTTATTGAAGTGGAAACCTGTGATAAATCTAGTAGATATTTAAGCATACCCATTTACATATACAAAGTAAATTCACAGTATTGTAAAATCATCACCTCTGTCTATTTACACAACATTTGCATCAATCCCAAAGAAAACCCTGTACCCATTAGGCAGTCAATGATTCCTCGCCTTCCCTGGCAGCCACTCATCCGTTTTGTAATCAGATGACATGATAACAACCTGATTTCTAAGTATTGCTAATCCTTAACATTTTCCTCTTCTGGACATTCCATATAAATGGAATCATAGGGCATGTGACCTTTTGTGTCTGGCCTATTTCACGCAATATGGTTCATCCATGTCGTACCATGTATCAGAGCATCATTCTTTCTTATAGCTACGGAGTATCCCATTAGGTGGATCCGTCACGTTGTGTTCATCCATTTATCTGTTGGTGGTAATGTGGGATGCTCCTATTCGGCTGTGGTCAATGGTGCTGTTATGAACATTCATACACATGTATTTGCTTGAATGTCTGTTTTAAATTTTTCTGCACGTATCTAGGAGTGGAATGATGGTGTCATATGTTAATTACTTTTAACATTTTGGGAAACACCAAACTGTTTTTCACAGTAGCCACACCATTTTACATTCCCATGAGCAGTGTATAAGGCTTGCAGTTTCTCCACATCTTTAACAGCAGCAATTTTTGTCTTCCTCTTAAAAGTAAACATCCCGGGGGGTGGTTAGCTGGTAGGATTGTGGTATGATTTGCATTTCCCCAAGAGTAATGGTGTTGGAGCCTATGTTCTCCGCCCCTCAAGCACCCTTTTGCACATGCTATGCCTGGATCCCATTTTGCTTATTGCATGGGCCATCTTTTCCGTCCTCATTCATCTGTTAAACTCCTACCCATATCTCAGTATCGATCAGCACATTTAATTCGTTGAGCGCTTCTCTAAAAGCTGCCAGACTCTCACCTTGATTTCTTTGACACTATGAGCGAAATAACAAAAGCGTGATATTTAGGCTGTCAAATGGCCTTGAGAAAATTCTACACCACGGGCTCCTAAAACAGTGAGAAAATGTTTTTGTCACGAGTCTAGGTAATCAGAAGGAGTCAACTGGCAGTGACTGGTGTATAAGTGGTTAAAGTAATGTGTTGTTCCTAGAATTAGCACTGAGGCGAGTTATGAAATCTTGATGTATCTATGGTACATAGACATCTATGGATTACCTCTTGGAGCACATGGTGAAGTCCCCAGATATTTTCAGACTACTATATGCCTTTTCCAGTAATAACATGCCATTGTGAGGAGATCAATCTGAGGCAATGTTTAACATGAGTAAGTGAAACGAGATAATTTTCAGTAATGTTGCCTAAAACCACATTCAATTCTATGATCTCATAAAGAGGCTGTAGTAGAGCAAAGGGCTCTGGTAGCCTTGCCCATTGTTCCTCACCCAACACATTGGTGGCTTTCTATGAGCCAGTGAAATGCTGACGGTCACAAGCAAGTGAATTAAAGGAATAGTATTGTAGCCTTGCCTTTAACCTGTTACTTGCACAGGCAGTGGGAAAGCACGACCAGAGTGAATACAGTCTTGAAGACTTTTGCTAAATGTAGATGAAAGAAGGAAAATGCATGATTAAAAACAGAAAGAAACTTGCAGAGCTGGTAGCAAACAAAGACAGGTACCCAAAGTTAAAGATAATTTTAGAAGATGTAAAGACAATCTATAGCTATATCTATTTGAGTCTATAGCTACAAGTTCTATGTGTATGCCCAATGTCAGCTGTCTATCTAGAGAGAGAAAAGGATGAAAGAAAATAATACCCGGGATTTTAAATGGAATATTATATCTGCTTGGTGGAATTATGTGTGAATTTCATTTCCTTTATAAATTATATTTTTCATAACATTTTACAGTGAAGATGTATTACATTTTTAACTAGACCAAAGACTTGAAAGTAGAATTCTAAGTTACCGAGAGCTCCCTATATTATATAATATTTTTATTTGTTATTAATTCTAATTTGTGTATTTAGTATATAAATTTATGGGTACATGTGAAATTTTGTTACATGTATACAATGTGTAGTGATTAATTCAGGATATTTAGGGTGTCCATCGCCTGAGTACAATACATTTTTGTGAAGGACCATCACCCTTCACAAATTGCTTCTATCTTACTGTAGGTTTGTTCCCTTCAACGCACTTCTCTGCATCCTTCTCCTGCTGACTCACTCTTCCCAGTCTCCATTCTCTACCTCTCCATTCTCTACCTCCATGCGATCAGATGTTTTAGCTCCTGCATATAATAGAGGACATATGATATTTGTCTTTTTATGCCTACTTTATTTCACTGACGATAATGACCTCTAGTTCCATCCATGTGGCTGCAAATAACATGATTTCATTCTTTTTTTAAAGGAATAAGTGTGTTCCACACACACAAAAATACACATAGGTATATGTATACATATATACACCATCTTGTTAAAAAACCATTCATCTGTTGATGCACACTAAAGTTGATTCCACATCTTTGCTATTGTGAATGGTGCTATATAGTAAACATGCAAGAGCAGGTATTTTTTTATATATTGATTTCTTTTCCTTTCGATAGATACCCAGTCATGGGATTGCTGCATTGAATGGTACTTCTGCTTTCAGTTTTGTTGAGAAGTCGCCATACTCTTTTCCACGGTGGCTGTAGTAGTTTACACTCTCACCAACAGGCTGTAAGATTTGCCTTTGCTTCATATTCTTGCCAACCTCTCTTATTTTGTGTCTTTTTAAATAGTGGCCATTCTGACTGGGGAAAGATGATATGTCATTGTGGTTTTGGTTTGCATTTCTGTGGTGGTTAGTGACATTAGACCTGTGTCTCTCACTGTATACAAAAATGAACGCAAATAGATTAAGGAGTTACATAAAAGAACTGAGGCCGGGTGTGGTGGCTCACGCCTGTAATCTCAGCACTATGGGAGGCCGTGGCGGGCGGATCATGAGGTCAGGAGATCGAGGCCATCCTGGCTAACACGGTGAAACCCCGTCTCTACTAAAATTACAAAAAATCTCAATCATGCAGTGGCACGCAAGGCTCGTAGTCCCAGCTACTCGGGAGGCTGAGGCAGGAGAATCGCTTGAACCCAGAGGCTGAGGCTGCAGTGAGTCGAGATGGTCAGCTGCACCCAGCCTGGGAGACAGAGCTTAGACCCCGCCCCAGAAACAAAACAAAACAAAACAAAACAAAGCAAAGCAAAACAAAACAAAACACCAAAAACAACCTGAAGCTATGTAAATGCTAGGAGAAAACCTAGGGAAAACTCTCTTTGACACCGGTCTAGGCAAAGAATTCCTAAGACTTTGAAAGCACAGGCAGCAAAAACAACCAAAAATAGACAAATACAGTGCATACAACTGAAAAGCTTCTGCACAACAAAAGGCACAATCAGCAGAGTAAAGAAATAACCTATTGAATGGGAGAAGATATTTGCAAACTAATCACCCGACAGGTGACTAATATCCAGAACATTCGAGGAACTCAAAGGACTCGACAGGAGAAAAATGATCCCCTTAAAAAGTGGGCCAAGGAACTGAATTGACATTTCCAAAAAGAAGACATACAAGTGTCCCACAGGTGTATGAAAAAGTGATTCACATCACTAATCATTGGAGAAATGGAAATCAAAACCCATATTATTTTATTAGTGGAAAGCAGAGGGCTCTTTATTAGGTAACTTCTGGAAGACTAACTTTACAAATTCATTAAATGCAGCATTGTTAGAAGTTAGAAACTTGGTGTAACGATCTGTAGAGGGGAGTCATCCAATACCTGTGTTTTTCTGCCCTTAGGTGAAAATGGAAATGTGTCCATTGGATTTACTCTCAAAACTGTAATATAGACAAGTTCTACTTTGTGCTAGACATGTCATAAAATGATGTAATTCAGTCTTGACTATTCGTGGAGTAGAGATTCCATTCATATCCTGTTTTTTTACTTCTTTCTCATTTTTCACATTTTCAATAGTTTCCTAATCTCCATGGACTGTATTTGCAAAAAGAAGACGATGGTGTCCGAAAGCCACCAGATGGAGGTGTTGAGCTGCCATTGTTAATGTCAGCCAGGCAGTCCCTGACACATAGTGTGTGGGTATGAGAACAACCTGGATAACTTATTTCCAGTGCAGATTTCACATTCCCTCCCACAGAGTTCATTTGGTAGGCCTGAATAGGGCCATGAAATCCAAACTTTCCCAAATCCCTTTCACTGTGATCCCGATACAGGCTGGTCCACAAGCCACACTTTGAGAAACTTTGATTTCAATTGTAATGGTAGTTATGGCCATATATGAAAATAAATAGAGAAAGAGTATACAACTGGAAGAGAATTGAGCAAGACCCAAATCCCTGGAAATTCCATCTTGAAAGGGCCCCGTGGAGAAGGCGCTGCTAGTAAAGATATTGAGACGTGGCCAAAATGAAGAGAATAACAGGAGAATGTGTTGTTATGGAAGACAAAGGAAGACAAAAGGAGGGGACTGAGAAAAAGAGGAGAGTGCTCAACAGTGTCGACTGCAGCTGAGAATCAACTGAGATGAGGGCCAGAGAATGCGCATTAGATCTAGTCACATGGAGGTCACCAGTGACTTTTGAGGGAGAATCCTTTTAGAAGAGATGTGCTTTGGTTTCTAGTGGATTTCAGAAAATGTGAGAGATGAGGCAATAGAGGCACCAAGCAGAGATAATCCTTTGGAAACTTTGACACAAAGAGTGAGAGAGTGGTGGGAATTACATTGGTGGTGAATAAGGCCCAGGGATTTTCAAGTTGAAGGAGATTCGAGTACACACAAATGGGAATAAGAAGGATGGAGAGAGAAAGACATGCAGAAGATAGAGGGAGGAGAAAGATAATGGATAAACTAATGGATAACACGAGGTTTCTGGAAGGCAGGAGGCCATGGAACCCAGAACACAGGGGCAGGGACGTCTGTCCTCCTCTAACAGAGGGAGAGACAGGGCACAGAGGCAGGTAGCTTGTAGGTTTGATGGCAGAAGTTTTGGGGGATTTCGTCTGAATTGTTCTGTCACAAAAACAGCAAGGGAGTCAAATGGTGCGTGTGACAGGAAGTTGTGAGAGGAAGTAGCAAAACTGAAGGGTGAGTAGAGCAGAAAAGAGAGAGAAAGTGATGCTCCTATAAGACAGAGATAGAGAACCCAAAACAGAAGAGTCAGGTAACGGAAGGAGGAAATGTAGAGAGATGGAATGGGGAGTGAGCAAGTAAGAGAGATACTGGGAGAAAGCTGGCAGCTGTCATGAAGCTCTCCTAAGGGGACTTGGGGGAAATAGAGCTCTGGTTGAAGGGGAGGATTTCCTCTGTGGCTGAACATAAAAATCATCATGTAGTTTTTTGGGGGTTTAATGGTGGTGAGTCGTCTGTGACCCAAGGATGCGACTTAGTGTTGCTCAAGTTGAGACTGGAGGATCCACGTTCAAGATGGCTTGCTCTCATGGCTGGCAAGCTGCAGCTGGTTATTAGCTGGAAACTTAGCTGAGGCTGGGAGCCTCTGATGCTCCCCATGGGTCTCTCCACGGGCTGCTTGAGCTTCCTCAAAGCATAATGGGTGGGTTCCCAGATCAAGTGTCCCAAAGGAGGAAGGTGGGATTTCACGGCATTTTTGTGTCCTAGTCTCCACAGGGAGAAATCCTCACTTGTGTGGTCCTCTCTCACACTCAGCGGCTTCATCCGCTGCCTGAGTTCAAGAGAAGGACATATAGGCTGCACTCCTTGATAGGAGCAGGGCCCCAGGTCACACGGAAAGAAGAGCTTGTGGGAAAGAAGGTGGTACTGTGGCCATCTTCAGAAAATGCAACTTGCCACACAACCAGTTAAATGGTTAAAAAGGAATAACAGTGTAACTTAAAAAATTTTTTAATTTTAACTTTAAAATTTTTATGTGTACATAGTAGGTGTATATATTTATGGGGTACATGAGATTTGTTTGTTTCTGTTTGAGACAGAGTCTGGCTCTGATTTCCCAGTCTCACTGCCACTGTGGGTTCATACCTCCCTGAAGCCTTGATTTCCCAGACTCACATGATCCTCCTGTCTCAGCCTCCTGAGTCACTGGGACTACCAGGACATGCCCTCATGCCTAGCTAGTCTTCTTATTTTTGGTAGAAACAGGATCTCTCTGTGGTACTCAGTCTGCTCTTGAGCTCCTGGGCTTAAGTGATCCTCTCAACTCAGCCCCGCAAAGTGCTGGGACTACAAGGGTGAGCCACTGCACACAGCCCACTGTAACACTTTAAACATATTTGAAAAGGTAGAACTAATGTACATGTATTGAAACTACAACATGATACTAGAAAATATACCTTCTCAAGTTTACAAAGAACATTTACAGAAATTGATCATATGTGAGGTCCCGAAGAAAACATTAGTAAGCTCCACATATAGAGATATCACAAACTACTGCCGTGGTCGTAGTACCATACAACTGAAAGCTGTAAATAAGTCCACGTGCCCCAGAACTCATAAAAATCAAGTGTTAAAGAATTATTGGGTGCCAGCCTAGATATGAGGAGGAAGTATCTACTTTCTGATAAATTACAATAAACCCTATAGATTTGAATCTATGACATATATTTAAAGAGGTGATCAGAGAAAAGTAGACCGCTTTGAATACTCATAACCATGACAATGGGAGTATAAAAATGAATCAGTGACATTTCTAACTCAAGGGCTAGGCATAAAACAAAGTTAAAAGAAAGCACAAACAAGTAATAATGTTAATATATAAAGCAGACATTAATGAGGGAGAAACAGAAATAGAAGACACAAATATTGAAGAGTGTGTTTTTAAATCAATGAGGCAAGTGAAGCAGTAGCTAATTGAATCAAAGATGCAGAGATAGTGTTTCTGTATATATATGATAGGCACACAGACAGGTAGATGGGTAGGCAGGTAGATAGATAGCCAGATAGATAGACAGGCATAGAAATACATAGATATAGATAGATGATAGATAGATAGATAGATGATAGATTAGATAGATAGATAGATAGATAGATAGACAGACAGATGTAGATAGATGATAGATGATAGATAGATAGATGATAGATAGATAGATAGATGATAGATAGATGTTTGCACAGGAGACACAGAACTACCAGCATACCTTGTTTGATTGTGCTTTATTGCACTTTGCAGATGCAGCTTGTTTTGAAAGGTTCCTAATGACCCTGATTTGAATAATCCGTGGGCACCATTTTTCACAGCATGTGCTCACCTCGTGTCTCTGTGTCACATTTTGGTAATTCTTACAATATCTCAAGTTTTCAGTAGGATTATATCTGTTATGGTGATCCGTGATCAGTGCTCTTTGATTTTGCTATTGTAATCACATTGGGAAGCCACAAAATGCACCCTAGAAGAAGCAAGCTTAATCAACCAACGTTGTGTATGTTTTGACTGCTCCACTGACTGGCCTCTCCCCATCTCTCTCACTCTGCTCTGGTATGCCTGTAAATAATAATAAAGAGGAAATTTTTAAAAATCAGAGGGGCTTCTTTACACATCTCTATGCCTATAACCTTGTAAAACTATATGAACTATGTAATTTCTTGTGAGAATACACTCACTATATAATTGACCCCAATAGCTCCCAAAAGGATAAAAGAACATTTGTACAGAGGAAATAGCCTTATGAAGGAAATCCCCCATATGAGACCACCAGGCACAGAGTGTTTCATAGACACTTTCTGCAAACCAAAGCCTACCCTTGAGAGCTACTACTCAGATCAAAAGCCTCCACACCCACCAAAACATAACCAGGTAGGGGATACAATTACAAACAAAACAATCATTTACAAAAGCAACAAAAATGATAAAAATTTTTAGGCATAAAATTCAGACATATTCAAAACACTATACAGTGCCTTTTAAAAAGACACAAAAGCAGACTTGGGCAAGTGGGTAGAAATCGTTTGTTCAGTGTTAGGACATTACGGCATCATCAAGATGTTAGTTCTCCCTAAGTGAGTTTGTAAGTTTAATACAATTCCATAAAAATACCAACACCTTTCCCTTTTTCCTGGAGAGAAGAAGATGATATTATAATGCCCATTTTAAAAGGCAAGAATAGCTACAAAGTCACGGAAAAGGAAGAGCTATAAGGGAAAACTGGCCCAAAACATATTACAGTATACACCCAGCCTCCATAGTTAAAACACTGTGGTATTCACTGGCATGGGAGTAGAAAGACAGACCAAGGCAACATTCTAGAAAGTGATAAGACAACCCAGTAATATTTGCAAATTGGGAGTATGATAAAGGTAGCATTTCAAATCAGCAGGGACAAAGAGGGACTTTGCAGTAAATAAGCTGGTAATGGGGAAAGTGTACGCTCTTCAACTAATGAGGACAAGAAAACCGAATTTCTATACGGGAAGGAAAAAAGGAATTGGTTCTCTACCTGACATCAGGCACCAAAATCAATTGTAGGTAAGTCAGGAAAAATAACTAATGGGCACTAAGCTTAATAAGTGGGCGATGAAATAATCTGTACAACAAAGCCCCATGACACAAGTTTACCCTATAACAAACCTGCACATATACCTCTGAACTTAAAGGTTAAAAAGAATATGCAAAATTAAATCTCACAATCTTTATTAGAAAATAAAGGGGAATTTTTTATGACTTCAGAGAAAACATAAATTTATTATAAAAGGCACAGGAAAACACGGTTATAAAGCTTAGTCTCACAATATATAAGAACTGGAAGAAAAACACCTTATTAAAGTGAAAAATGGTTAATTCACCAACATGGATATTGTACTGTAAAAGGATATGCAAACAGCCAAGAAAAAGGACTCAGTATTATTAGTCACTGGAGAAATGCAAGATCCCAAATCCATGTCATTTTTACACCCACTAGAATGGCAACATTAAGCGAGAGGCCTATTCCACCAGTGAGTCTGTGTAACAGTGGGAACACACTCTTCTGGTGGGGGATGCCTCTTGGAAACAATTGAGCACTAGGGAATATTCCCTGAGTCTATGATCCAGGAATTCCACTCTCTTATACCGTGTAAACCTTTGGCACGTATGCCAGATATCTCACTCTTCATAGCATCCTTGCTTAGAAGGGTCTGACACTGGAAAGAACTGACATGTCCATAGACAGAAAACTAAGCGGATTTTTGTAGATTAGCCCCACAGAGGTAGGTGACGGAATAGGGGAAATGAAAGCAGCATGTCTACAGGTAACCACACATTTAATCAAAGTCAGAGTGGCCCTCTTTCACAACAGCCCTAACCACAACAATAGAGCAGCCTCTTTCACAACAGCCCTGCCCAGAGGTGAATGGACAGGAAATGGACGCATGTAGGGTGGAGTGGCCCCACACGGATACCTGATGCAACAGGGGAGATGAGGGCAGGACGGCACCTGCCACCCCATAGGCACCCTAAGTGACTCAACGGTGAGCTAAGGAGGAAGGGGCAGAATCCCAAGCAGGAGATAGCAGCCCCTGCGGATGTGGTAGGCGCACGGGCCCCACAAGTAGAGCCTGCCTGGATGCAGCTGGGCGTGTTGGAAGCACACAGGGCATGGGAGGGAGCCTGGGCTCCACTTCCAGGGTGATGGCCATTTCTCCCAAAGGGGAAGGGTGGCTGGAAGGAGTCCAGGTACAAGGTCCTAGGCCACAGCCACATGGCCTCCACCTCTCAAGGCAGGATCAGTAGCTGCTCCCCACTCTGCTCCCAGGTCCTTCTGTCCTTCCCCAGGATGAGGAGCTGGAGGACCGTAGGGGTGGAAATCCAGTCCACAGCAGCCATGGGCCATCCCTCAGGGGAAGGCATGCCCAGTGGGGCCGTGGCTCCACATAGCCCCACCTCCCACATGCACTGAGCCAGCCAATCAGCAAAGGGCACCCACAGTCGGGCCAGCTGCTCTGGCGAGGACCAAGGACCCAGTCCCTCAGAGGAGCATCAAGGTGCCAGGTGCTGGAGGTCCTGTGAGGAGGAGAGGTCGAGGGTACCTCAGGAGAGGCCCTGGCTGGAGGGGAGACTGGGACCGTGTAGTTCGAGGTCCTCAGTGGACGAGAGTGTGGATCTTGGGGCAGCTCAGGCTGACCTGTGAGGAAATCACCCCAGCGTCACCTGGGGCCTGGGTCAGGGAGAGTCCCCTAGGGGCAGGCTGGCATGGGCCAGGGAAGGGAGATCGAGGGGTCCAGGTGGTCCCCAGTGCCCGGGAGCACCACTGGGTTCTGTGCATGTGCTGGAGGCTGGGGGAGAGTCCGCGTGTGTCCCTCCTGCTCGGCCACCCATCTGGATGGGACACTTGGTCACCGGGGGTCTGCTGGGCGGCCAGGCAGGTGAGAGGGCAGTGCCAACACCTGACTGTCGAGGATGGGTGCACAGAGATTCATTCCCATGCAGATGGCTGGGGAGGTCCTGTGTCACCCTACAGCTCTCCCGACCAACACGGGGTCACTTGGGGACCCGGGGCAGGGGCAATCTCTGTCCCAGGGGCAAGGCAAGAATTCAGCAGAGGGCCTGGAGTTCAGGTGTGCGGAGCAGGTGTGAGCTCTGCAGGCAGCCCCAGGGAAGGGCTGGATGGGACACAACGGGACAGGTGGGGACACTAGCATCTTCTCCCTTGTCCTTTCCTGCTTCACCAGTAGACACGGAGCATGCCAGCCCCACTCTTCTTCAATCTGTGAACCTCCCCGGTGGCTCTCATTTAACACACCTGGGTTCCTGAGTGTGTCTTTGCACTCATGAGGTTCAGGAGTCGTCTCTAGCCTCCCAGGAGAGCTAGCCATAGTGTGTATGGACGGGAAGTGCGTCAGGAAGGCTGACAAGGCCCTGGTGTAAATTCAGTTTATGGTAGCCCAGGAAACGGGGCATGGACGTAAAAATGGAATGAAGGGTCAAGGAAACAGGTGCCCGCCCAAGGGGACGGTCTGTCTTATCTCCTTGCACCGGGTCGTGGGGAGCACATGGGCAGCCCGTGGCACCCTCGTTACTTTGGTGCCCACCTTGCATATGCTAAGAAGCCCTAGGTTTCTAAAGCAGTTTCAAGGGCTTTAGGTTTCCCATGGGAAGCTGCTGCCCCACAGCAGAGTTACAGATGCCCTTAGAGCTGCTCTTCTGGATGCGTGCAGTCCGTGACGTCCAAGGGATCTGATCCGCAGTGCATTGTTCATTATAACTTCAATCCTGGAAGGCTTGCAAAAATGTCTCTGTAAAATGGTCAGGGCTCAAGGGACTCCGTGTATAGGTCTGCTTTAAAGCTTTAATTGGCGAACAGCCATACAAATCCACAAATAGTACATTTCCTTGTGAAAAAATGTCCACAATAGAATCCTTCCTCTAAAAATGTTTGCCTTTCAAAATTTTCAATGCAGCGTGGAATTCAGGAATGCACAGCCATCCTGAAAGTAGTCATTTTGCAGAAACAGATGAGGAAGACATGTGGTAATTGTGCCTCCTAATAAAGTAAGTTCAGAAAAATCAACTTTGACTCGTGGCACATTTTGTGTTTAAAACACTGGGCATCAGGCATGCCCTACAATACAAGCGTGGTATCTTATTCACACCTAGTGGAAAAAAAAAATGTAATTTATTCACAGGAATGAATTTCAAAATATGTGAGAAAGCTTTGTAGGTGTTTGGGAGATACTTGTAATTCAAGAATATTGTTGTCAGCCATATATCTTTTATAGCAAGAAATGCTAATGAGGTGGCTGCATTAGTGTTATTTAATGCTTTGTTCTCCTATCCAAGATGCCACATAAGGATTGAGTGTGATTCAGCTCCACAGATTTCCTTCCTTACCCTTTTAAATTGTTGAGTGAAGTGGATGGTACACACAATGGTTAGGCAGAGTAATGCTTTTACTTTATTCACTGTGGAATATTAGAAAATAATTTACAAATAATATATATTCCACATTGTGTCAGATAGTAAGTGATATATCTGTTTTTCATATCCATTGTTATTTTCTTATTCTAGTTATTTTATAAGACTTTCCCATTTCTTTCTTGGGGTGGGCAGTGCAAATTGAGGCCTCTAAAATAGCCTCTTATTGTTATGTTTATATTAATAACCTCTGTAGTGGAGAACTCAGACAACTTTGCTGGCATGTGAGAGACGTGTGATCACAACCAAAAACAACTAAGTTTTAAATGGATACCTCAGCTATCAGTTAAATTAACTATGTAAAAGGACAAACTCTTAACCGTGTCATACTCAAGTTTTGTCTCCTCTATTTGGATCATAAATGTGAGCAGATACATGTTGAAAGCTTTGTTGTATTTTGTGTTGAAAATGTGCTTGATGTGTGAGCTGTCTTATTAATTGGTTGTTATAGACAGTAAACTGGATTTATGAAATATTTGTATAGTAATACAGCTCCCTCCTGAGCACTGGAAAATAACTACTGACGGTAGGTCCATAACATAGGATCAATCATATGGTTAGCAAAGAATTGTTTGAAATACTTAAAAAATTTACGATGTTACAGATTGTAAATTTTACAATTTTGCAAACTTACAATCTGCAGCAATTTGGGGAGAAATGATATATGAAAATCTGCATGAAATTATCCAGGAAGTGTTCTTGAATAAATATTAATTTCCTTAGACTGTCTGTGGTCGTTTTTCTTAGTCAAATTGATTTAAAAGCCTCCCGGGCTAAATTTTAAAAATACCATTCTTAGTTTATCATTTATTTATTTTTATTCCTTTGAAAATGGAATAATTGTAGTTGGTTAATATAATGTGTTCTAACCATGGTCCATCTAAACATATCCTTGAGTTAGAGTACATTTTATTAATTTATTAAAAATTATTTTTCAGAAAAGTTTTCTCATAAAAAAATTATAGGCTCTCCATGAGACCCTTTTTACAAGTTTTAGAAAACAGACACCTTTGCTCTTTAACTCCTTATTACATCTTCGAAACAATGTTTTCCATATTGAGCTATCTGTCACTGTAAGTTTTCACAGATGAAAATGAGGCAAATAATCTTTCGTTTTGAAATGATGCCCATTTGTTCATGCTAGGTGTCTTTTTAATACTGCTGAACCAACATTACCTTTATGGACGTAAATATGTGGGAGCAAAATAATTTTAAACAAAATTTTAATGAGTATTTTCCATTTAGTCTTGTAATAGTTATTTGTATTCAATTACACAGACAAAGACTAATGTTATAGTGTAAATAATTTGTAAGCTTCACTGAATTGGGTTCAGTATATATATTTTTTTGTACAGAATTCTTATTGTGAGAAAGTGAGGAAAATGAAATATTCCTGTTTGGAAATCGTAGATGATAAAGGAGTGTAATATCCAACTTAAGTCTATTTGTGATATCTCAACCTATATACTACTCAAAAAGAGAAAATTAAAACTAAAACACTTGCGGAGAAAAATGCACTTTTTTCTGGAAAATTTATAATACAATAAATCTTCCTTAATTTATATTAGCTAAGGCATGTTAAGATAGCTTTCGTCTTACATTTACTAGTCTTCTTTTTTCATCCATGCCTTGATTGTACCAAGATCACACATTTCTTATCCAAAAGCAAAGGGATTGTTCATATAAGGAAATTATGAGTGTTGGTTGATCAGCTCAGTTTTGGAAATGTTAAAGTTGAGGTGCATATGAAGCACCTTAGGGCAGATGTCAAGTGGGGATAAGCAATATACCCTGGATATATGAGCCTCATGTTCAGGAGAGTGGTAGGAGCTGAGGACACCAGAGTGGGAATTAATATCACACAGATTGCGTTTAATCAAGGAGACTAGGAGAGATCACCTAGGGAATGACTAAACAAAAAAGGGAAGTCTAAAGACTGATTCCGGGTTCCTTCAATACTTTGAGCTCCTGCAGAATTGGGGCATCAGTAATGAAGCCCAAGAATGAGTGAACAAATAAGTAAAAGAAAACCAGTCGAAACACAGTAAAAAAGACCTTTTAGAAGGAGAGAGGACCAGCTCATCACATGCTGCTGATAGGCCGAAGAAGGGGGACTTGGCATATGGAGGCCCTTTGATATCCTTAGTAAGAGTGGTTTGGTGGAATAGTGGGTGCAAAGGACTGATTGGATAGGACAAGAAACAACTGGGAAAAAAGAACTGGGGTAGTAACCTGAAGCAAAAAGGAGTAGCTAGAGGTTTTTGTGGTTTTCTTAGTGATTACAGAAGAACCGGCATGTTGTATGCTGATAGGAACAATATAGAGGGAAACCTTGGAAATGTTGAAAAGAGGAGGAGAAAGTGCTGAACGATGTTCTTGAGAAGCAGTAGGCCCTAGTGGACAGGGGAGCAAGTTGACTTCAGGAAGGAATAGTAGTTCATGCATTTAAACAGGAGAGAAAGTCGAGTGCGTAAGCACTGATGGACAAAGGTGGGTGGAGATGTGATGCTCGGACATTGAATGTACCATGTGGGTTGCTTCTGTCTCTGTAGTGAGATAGAAAGATCATCAGTGACAAGTAGAGATGGGGCAGGAGGGCAGAGAAGAAGGACTAGAATTTTTTTTCCTGAGACTGGGCCAGTGAGTGGACTAGGGGAATATAATTGCCAAGCAGCATTGGGAGTGCAAATTAGATTAGTGTCATCGTAAACACGACTTTGATATCTGTTGGCATGGTTGTGTTAGGGCAGCTGGAGAGTTGGATTTTTCTGGGTTGGCGTTTGGCTGAGCACTGTGACAGAGGGAGAAGCTGGCAGGGCACATACACAAGGATGGAGTTATGGTGAGTGGCCATGGAACTTAATCTGGGAACGAAGAAAGGGAATGTTGGGCACTCCAGTGTTGGACAGTGAAAGGTGCTCTATTCCATGGGCGTCAGTTCCTGATAGACTCCTGAGCTGTAGTGCTTAGAGTGACCTACAATGTGAGGGCGTTAGTTGTTGCATGTTGGATACATGGGGAAATAGCATAGTGTAGTGGTCAAAAGCCCGGACTCAACCCCCACTGTTTAGAATCTAAGTGTGGTTCGACCATTGCTGCCTGGGAAACCATGAGCAAATTCTTTCTGTGTCCCAGCTTGCTCCATTAATATTGTGGGCATAATATGAGTATCTACCTCACAGAGTTGTTTTGAGTGTTAAATGAATTTTTCTATAATAAGGTATTTAAAATGGTTCAGAACAGGATCTGACACATGGTTCCTGTAGTACAACTTTGCTTTTATTAATGTTATGTAGATATTGTAGATTCGCAGGAATGTCAAAATCTAGGATGCGGCTATGTGAGTGGTTAATTTGCAGGAAATGTCAAGATCATTGGTGGTGGAACAGAAAGACCAGCTTTATTGGAAGGATTACGTGTGTGGGCTTTGAAAGCATCAAGGACTAAAACGTATTTGTAGAATATTATTTAAAAAGAACATTTCCATAAAAAATGCGTGATGGGATTATTATATAGTTTTTGTATATTATTGTTGGACACAAATTTTATAAACTTGGTCATAATATTTGTTAATAAGAAAAAATATTTTTAAATGTTAAGTTCAAAATTATTAGCTTTAAGTTAACAAAGAATTGTTTTTTGATAAATTTTAAATTTTACTTGAATTGTTATCGAGTTTTCTTTGTATATTTGTAGAGCATATTTCTCAACAGCAACAAAAGACTTTTCAAGAATCTGAAATTGTTGAGGGCCAGAGAACAAAAGCATTTAATGCATTATGTGAGGAATTCTTACAGGTCAGGTCAGTGGTATTTGGTTACACAACATATTCTCATAAGACTTTACATGTATATTGAAAATTTAAAAAACTGTTTTCCTTTCCAAAATAGTGTTAAAAATACTTTGATTATAAAATTCTTACGCATTTTCCATGTTAATATCGTTGTTTTAACGTACGAACTAAATGTATTTTTACTTTTAGAATTCATTAATTGTTTTTGGTGTAATCCAAAACAGGAAACGGTAACTTGGCAATTTCAACCAGAAATATACATATCATGTTGGCTATTCACACTTTATTTACATGACTAAACACCGTGACTCTTTTGCTCGACAGTTTTTACTGGTGTAGCAATAGATGAAAGCAAGAAGTTTCTACATCATTTCTGGATGTGGTTTAATAGTCTTTCTAGTGCCAATGTTTCTCAAAGAGAAGGCACCCAATTGTAACAAATGGGCATTTTTTATTTCAAATTTATTTCCTGATTATTTCATGACATATTTGCTTTCACTACTATTGAAGTGACTACAAATTGATTTCTCTGCCAAGTTACTATCATAAGACAGGGCCCAGATGCGTTCAGAGTGAAAAAGCCAGGAAAGAATTAACATTTTGTGACTGAGAATTGTCTCCTGTCACATTTGTACTTTTGCAAGTTGTCCTCAGTGATACTGACCTCTTAATCATGCAGGTATATATCTATTTAGGTTTCTATGGAATGGTGTACATTCCTATTCATTTTATAAATTTGGAGTGTTTTTAAAACAATCTTGTTCAAATTCTTGTTAAAAATTCACTCTTCTAAACTGAGGGGATTGTTTCAGGGAAACGAGTTTCAGGATAGTCATTCTTTACATTGCTTACTATGATACATATACTACATGTTTGTATACATATATGTAATACGCACACTCAGTTGTTATTCAAGTGTTTCTAAGTAGAGGATGTGTTGTTTAATGGTCTCTGAGAACCATGTACCAATTGTTATGCATGTTTGGGAAATAAGATCTTCTCAATGTTAGTGCTAAATGTCACCACTTAGGGTGGGAACTTCATGATGATTTAGTCTTCTGCATTTCCTTTTCCTTCCCATCCAGCTATCTATCACTAGGCCCTGCCATTTTTACCTCTTCAAGGTTATTTTAAGTTTTTTGTTTAGATTCTCACTGCTGCTGCCCTAGTTCAGGACCTCATCCTTCCTCACTTATGCTATTAAAATTTCATCTGAGTTCTCTCTTCTTCTTTACATCCTTCGTAGGTCTGCAATCTTATCTTCCTAAGATATCGCCCTTCCCTCTTCCCAACCTGTCATGAGCTTTCCATTCTAAATTCATGGATATTCAGAGACACCTCTGCATTGACATGACCTCCTTTTAAAACTTCATTTGCTTTTGTCCTTGGGATAGTTTGCTGAAAATGATGGTTTCCAGCTTCAAAAAACCAAACACCGCATGTTCTCACTCATAGGTGGGAATTGAACAATGAGAACACATGGACACAGGAAGGGGAACATCACACACCGGGGCCTGTTGTGGGGTGGGGGAGGGGGGAGGGATAGCATTAGGAGATACACCTAATGTTAAATGAAGAGTTAACGGGTGCAGCACACCAACATGGCACATGTATACATATGTAACAAACCTGCACTTTGTGCACATGTACCCTAAAAACTTAAGGTATAAAAAAAAAACCCTTAATTTGCTACATTCTTTCCTTCCTGTCGTCCCTCCAGATTGATAGCCTTCTGTGAAATAATTCACCATTATTTCCAGGCTTTATTTATGCCCTTCCACCATAAAAATTTTATCTCTTTTTGCTAACCTATCGAAATCTAATTCTTTTGCCAACTAAGTAGGCGTTGATCTCCATTGTCCACTGTACAGTGCCAGCAAGTTGCCCTCCCATGTCTATTGTAACATTTTTGTATGACTTCAGTTTACATGTTTCCTCAAGTCACTGGAATATGGAAAAGATCATGTGTTCACATTTAATGCCACCATAGCACATGACATCCTAACTTTTCTGTAGTAGGCATGATTTCACTGTTTGTTGAATGAAGAATGAAGATTTAAAATTCAAATTGTATTTTTCGTAACTCAAGATCATACTACAGAGCATTTTATTCCCTCTATCTATGGAAACCATGTTACATGGAATATCAGGGATAATAAATGGCTGAATACCTGGTGTTTGGGAAGCTTATGAATGAAATTAGGGCATGGATTTATATGGAACTTCCATTCTTTTTGCTATATCTTCACTTGAACATTTCAATATCCCATTGTTTGGAGCAAATTGTGATATTTTTGTGCCTCCTACTGTAATCATAATTGACTAAATTCATACATTTCTATGTTTCTTAAGTGAGTATTTTGGTCTTCAGGTAGCACTTAGAGTACTTTTTAAATCTGGAATAGATAATGACCATCACTGGAATTTTAAAGTGTTTTGCTTTTGAAATGTAGTTGTACACAGTTATAAGGTGATGAAGAGTGGTTGGTTATAACTGAACTTGGTTTTTTGTTTTAGCATGTGGAGGACCTGGAGGAGAATCATACAGTTCGTCTTACTGGTGAACAAAGTGAACTTAGAAAAGAAATGGGGCCGGGCGTGGTGGCTCACGCCTGTAATCTCAGTGGGCGGATCACCTGAGGTCAGGAGTTTGAGACCAGCCTGGCCAACATGGCGAAACCCCGTCTCTACTAAAAATACAAAAAAATTAGCTGGACGTGGTGGCAGGCACCTGTAATCCCAGCTACTAGGGAGGCTGAGGCAGGAGAATTGCTTGAACCTGTGAGGCAGATGTTGCAGTGAGCCGAGATTGCGCCATTGCACTCCAGCCTGGGTGACAAGAGCGAAACCCATGTTTTGCTTGTATAAGTTCAAAATCATAATTCCTTTCCAAAGCTGAAAATGCCTGAAATGGGTCTGCCAATCATCACAATAAAACAGGAAGCCCCAGTGCAAGAGCTAGTCAAGATGGGTTCCCAAGCAAATAGTAGTTGAAGCCCCAAAGGCCATAAAATGATGGAAGAAACACGGTTTAAGAGCCATGGATAATTTTTTTGAATGCCAAAAGAGTTACCATAGACTGATTTGACATAGAGATTTTAATGGAAATGTCATGGCATCAAAATAAGGTGCCAGTAAGCAAATCAGTTCTTGAATGTAATTTTGAAACACACTGTGCAAAATTGCTCAGTGCAATGATGTACACTGATCCAAAAAGTGACCACTGACAAGACATGGTTTATTTCGGTTTTTAATCTATTATGGAAAAAACTAATTTCTCTTTGGAAACAGCTATACAACCATGTCCAACATGATTTCCTAAAAAGACAGCAAGATGTTTTCCTTCTGACCAGCTTCCCATCCATAAATGCAAATATTATTGTTCAGGGTTGATGGAGCATTTGCAAATCAAGAGGCTTTGATTGACACCCAGCATGCTCATTCTTTTATGGTAGATCCATATAAGAACAACAAAAGATATAGAAGATACTAGAATACATTGTTGGAGTTCAGGATGTGGGACAATGCCTTGTGTCTGTTGTACAGTGTCCCAGATTTTTCAGGATTTCATAGGAGGCAGCTACAATGTATACATGCAAAGCCTCGAAATCCCTTTCTTAGCTAATGAAGTGGAGCCCTGACGTCACCTAGGAAAGGGATGCAACAGAACTCATTTATAGTTTCTCAAATGAGGCTCCCATTTCTTCAAAGCCACCATTAATTTTAACACCTTTAAAGCTATAATAACAATCTATGTAACAAGTGGAAAATGCTTATAGAATCAGTGCTTTCCATCGCAAACCCTTATTATATGGAAATTCACATTTCCATAATCACATAAACGTAAAAAATGTTATTCATTATGAAGCTAAAAGGTATGAATTTCTCTGTCATAATATTTACTGAAAACTGGAAACTGAATCGTGAAAATGTTGTACTTTATTCTTCTTAAAATGATAGTTTCCTTTCTCTGTTTGCCTGTGAAGTATGCTTCAATAATAACACCTTACCTTCCAAAACAAATGATGGTACATAAAACACACACACACAGACACACACACACACACACATACATATATATGCATAGTAGAAAAGACCTATGTGTTTCTAATGTATGGAAATGGGAAATGTACATCCAGTCTTCTCAGTTGCAAAAAGAAAGTGGTTTTTAAGTAGATAGTTTTGGCTTTACTTTGAATAGATTTGTATCAACTTTGAATTTTTTTCTTAATTATATTAGATTGTAGGGAGGGGACTCTGTAAGGAAGGATGATGCAAAGGATTCTTCCACCAGTTTATATAAACCAAAAGATTTTGTGACAGTGAAACGTAAGTAGTGTATTAGAGTTCTCTAGAGGAACAGAACTACTAAGATAAATGTGTATGTGTGTGTGTGTGTATATCTATACATTTCATATATCTATACATTTCATAAATATATGTATATATATGAATGTATAGATATTTCATATATATATATATATGAAAGGGAGTTTATTAAGGATAATTGACTCACAGGATGACAACATAAAGTCCCACGATAAGCTGTCTGCAAGCTGAGGAGCAAGGAAGCCAGTAGTGGATCAGTCCAAGTCCCAAAACCTCAAAACCTTAAAAGTAGGGAAGCCAACAGTGCAGCCTTCAGTCTGTGGTGGAAGGCCCAAGAGCCCCTGGAAAACCACTAGCGTAAGTCCAAGAGTCCAAAAGCCAAAGCAGTTGGAGTCTGATGTTGGAGAGCAGGAGCATCCAGCATGGGGAAAGATGAAGGCCAGAAGACCCAGCAAGTCTGCTCATTCCACCTTCTTCTGCCTGCTTTTGTCTAGCTGTGTTGGCAGGCAAGGGGATGGTGCCCACCTAGATTAAGGGTTGGTCTGCCTCTCCCAGTCCACTGGCTCAAATGTTAATCTCCTCTAGCAACACCCTCGCAGACACATCTAGAAACCATACTTTGCATCCTTCAATCCAATCAAGTAGACACTTAATATTATCCATCACAAGTAGGTAGAATCCAGTTCTTGGTACTTGATTTAAGCACCATCAAGATCCCATAAAGGCGGAAACCTCACAAGAAGCCAAGTCATCCTGTTAAGGGGAAATTTGTCTCCAGTGCTCAATCCTGACCTAATCCTCATCCTCCATGTCTGGTTAACTGAGGACTTGTCCATCTGACCCCAACCCCGCAACACCCACCTCCCTCCCTCCCTCCCTCCCCACACACCATGTCTTCCCTCCTTCCTCCCTCCCCACCACCCGAGAAGGAGCAGACCCACACATCATTTTAAAACAAGTTCATTTTATTTTCATCACCATGGGGCGTACCCTGTGGGATCTAAAATGTACTCTAGACCCCATTGACTGTTTATCTGGGGCCAGATCTCTGGAGACTTCTCAAATAGATCTGAGGTCTCTGGCCTTGCCCTGAAATTAATGGCTGCCCAGGGAGACGCTTCAGGTGGTGGAGGTCTCCTGGCTCTTTTGGTCTTGCTGTGGCTCATTTTGATTGAGTTTCTCGTTCAGCTGGTCACAGTGTCTGGATTGCATTGGCCCTCTCTCATGCTCAGCTTTTCTTGAAGTGGTGATCATTTTGGAGAAGCTTTTTCCCTGGAACTCCCTCGAAGGCTTCCTTTTCCCTTTCAGATTGTCTTGGGACCCAGAAGGACAGCAGAGAGATCACAGAAAGGCACTGGTTTTGGGGAAGGGGATAGAGGACGAGTGGGACCAGGGGTTTCATGTGAAGGTTACATGCTGGAGTGGGGGTTGTGCCAGGCAAGTACAGGGTAGGAGTCTTGGGAGGGAGGAGTCAAGGGGAAGACAAGGAGGAGCTTGGGTGTGTCGCTCACCTTGATAGGGCTTCTGGGCCTGGGTTAAGAGGGGGCCTTTCTCTTCCTTGACTCTTCGGTGTTGGTGGGTGGGGGTTCTACAACTGGTCTGATTGCTTAGTTTCCTGGTTATCTTCACCACCTCAGGGTCTGTCAGTGGTCTACTCCAGGCCTCCTGGCTTCCCTATATATACCCTTCCAGGACAGGGAGGGACCACACCCCTGAGCTTTGATTGCTCAGCAAACCACTACCCAGCCAATAGTGGCTCTGCTGCGGTGTGAGGGCCTTAGATAGCAGAAACCATCATCAGAGCATTGTCATGGTGGGAGGAGAGAAGGAGAGTGGGGAGGGTGATCTGACGAGGAAGCCAGTATGCTCTGGTTGAAGAATGGGGGACATTTGTTTGGCATGCCTAAAGAGCCTTCCCAAACTGATTAGTGCTGCTCCTTTCCTCCAATGTTCAGCTTTGGGGGGGGTGTCACATAGCAGAAGAGAGTGTATTTCCTCCAAGCCTTTCCCCAGAGTCACCCTATTTCAATGCTTCCTTCTGTTTTCTCCCACCATCCACCATTAGCCAGTTTTCCCAGACCTTACCAGAGAGCTCTGCAAGGTAATCTGGCTGTAATTAAGTTTATATGGAGGTGTGAATCATCCTACTTCCCCCCTAAAAATTTCTCTTATGCATCTTGAAGCCCACTCAGTTGGCTACTACCCAGGAATTTTTCCACCCTACTTCCTGTTCCCAGTGTCCACAGAAGTCTCCTGGTGTTGTGGGAAGTCAGGGACCCTGAATGGAGGGACTAGCTGAAGCCATGGCAGAAGAACGTGGATTGTGAAGATTTCATGGACATTTATTAGTTCCCCAAATTAATACTTTTATAATTTCTTATGCCTGTCTTTACTGCAATCTCTGAACATAAATTGTGAAGATTTCATGGGCACTTATCACTTCCCCAATCAATACCCTTGTGATTTCCTGTGCCTGTCTTTACTTTAATCTCTTAATCCCATCATCTTCGTAAGCTGAGGAAGATGTATGTCACCTCAGGACCCTGTGATGATTGCATTAACTGCACAACTTGTTTGTAGAGCATGTGTGTTTGAACAATATGAAACCTGGGCACCTTGAAGAAAGAACAGGATAACAGCAATGTTCAGGGAACAAGAGAGATAACCTTTAACTCTGACCGCTGGTGAGCTGGGTGGAACAGAGTCATATTTCTCTTCTTTCAAAAGCAAATGGGAGAAATATCGCTGAATTCTTTTTCAGCAAGGAACATCCCTGAGAAAGAGAGTGCATCCCTGAGGGTAGGCCTCTGAAATGGCCACTTCGGGGAGCGGCTGTCTTTTATGGTGGAAGCTGTAGGGATGAAATAAGCCCTGGTCTCCCGTAGCACTCCCAGGCTTATTAGGATGAGGAAATTCCCGCCTAATAAATTTTGGTCAGACCGGTTGTCTGCTCTCAAACCCTGTCTCCTGATAAGATGTTATCAATGACAATGCATGCCCGAAACTTCATTAGCAATTTTAATTTTGCCCCAGTCCTGTGGTCCTGTGGTCCTGTGATCTTGCCCTGCCTCCATTTGCCTTGTGATAGTCTATTACCTTGTGAAGCATGTGATCTCTGTGACCCACACCCTATTCGTACACTCCCTCCCCTTTTGAAAATCACTAATAAAAACTTGCTGGTTTTGCAGCTTGTGGGGCATCATGGAACCTGCTGACATGTGATGTCTTCCCTGGACACCCAGCTTTAAAATTTCTCTCTTTGGACTCTGTCCCTTTATTTCTCAGACCAGCCAACACTTAGGGAAAATAGAAAATAGAAAATTTTCACCTGATATCTGGCTGAATTTCCCCTGATATTCTGGGGTTTCAGTTTTCCCCAGTCTGAAATCACTGCTTTCAGGCTGTCAAATTTCAGTGAATACATTTGCTTCACTGGATATCACATGAATATTGCATCAACTGTGAGGTCATGACCTTCTCAGTGTAGTACCCATACTCAGTAGGTGTAGTACCTAGTACCGGGGCTTAGATTTTAGCAGTGCAGGGTGAATGAGGCAGATTTTCTCATGCCAGAAATCATGCAGGATGTTTGCATGTAGGAAACTACAACCTAACACTGATGAGGTCGTGGAGCAGGGTGGGATTGTGTAGGATAGTTCATCACTGTGCCTGAGATTCTCTCCAGTGTAACAAAGATTTTTCAAAAGACCTTACAATTGGAAAGGAACAAATACAAAAAAACTCTTCATTTACATAATATAAGATTATATGCAGACAATCCTACCAACGTATAAATGCTTCTAGAATGAATACAACTTTAGCAATGTTGTTGGATTTAAGACCATTATACTTGTATTTTAATAATAGCAATAAACAATTGGCAATTGAGACGAACACAGTACAATTTAAATTAACATTAGAAAATATAAATTGAAAGGGATAAATATGACAGGAGATGTAGAAGATCTGTCCATTGAAAACTATAAAGCATTACAAAGATAAATTCAATGAGGATATATGTAAATAGAGATACAAACTTTATTCATGAGTCAGAAGACTGAATATTAAGATGTCATTTATTTTTCCTCAACTTTTTTGATAGATTCAATGCAATCAAAATCCAAATTCCAGATTTTTTAAAATAGAAATTGGGAGGCTAGCACTAACATTGATATAGAAATATAAAGGTCCTAGAATAGCCAAAGAAAACATTAAAAAATAGAACAAATGTGGTGGGGTTACTCTACTTCATTTCAAGGCTTATAAACTAACGGTGATCAGTATAGTCGGAATTATCATTATTATAGGAATATATCAATGGAAGGGAATAAAGCCCAATAGTATATACACATGTATATGCATATATAGACAACTATTAATAAAGATGCAAATGAAGGTGAGAGCAGAGAAATGACAGTGTATTCAACAATTGGGTCTGGAACAGTTGGATATCTCATATGGTTTGGCTCTGTGTCCCCACCCAAATCTCACCTGGAATTATAATTCCCATAATCTCCATGTGTCAAGGGCAGGACAAGCTGAAGGTAATTGGATCATGAGGGCAGTTTCCCCAGGGCTGTTCTCATGATAGTGAGTGAGATTCACGAGATCTGATGGTTTTATAAGCATCTGGCCTTTCCTTTGCTTGCACTCACTCCATCCTGCCACCCTGTGAAGCTGCTGGCTTCTCCTTTGACTTCCTCCATGATTGTAAGTTTCCTGAGGCCTCTCCAGTAATGTGGGAACTATCAGTCAATTAAACCTCTTTCCTTTATAAATTACCCACTCTTGGGTATTTCTTCATACCCAAGTGTGAGAATGGACTAATACACTAAATTGGTACTGAGGTAGTGTGGGGCATTGTTATAAGGTAACTGAGAATGTGGAAACGCCTTTGGAACTGGGTAATGGGCAGATATTATAACACTTTGGAGGGCTCAGAAGAAGACAGGAAAATATGGAAAAGTTTGAATCTTCTTAGAGATTGTTGAATGGCTTTGACCAAAATGTTGATAGTGATATGGACAATGAAGTCCAGGCTGAGGTGGTCTCAGATGGAAATGAGGAACCTGTTGTGAATTGAAATAAAGGTGACTCTTGCTATGCTTTAGCAAAGAGACTGGCAACATTTTGTCCCTGCCCTAGAGATCTGTGGAACTTTGAACTTCAGAGAGATGATTTAGGGTTTTTGGTGGAAGAAATTTCTAAGCAGCAGAGCATTCAAGAGGCCTGGATAACTATGAAAGCATTCAGTTTTATGCATTCACAGAGACGGTTTGAAATTGGAACTTTTGTTTAAAAGGAAAGTGGAGCTTAAACGTTTAGGAAATTTGCAGCCCAATGATGCAACAGAATAGAAAAATCTCGTTTTCTGAGAAGAAATTTAAGCTGGCTGCAGAAATTTGTATAAGTAACTAGGAGCCAAATGTTAATCACCAAGACAATGGGGAAAATGTCTCAAGGGTATGTCAGGTCCTCCTGTCACAGGCCCAGAGGCCTAGGAGCAAAAAGTGGTTTCTTGGGCCAGGCTGAGGGTCTTGCTGCTTTGTGCAATCTTGGTACTTGGTGCCCTGTGTCCCAGCCATGACTAAAAGGGGCCAATGTACAGCTGAGGCCATTGTTTCATAGGGTGCAAGCCCCAAGCCTTGGTGGCTTACATGTGGTGCTGTTCTTGCCAGTGCACAGAAGTCAAGAATTGAGTTTTGGGAACTTCTGCCTAGATTTCAGAGGATGTTTGGAAATGTCTGGATGTCCAAGCAGATGTTTGCTGCAGGGGTGGAGCCCTTAGGGAGAACCTCTGCTAGGGCAGTACAGAAGGAAAACAGAGTCCCCACTGGGGCATTGCCCAATGGAGCTGTGAGAAGAGGGCCACTGTCCTCCAGATCCCAGAATGGTAGATCCACCGACAGCTTTTGCTGTGTGCCTGGAAAAGCTGCAGACACTCAATGCTAGCACATGAAGGCAACTGGGAGGGGGACTGTACCCTGCAAAGCAAAAGCAGTGTGGCTGCCGAGGCCATGAGAGCCCACCTCTTGTATCAGCGTGACCTGGATGTGAGACATGGAGTCAAAGGAGATCATTTTGGAATTTTAATGTTTAATGACTGCCCTATTGCATTTCAGACTTGCATGGGGCCTGTAGCCCCTTCGTTTTGGCCCAATTCTCCCATTTGGGATGGGTGTATTTATGTAATGTCAGCACCCCCATTGTATCTAGGAAGTAACTAATTTGCTTTTGATTTTACTGGCTCATAGGCAGAAGGGACTTGCCTTGTCTTAGATGAGACTTTGGATTTGGACTTTTGGGTTAATTTGAGAATGAGTTAAGACTTTGTGGGGCTGTTGGAAAGGCAAGATTGTGTTTTGAAATGTGACAACATGAGATTTGGAAGTGAACAGTGGCAGAATGATACAGTTTGGCTGTGTGTCCCCACCCAAATCTCACCTTGAATTGTAATCCCCATAATCCACACAGGTCAAGGGCAGGACCAGGTGGAGGTAATTGGATCACAGGGACAGTTTGCTCCATGTTGTTCTCACGATAATGGGTGAGTGTCACAAGATCTGATGGTTTTATATGCATGTGGCATTTCCCCTGCTTGCACTCTCTCCATCCTGCTGCCCTGTGAAGAAGGTGCCTGCTTCTCCTTTGCCTTCTGCCATGATTGTAAGTTTCCTGAGGCCTCCCCAGCAATGTGGAACTGTGAGTATATTACTCCTGTTTTCTTTTAAATTACCCAGTCTTGGATATTTCTTCATAGCAATGTGAGAACAGACTAATACAATATCTATATGCAAACCTGAATTTCAATGCATACCCTATCTATTTATCTATCTATCTAAAAAGGGAGAGACAGAAAACAGAAAGATATATACGGAATTATCTCATGGGATTATGAAGTCTGGTACATTAAAAATCTGTAAAGTGGACCAGCAGGCTAGAAATTCACACAGCATTTTTATATTACAGTCTTGTGTTAGAATACCTTTTCCAGGAATACTTGTTTTTTTCTCTTGAGACATTCAACTAGTTGGATGAGGCCCACCAACATTATGGAGGGTAAACTGCTTTACTTAAATTCAACCAACTGCAAATGTTGATCGTATCTACAAAATACCTTCACAGAAACATCTAGACTAGTGTTTGACCACACAACTGAGTACTATAGCCTAGACAAGTTGACACATAAAGCTAACCACCAAACATATCTTGCACCATATAAAAATGTAACTCAATGAGAACACATGGACACAGGGAGGGGAACATCACACACCGGAGCCTGTTGCAGGGTGGGGAGATAGAGGAGGGGGAACATTAGGAAAAATACCTAATGTATGCAGAGCTTAAAACCCAGATGACGGGTTGATAGGCGGAGCAAATCACCATGGCACATGTATATCTACGTAACAAATCTGCAAGTTCAACACATGTATCCCAGAACTTAAAGTAAAATTTAAAAAAAAGATATACACAATAAAAAATGTAACTCAAAATGAACCATAGACTTAAACGTCAGCATCATTTTATTTCTAGGAGAAAACAGAAGAAATATTCTGTTATCTGGGATTATGTCTTAGTCAGCTTTGGCTGCCATAACAAAACGCCATGGAGTCAGTAGATAAAACAACAGAAATTTATTTTTTTAACAGTTGTGGAGGCTAGAAATCCCAGGTCAAGGACTGGTATTGTCATTTACTGGTGATATAGAACTTATTCCTAACTTGTAGATGCCCTTTTCATTATGTTTTTTATTGGCTTTTCCTCTGTGCATGTGCATGGAGAGGGGGTGGGGAGTGCTCATGTAGGCACAAGAATGATTTCTTGTGTCCCTTCTTATAAGCTCACTAATTGTATGAGATCAAGGTGCCACCCTTATGATCTCCTTTAACATTAATTAAATCCTTAGAGGCCTCATCTCCAAATATGGACACCCTTGGAAACAGGGCTTCAAAATATGAATGTGGTGGAGGACATAAGCATTAGCAAAGAATAGACACATAGATTAATAAATCAGAATAGAGCTAGGAAATAGACCTACAGATATATAGTCAGGTGATTTACAAGAAAGGCAATAATGGTGAAGGTATATTTTTTCTAACAAATGGAGCTTGAATAATTGGACATCTATACAAAAACAATAATAATTGGACATCTACCTACATATATCCTTGGAAGATATGTAAAGTGTATTTCTTTTTCATTTTTTAAATTTTTTGAGACAGAGTGTCACTGTGTCGCGAGGCCCATGCTAGAGTTCAATGGCACGATCTCGCCTCACTGCAAACTCTGCCTCCAGGTGCAAGCGATTCTCATGCCTCAGCCTCCTGAGCACTACCACACCCAGCTAATTTTTATATTGTGTGTAGAGACGGGGTTTCACCATGTTGGCCAGGCTGGTCTTGAACCCCTGACCTCAAGTGATCTGCCCACCTCAGCCTCTCAAACTGTTGGGATTACAGGCGTGAACCACCGTGCCCGGGAGTAAAACATATTACTTTGAGGACAAAAGGTTTGCCAAGTGTAGCTCTGGATGGAGAGAAGCCCCCGTGGGAAGGTAGGTGTGCGTCTTCTCCCAGAGGTCATTACAATCGCGGGAGCTGCCACTCTGCAGGGAGCACCTGGCCTGGGACCCGCAGCCATTCTCTGCAATGGGTGCAGCTGGACAAATGCTCAGAGGTGGCAGAAACAGCATCTCCCGCCCATAACTTCAACAAAGTGCCAGGAGCCAGGAGGAGGACCTTCCTGAGTGGGGACAGAGGGTCCACTCTCTCGACGTAGATGGGCCACAGAATCCAGCTCAGCCCCTCCTGTCAGCCCTGGAAGACCCTGGCAATGTTACCACAACCACACCCCTCCTCCCACTGCCACCTCATGGGACTGGGGGCCAGAGACTTGGTGGGAGAGAAGCAGACACAATCGGCAGAGAATGGGTGTCCAGATTCTGCCAAGCATGAGAGTCAGGACCCTGAGGGGTGACTGAGGGTCCCCCAACCCCACGCCCAACCCCACCACCACCAACACGACGACTTAAGCCCCGGGGCACCACTGGCATCCCTCCCCCTACCACCCCCAATCCCTCCCTTTACGCCACCCATCCAAACATCTTCACACTCACCCCCACCCCAATCCAGGCAGAATCCGGTTCCACCCGTGCTCTCAACCCAGGGAAGCCCAGGTGCCCAGATGTGACGCCACTGACTTGAGCATTAGTGGTTAGAGAGAAGCGAGGTTTTCGGTCTGAGGGGCGGCTTGAGATCGGTGGAGGGAAGCGGGCCCAGGCTCTGTAAGGAGGCAAGGTGACACGCTGAGGGAGGACTGAGGATCCCGCCACCCCAGAGAGAGGGCCCCAAATAATCCAGAGCTGCCCCTCATGCCAGTCCTGGACCATCTGGTGGTGGACTTCTCAGGCTGGGCCACCCCCAGCCCCCTTGCCGCTTAAGCCTCTGGGGACTCTGAAGTCAGAGCTCGTGTGATCAGGGAACGGCTGCTTAGGAGAGGGCAGCGTCCAGGCTCTGCCAGACGTCATGCTCAGGATTCTCCAGGAGGGCTGAGGGTCCCCAAGCCCCCACTCCCGTGACCCGACCCCACTCCCGTGACCCGACCCCACTCCCGTGACCCAACCCCCACTTCATTGTCATTCCAACACCCATCCCACATCCCTCACCCCATCCCTCAACCCTGATGCCCATCCGCCCCGCCATTCCACCCCTCACCCCCACCCCCATCCCCACGCCCACTTCCACCCCCACCCAGGCGGGATCCGGTTCCCGCCAGGGAACATCCGGGTGCCCGTGGATGTGACGTTTTTACCGACTTGCGACAGGGGCAGAGAGTAGTAGGTTTCCATTTTGAGGGCGGAGTTCATGAAATGGGGCCGGTGCTCTGTGGAGAGGCAAGGTGGAGAGGCTGGAGACTGAGGATCCCGCCACCCCAGATAGAGAGCCCCAAATATTCCAGCGCCGCTCTTGCTGCCAGCCCTGGACCACCCGCGGGAAGACGTCTCAGCCTGGGCTGCCCCCAGACCCCTGCTCCATAAGCCTTGAGGGGCTGGGTTCTCCCCAAGCTCTGGAGTCAGAGGTTGCCGTGACCAGGGGTAGGACTGGTTAGGAGAGGGCAGGGCACAGGCTCTGCCAGGCATCAAGATCAGGACCCAGAGGGAGGGCTATGGGCCCCAAGACTGCACTCAGTCCCACTCCCATGTTCCCGTTTCCCATTCCCCACCCAACCCCCATCTCTCGGCTGCACCTCCACCCCACATCCCTCCAGGTCACCACGCACACCAGCCCCAGCACCAGCCCCAACCCGTCTGCCACCCCACCCGCACTCCCCCCAACCCCACCCTCATCTCTCTCATGCGCCCCACTCCCGTCCCCTCCCCCATTCTGGCAGATTCCGGTTTGCCCCTGCTCTCAACCCAGGGAAGCCCTGGATGGCCCGATGTGAAACTACTGACTTGAACCTCACAGATCTGAGAGAAGCCAGGTTCATTTAATGGTTCTGAGGGGCGGCTTGAGATCCACTGAGGGGAGTGGTTTTAGGCTCTGGGAGGAGGCAAGGTGAGATGCTGAGGGAGGACTGAGAAGGCACCCACCCCAGGTAGCTGGCCCCAAAATGATCCAGTACCACCCCTGCTGCCAGCCCTGGACCACCCGCGGGAAGACGTCTCAGCCTGGGCTGCCCCCAGACCCCTGCTCCATAAGCCTTGAGAGACACCAGGTTCTTCTCCCCAAGCTCTGGAGTCAGAGGTTGCCGTGACCAGGGGTAGGACTGGACCCAGGAGAGGGAGCAGGGCACAGGCTCTGCCAGGCATCAAGATCAGGACCCAGAGGGAGGGCTATGGGCCCCCAAGACTGCACTCCAATTCCCACTCCCCGCCATTCACATTCCCATTCCCCACCCAACCCCCATCTCCTCAGCTGCACCTCCACCCCCATCCCTACTCCCACTCCGTCACCTGACCACCACCCTCCAGCCCCAGCACCAGCCCCAACCCTTCTGCCACCCCACCCTCACTCCCCCCAACCCCACCCTCATCTCTCATGCGCCCCACTCCCGTCCCCTCCCCCATTCTGGCAGATTCCGGTTTGCCCCTGCTCTCAACCCAGGGAAGCCCTGGATGGCCCGATGTGAAACTACTGACTTGAACCTCACAGATCTGAGAGAAGCCAGGTTCATTTAATGGTTCTGAGGGGCGGCTTGAGATCCACTGAGGGGAGTGGTTTTAGGCTCTGGGAGGAGGCAAGGTGAGATGCTGAGGGAGGACTGAGAAGGCACCCACCCCAGGTAGCTGGCCCAAAATGATCCAGTACCACCCCTGCTGCCAGCCCTGGACCACCCGGCCAGGGCAGGCATCTCAGCTGGGTCACCCCCCGCCCCACTGCCACTTAACCCACAGGACAATCTGTAGTCACAGCTTATGTGACCGGGGCAGGGTTGGTCAGGAAAAGGCAGGGCCCAGGCATCAAGGTCCAGGCATCCACCCGGCATTAAGATGAGGACCCTGGGAGGGAACTGAGGGTTCCCCACCCACATCTGTCTCCTCATCTCCACCGCCAGCCCACTCACATTCCCATACCCACCCCCTACCCCCAACCTCATCTTGTCAGAATCCCTGCAGTCAACCCATGGAAGCCCCGGGAACGGCGGACAGGCACTTGGATCTTGACGTCCCCATCCGGGGCTGATGGAGGGAAGGGGCTTGAACAGGGCCTCAGGGGAGCAGAGGGAGCAGAGGGTGGGCCCTACTGCGAGATGAGGGAGGCCTCAGGGGACCCAGCACCCCAGGACACCGCACCCCTGTCTGAGACTGAGGCTGCCACTTTTGGCCTCAAGAATCGGAATGATGGGGTCTCAGATTAGCATAGGGGTGGGACCCAGGCCTGCAAGGATTACGAGGAGGAAGAGGAGGGAGGACTCAGGGGACCTTGGAATCCAGATCAGTGTGGACCTCGGCCCTGAGAGGCCCAGGGCACGGTGGCCACATATGGCCCATATTTCCTGCATCTTTGAGGTGACAGAACAGAACTGTGGTCTGAGAAGCGGGGCCTCAGGTCAACAGAGGGAGGAGTTCCAGGATCCATACAGCCCAAAATGTGTCCCCTTCATGAGGACTGGGGGATATTCCTGACTCAGAAAGAAGGGACTGCACAGAGTCTGGCTGTCCCCTTTTCATAGCTCTAGGGGACCAGACTGATGCATGTGCCAGTCCCACTTGAAATCTACACAGGTGGAAGTTGGGGAGTCTCCTAGGAGATAACTTGGGGTGCAGGGGAAGGCCCACCATGTCAGGGAATTGGGGGTTTGAGGAAGCACAGGCTCTGGCAGGAATAAAGATGAGTGAGACAGACAAGGCTATTGGAATCCTCACCCCAGAACCAAAGGGATCAGCCCTGGACACTTCACCCAGGATGTGGCTTCTTCTCACTCCTGTTTCCAGATCTCAGGGAAGTGAGAACCTCATTCTCAGAGGGTGACTCAGGTCAACATAGGGACCCCCATCTGGTCTAAACCAGGATCTGCCATGCGTTCGGGTGAGGAACATGAGGGAGGATTGAGGGTACCCCAGGGCCAGAACACTGAGGGAGACCGCACAGAAATCAGCCCTGCCCCTGCTGTCACCCCAGAGAGCATGGGCTGGGCCGCCTTGCCCAGGTCCTCCCCTGTCCTGGGATCATTGGATGCCGTGGTGGGGTCTGGAGAAGGCTGCACCGTCAGTAGAGCGCCCCAGGCCCCCAAGTAGGAGTCAAGGTGAGGACCAAGCAGGCACCTCACCCAGGACACATTAATTCCAATGAATTTTGATATCTCTTGCTGCCCTTCCCCGAGAACCTAGGCACGTGTGGCCAGATGTTTGTCCCCTCCTGTCCTTCCATTCCTTATCATGGATGTGAGCTCTTGATTTGGATTTCTCAGACCAGCAAAGGGTGTGGCCTACCAGAAAATGAGGCCTGCATGGGGAGCAGGGGGTCATCCACCGCATGAGAGTGGGGATGTCACAGAGTCCAGCCCACCCTCCTGGTAACACTGAGAAGCCAGGGCTGTGCTCGCAGTCTGCACCCTGAGGGCCCGTGGATTCCTCTTCCTAGGAGCACCAGGAACAAGGCAGTGAGGCCTTGGTCTGAGACACTGTCCTCAGGTCACAGAGCAGCGGATGCACAGGGTATGCCAGCAGTGAATGTTTGTCCTGAATGCACACCAAGGGCCCCACCTGCCACAGGACACATGGGAGTCCAGAGTCTGGCCTCACTTCCCTATTGTCAGTCCTGTAGAATCGACCTCTGCTGGCCGGCTGTACCCTGAGGTGCCCTCTCACTTCCTCCTTCAGGTTCTGAGGGGACAGGCCAACCCGGAGGACAGGATTCCCTGGAGGCCACAGAGGAGCACCGAGGGGAAGATCTGTAAGTAAGCCTTTGTCGGAGCCTCCAAGGTTCGGTTCTCAGCTGAGGCCTCTCACACGCTCCCTCTCTCCCCAGGTCTGTGGGTCTTCATTGCCCAGCTCCTGCCCACACTCCTGCCTGCTGCCCTGACAAGACTCATCATGTCTCTTGAGCAGAGGAGTCTGCACTGCAAGCCTGAGGAAGCCCTTGAGGCCCAACAAGAGGCCCTGGGCCTGGTGTGTGTGCAGGCTGCCGCCTCCTCCTCTCCTCCGGTCCTGGGCACCGTGGAGGAGGTGCCTACTGCTGGGTCAACAGATCCTCCCCAGAGTCCTCGGGGAGCCTCTGCCTTTCCCACTACCATCAACTTCACTTGCCAGAGGCAACCCAATGAGGGTTCTAGCAGCCATGAAGAGGAGAGGCCAAGCACCTCAAGCATCCTGAGTCCTGTTCCCAGCAGCCCCACTGCTAGGCAGTGGCTGATTTGGTTCGTTTTCTGCTCCTCAAATATCGAGCCAGGGAGCCGGTCACAAAGGCAGAAATGCTGGAGAGAGTCATCAAAAATTACAAGAGCTGCTTTCCTGTGATCTTCGGCAAAGCCTCCGAGTCCTTGCAGCTGGTCTTTGGCATTGACTTGAAGGAAGCAGACCCCACCGGCCACTCCTATGTCCTTGTCACCTGCCTGGGGCTCTCCTACGATGGCCTGCTGGGTGATGATCAGATCATGCCCAAGACAGGCTTCCTGATAATTGTCCTGGTCATGATCGCAATGAAGGGCGGCCGTGCTCCTGAGGAGGAAATCTGGGAGGAGCTGAGTGTGATGGATGTGTATGATGGGAGGGAGCACAGTGCCTATGGGGAGCCCAGGAAGCTGCTCACCCAAGATTTGGTGCAGGAAAAGTACCTGGAGTACCGGCAGGTGCCGGACAGTGATCCCGCACGCTACGAGTTCCTGTGGGGTCCAAGGGCCCTCGCTGAAACCAGCTATGTGAAAGTCCTTAAGTATGTGATCAAGGTCAGTGCAAGAGTTCGCTTTTTCTTCCCATCCCTGGGTGAAGTAGCTTTGAGAAAGGAGGAAGAGGGAGTCTGAGCATGAGTTGCAGCCAAGGCCAGTGGGAGGGGGGCTGGGCCAGTGCACCTTCCAGGGCCGCGTCCAGCAGCTTCCCCTGCCTCGTGTGACATGAGGCTCATTCTTCACTCTGTTTGAAGAGAGCGGTCAGCGTTCTCAGTAGTAGGTTTCTGTTCTATTGGGTGACTTGGAGATTTATCTTTGTTCTCTTTTGGAATTGTTCAAATTTTTTTTTAAGGGATGGTTGAATGAACTTCAGCATCCAAGTTTATGAATGACAGCAGTCACACATAGTTCTGTGTATATAGTTTAGGAGTAAGAATCTTGTGCTTTATTCAGATTGGGAAATCCATTCTATTTTGTGAATTGGGATAATAACAGCAGTGGAATAAGTATTTACTTAGAAACGTGAAAAATGAGCAGTAAAATAGGTGAGATAAAGAACTAAAGAAATTAAGAGATAGTCAATTCTTGCCTTATACCTCAGTCTATTCTGTAAAAATTTTAAAGATATATGCATACCTGGATTTCCTTGGCTTCTTTGAGAATGTAAGAGAAATTAAATCTGAATAAAGAATTCTTCCTGTTCACTGGCTCATTTCTTCTCCATGCACTGAGCATCTGCTTTTTGGAAGGCCCTGGGTTAGTAGTGGAGATGCTAAGGTAAGCCAGACTCATGCCCACCCAATGGGTCGTAGAGTCTAGGAGCTGCAGTCACGTAATTGAGGTGGCAAGATGTTCTCTAAAGATGTAGAGGAAAAGTGAGAGAGGGGTGAGGGTGTGGGGCTCCAGGTGAGAGTGGTGGAGTGTCAATGCCCTGAGCTGGGGCATTTTGGGCTTTGAGAAACTGCAGTTCCTTCTGAGGGAGCTGATTGTAATGATCCTGGGTGGATCCAGGGCCCGATTCTCAGACGGTGAGAGAAAAGCCTGGAATGGAAAGCTGCTCTGGGAGGGTGCTCTTTGACCTGGTGGGATGAACAGGAGAGGGAGTTCTGCACCCGCGCAGGGATTGAAAGTGTCCCATGCTTTTGTCCCTGTGCGGGCCCTGAACACAAAGGCAAGAGCTGGGTGATGGACACCCATCATCCGAAAACGTTTCCTGAGAGAGAAGCGTGAATCTCCCCAGAAGGGAGACCCAGAAGCCACTGGCCAGGCACTTTTCTGCCTGGCTGGGAGGACCAGGGCTGACTCTATTAAAAAGGCATCCTAATGAGGTTATCTCACGTGCAATTTGGCCAGTTGTAAGCAAGATTTCGTGTGGTGACAAAATGAATGAAAATAGTGGTTTGGATGGAAAGGTCTATGTGGGAGACAGGAAAGGAAGGTTTCTTGACCTAAAATTTGTCTTTGGAGGCTAAACTGCTGAAACTTCACAGACACCCAAATTTTGAAGTACATTCTCTAAGAGGAAATACTTACTGAATTTTATGGATGAAACTTCCCTTTTTGGTTAATTATTCCACGTCCTATTGAGTTGTATATTCTCTGATAAGTCCTGGAAAACAACAACAACAAAATCCCAGAGTGGTAGGGTCTGGGCTCAAATAATATTAGCAATAACAGCCACCTGCTAGCCATTAAACTTGTAATTTACTCCAGGCCCTGAGCCAGGTGCTTCACTTGCATGGCACACACTCCACCAGTCCTAGCGGAAGGGTCTAATCACACCTACTACACAGATGTAGAACCAGAGGCACGCAAGGCTTGGGTATTTCCCAGGATCACGTGCCTAGTAAGGGACAGGGCTGGAACCGGATCCCGGATCTGAATTCCTATAGAGCCCATGTTGTTCCCACTCCTCCCAGCCCGTGGCCCACCTCCTGAGTAATACTTCCTTTCTCTTCTCAACGCTGTGCCGTATGTCTCTGGTGACAGAAAGAAGGATCCCGAGGCCAACGTACTAAAAACAGGCCTGGGGAAGGTGACAGAATCAAACACCATTTGAGGCTGGTATGCGCTGGGTTCCTTGATAGCTGACTCTGCCAAGGTGTGGGCATTTCTGTCCAGTCCCAGCACTTTCCCGAATTGCAGTGAGTTTCCCCTGGCCACTTCAATGTGTCCTGTCTCACTCTGGAACCTGGCTTGCTGACCAGCTTGTCACTGGTCCCCACAGAACAGCCCAGAATCACCTGCTCACCTCATGACAGGGCACATTCCTTTTCCTTGTAGAAGTCCTCTGGATGTCCCATCTCTCACCCAGGAAGCCATGTGATATCAACACCCCTTTTGAATTCTCATGGGATGGTGATGTTTACACACCTGCTTACCACTCTGCTTATCTTCAGTACACTCTCCAAGTGCCTTATGAATGTGCTGAGTAGAGTCTGATTCACCATATTATCTAAGCGTTCTTGGGATGTCACCCTGAAATTAGAAGGTTTTGGAACCACCTTGATACTTGAAATTGTACTTTAACAGGGTGTCTTATTTGGAGTTTACCTCTGAGCACATACACAGATGAATGCTTTAAAACCAAAGCCTCCCTCATGAGTATTAGATGAGGGGAAGCTTTGGAAATCAGTGGAACAAACATCTACTTACTGAATTCCTAAATCCCTGGAGGCCCTGATTTCCTTGAAGACATTTCTGCTCTGATGGAAAACAAATAATTAAGCAGCTTTCTACTGCTGCTTGTCTGTTTAACTGCCTCGCAGGACAATCCTGGCTTTCAGTGTGCCTAGAGACACCTGACACGAGTTCAGGCATGTGGAGGGTAGCAGAAACTCACAGGTTAAGATTTTGACCTGGAATCAAATGGAGAAAAAAATTGCAGTCTACTCAGGATTCAAAGGGTCATGCAAAGGGAAGGCTTCCTGCTGAGACTTTCAAGATTCTTGGACAGTTAGTTGTGATCCTATATTTGAAAGCATTGGTCACATATTAGGCACTGAAAACAAGTTGGAGAACTTCAAGCCAAATGTGGCCTTTTCAGAAACTCCTTTGAGAAATGAGAAGGGTAGTGTAATGCCAAATACTACCAAATAATCATAATTGCTTTATTTATTTATTTATGAGGGATTCTCTCTCTGTTGCCTCGGTTGGAGTGCAGTGGTGTGATCTCAGCTCACTGGAACCTCCGCCTCCTGGGTTCTAGCAATTCTTCTGCCTCAGCCTCCTGAGTAGCTGGGATTATAGGCACCCGCCACCATGCCCAGCTAATTTTTGTATTTTAGTAGAGATGGGGTTTCTCCATGTTGACCAGGCTGGTCTCGAACTCCTGACCTCAAGTGATCCACCTGTCTTAGCTTTTCGTTGTGCAGCTACTAAGTAACAGTTTATGGGGGAGACTACAATGCTCACCCACATCTTGTCTCCTTCCCCTTTCTGGACACATGGGAACAGTATGGCCCACTTGCAGTTAGGAAGGGTCACGTGACTTTTCCTTGACACTGAAACATGAACAGAGGTATTTGTCACATCCCGGCATGTGAGAGCCAGTGTGCCATTTCCACACTTTCTCCCTCCTTTCAATGGTAAACAGGGCAGCTTCATTTTGACATGATGGAATCATAAGGTGGAAGCAGCCTGAATCCCTGGGTCATGTGAGAGTGAGGAGTCCCTGCCAAGCCTCATCAGAACTTAGGTGCGCATATAATACACTTGAGTTGTGTCAAGCTGTTCACATTTCAGGGCTTGTCTGTTGCATTAACTAGTAGTTACTTAAACTGACACAGCTACTCTTTCTGTTGTTAGGTATAAATCTTTTTACTTAAAAGGTAGTACTGTGTGTATTCTTAGGGCAAAAATTATAGAAATATAGATAATACACAAATTTCCCCTTTACAAAGTTCCTCCACAGATTAATCCCCTCCTCAGAGGTCACCACAATGATCAGTCTTGTGTATTATTTTACAGCTGACTACAGGCTTTTCATGGACAGATAAAGTACAGCAATATGTCGTTTTTATTTAACATGCAAGAACAGTGATGTACATATTGAAGTGCAACTAACCTTTGTCAGTTTATAAAATGGCACATGTACCCTAAAACTTAAAGTATAATAATAATAAAATAAAAAATAAATAAATAAATAAATAAATAAATGAATAAAATGGATACGGGATCTTTCTGAACAATACATATATAGATCTATCTCACTTTTCAAATTACATTCTATAATTCTAAAGTAAGCATACACCACAATTAATTAAACTATTTCTTCCTGAAAGACACATAAGTTGTTTCTCATTTGCTATATGATGACTAGAATAAGATCAACATCTTTGAGTATAAATTTTTGGGCAAGCATGAGTGTTTTCTTTTAAGAAAGCTGTATAACATGGACATCGGGTTACAGTGAAAAGGGTGGCAGACTGAACAGGTGCCAGGGAAGGACAGCAGACAGGAGATCCTCAGCCCATGAGGGGCACTGGGAGGATCCAGGGGAGAGCAATTGCCAGCATCCATGAGAGAGACCACATGTGAAACCAAGTCCACAGAGCCCCAGGCAGGCTGGCATTCACAGCTGTGAATCCAGAGTTCAGCCCAATGAGGGCAGGGACCTGAGGAAGGCAAGGGGGAAGGGAGGAGGGAGGACAGGACAATGAACGGAAATAGGCTTGGGAAATCCAGGCACCATCATCACCAGCTGGAGGGGATCGTGTGATCCGAATGGGCAGGCCTGTTGGCTGAATGCACCAGCGGCATGCTGGACACCCCACCCTGCCTCAGACTCCCCTTCCCTCTCTCAGCAAGAGCTTGGCTGGCTCCCTGCATCATCCTGGGCGAGTTCCCTCTCCTGACCTCTCCAGTGGTCCTGTGCACCTTTGCCAGCGTTCCAGGGCTGGAAGCTATCTTCATGCCTGCTGGGGGCTGGAGTTTTATCCCCTGGGGACCCTCCATAGAGGCTGGGCTATGTGAGTGGGTTGCTGACTGATGACCAACTGCCGAGATGGGCCAGGAATGCCAATGAGCCGTTGAAGGGGGCATGTGGCCACATGGAGGGGAAATTGGAGGAAGAGTGCCCTGAGACTAATCAGTCGAGACTCTGCAGATGAAGGACTGGTGTGGACGTGCACTGAAAATGATCCAGGTGGTGACCCTGCCTCAGATAGACTCCTGTGGCTTCTGAGCTCTTGGCGCACAAGGGAGCAGGTGTCCCGGTGCTGTGATTGCTGGCCTATGTTGCCTTCACACACTGGCTGGGATAGAGGGCTGGCCCAAGGTGTGGACATAGGCAGGTTGGATGGAAACCCAGTGGAGTTGGCACCTTCCCTTATTAAACTGATGGGGATGTGCAGGGTTCAATGCAGGGAGCATCATGCACCATCCTGCTGGGAGCATCCTCACCTCCATGACAGTGTTTGGGCCTGGTGAGGAGGCGTCCGCAGTAGCCCTCTCAATAGAAGTTTCCACGGGAAGTGTGAACTCAAGTGAGCACAGGTGAGGGAACTGTGGGTTTCTTTATGGAGGCAGGAGGCCCAGATGGGGCAGACTCTAAGATTTGAATCAGTGAATTCCTATCCCTGGGAATTTCATTCATTCATTCACTCACTCATTTACTCATTCATCCATTTATTCATTCATTTATTGAACATATGCTGAGGAAACACCAAGTCATGAAAACAAAAGACAGTGGCAATGTTCTTAGTTCAGTCTGTCAGGGTGGGGGCAGATGGTGAGATGGAAAGCCATGTGAGTGTTTTAGGAAGTGAGGGACTGTGAACTGATGGAGACAATCTCTATTGATCTGACTTCTGAGGCTGCTGACTAGGTGAAGTTGTTCCCTTAGCTGAGAGTGAAAGAGGAAGAGTTGGTGGTGATTTGATGAGGAAGAGTGTGGAGGACGGGGTCCATGTGCAGTATGTAGCTGGGGAGGTGCTGTGCCTGTCCAGGTGGAGCCTTCGCGTGAGCAGTAGGAAAATGGGTCTGTCAATTTGGATGGGGGCCAGGCAGGACATTAGGTTTGGCTGCATCAGTAAGGGTGGTCTGAGGCCGTAGGTTTAGATTAAACAGACTGTTGTGTAGATTGTGGCCCACATGCTTGTATTAGTCAGGGTTCTTCAGAGAAATAGAACCGATACGTTATGTTTTTATATAATACATAACCTATATAATAGGGAGGAGGAAAGGAGCCACTGGTGTAAGTCCTGGAGCCTGAAGGCACAAGAACCAGGAGTTCCAATGTCTGAGGGCAGGTGAAGATGGATATTGCAGCTCAGAAATAGAGCCAATCCACCCTTCCTCCACCTTTTACTACTCTCTGGGTCCTTAATGGATTGGATGAGGCCTGCCTACATTGGTGAGGGCAATTTTCTTTACTCAAGTGTACTGATTGGAATGCTAATCTCATCCAGAAATACCCTCTCAGCCACACGGGAAATAATGTTTTGTCAGCTATCTGGGCATCCCTTATCCCAGGGCTTCCCAACCCATGGGCCGTGGACCAGTACTGGTCAGTGGCCTGTTAGGAACCAGCACACAGGAGGAGGTGAGCAGCAGGCAAAGGAGCATTGCTGCCTGAGCTTCACCTCCTGCCAGATAGCAGTGGCATTAGATTCTCACAGGATTATGAACTCTATTGTGAACTGTGCATGCCAGGGAACTAGGTTTCTCACTCCTTATGCGAATGTAACTAATGCCTGATGATCTGAGGTGGAACAGTTTCATTCTGATATCATCTCCCCACACCCACCCACCCCCCTACTCACCCCTCCCCCAGTCCTTGGAAAAATTGTCTTCCAGGAAACCGGTTCCTGGTGCCAAACATGTGGGGGACCCCTGCTGCCTCAGCCTACCCAAGTTCACACATACAATTCATCATCACAACTCTACCCCCTGTCACCTTGGCACCCATATGCAGCTTCTTAAACCATAGTTACTCATCAAACAAAGACCATACCAACATCATAATTCTGTCTAACATGATACAACTATCCTGCCTACAACCAATACCAATCCTTTTCTCAGGAGAGGAAGTAAAATCCTTAAATGATGTTTTTTTTCAGCTGATATCCCATAACATGAACATAGTATCATGTAAAATTAATAATACTTAAATATCGATATAAAGTCACTGCGTCTTACGTTACCTGATAAGGAAATATGAGAGGAAAGAAAACAAAGATCTTTGCTTAACGTCACACACACACACACACGCACTCATATTAAAATAACAGTGAAATGACATTTTGAAGTCACAGTGACTGCCCCAGCTAGTTGATAATACTTTGCAGAGCTGGAGCAAGGTCCTCTTGAAGGCTGTATGTGCTCTGAATCAGCATTCAGTATATGATGTCATCTCTATCATAGCCAGGATTCACTGGTCCAGGAATCCAGGGGTGGAAATTGGAGTGGCAACATTCAGCATCACCCCTAGAGGCTCACTAGTAAATGTTTTGCTTTCTGTTTCCACAAAAACTTTCTGCTCTGCTGGCTAAAGGTCTTAGTTCTAGAGGAAGGAATGTTGCCACCAGGAGACACAACAGTGATTTCATGGAACTAGAAATTAAGAGTGACACCCAGCCACTTTGGGCTTCTGGTGCCTCTGAGTCAAGAGGGTAAGAAGGGAGTAAGTGTGTTGGATGCAGTCATTGATGTCGACGAAACGGGGGACATTGGAGGATGACTCCACAATGGAAGTGAGGAAGAATATGTCTGGAAAACAGGGGATGCCTTAGGGTGTCTCTTAGTATTACTGTACCCTATGATTAAACTAAATGAGAAATTACCACAACCCAATCCAGGCAGAACTGTGAATGGCCTAGACCCTTCAGGAATGAAGGTTTGTGTTACCCTACCAAGTATAGAACCACGACCAGCTGAGGTGCTTGCTGAGGGCTAAAGGTATACAGAATGTGTAGCAGAAGATGATGCTTATAAAACCCAGCTACCATATTGTGACCAGCGATAGAAATGAGAACTATAATAATCATGAGTATTTCCTCGCTATTTTATTATGAATATGCTTGTCAGCAAAACCCAGAGTTTGATCCAAGTTGTGTGTATTAGTATGTTCTTCTTCTTCTTCTTTTTGTTGCCGAGCAGTATACCATTGTACGATGCAGCACAGTTTAGCCAACACCCATGGAAGGGTATTTGGGTGTGTAGAAAGTGGAACCTTTTTAGGGCATGCAGGAAAGGGAACCCTTCCACACCACTGACAGGTATGTAATTGGTACAGCGTTATGAAAAACAGTATAACAGTTCCTTGGAAAATAAAAATAGATGCACCATATGACCCAGAAATCCATCGGTTGAGTATGCATTCTCCCCAGAAATGAAATCCACAACATATAGAGATATCTGCAGTACCACCTAATTCTAACTTATTAATCCTACAAGAAATAAGTGTTTCTAATTGAAAATAATGTTTTTTAACCACCCTGCCATCAAATATTTATTCTAATTATCTCTCCTTATTTCTTGTTATGTAATAACCTAGGTACTACCCCCCATTGACAAAACTAACTCATTATTCCAGCAAGAACTCAGAAGTGTTGAAAAGAATGCAATTTTATTCTTTCTACCCTCAACCAGCTATTCTGGTTTTATGGGGGATTCTGTATTTAACTCTTACCCATGTAACTCTACTTACCATATTCATGGCACCTAGCCAACAATCCTAAAGATGATAAGAACACAGAGTTGACAAAGATGGTTACTCAACTTTGTACGTTCAACCAGATTTCCAGGTAATTGGGAATTGTTTATTCAATTATTTGCCTAGGTACGACTGAGGGTCTGGAATTATTTCACCAAGACATAAGAAGTAGTACTGAGCAGAATATGTTTATTCTAGGTACTGGCTTCATCTAGTTATCTCTACTTAATTATTCACCTGGGTAAAATAGATACCTATTGTATGAAGTAATATTTCTAACACTAGGTTGGGATTTGGCAATGAGAAAAATGGTTATTCAACTCCCTGGCATAAGCCCATTATCTTTAGCTTCCTGGGATCAATTACTTGGTCTGGCTGTTTTTATTAGGTTGGCATAAAAGTTATTGCGGTTTTCGCCATAACTAATTGATATCTTTAGGTTACTAAATACATGTTTACCGTCAGATGTCTGTGGTAATTTATTATCGCAACAAAAAATAATAGAATGATAAAGAAGGATTTTCCTTATCCTGGCATCACACAGAGATTCAAGTTATCTAGTTATCCTCCATAACTTTTTTCCTATATAACACTCAGCACCTGTCCTTTGAAGTTCTAAGTTCTTGTCCCCACTAAAACTAATAAATGTGAGTTGCAGAGAACATGATTTTCAGGATCAGGCTTCACTTGGAAATGTAATGATTGGCAGCTGTTTCTATGTAACAAGTTTCATGGGAAAACCCAGTTAAGTAGAACTTACTAATACAACGACAAAATTATATTTGACAAGAACATGTTCCCTATTTTTTGCATTCCACTTAGTATCCTTGTTGTCTCTATTTTACTGCTTACTTAGGTACACGACTTACCTATAGTACTAATTCACTGTTAAATGTATATAATGTGTAGTGATTAAGTCAGGGTATTAGAGTATCCATCACCTAAGTACAATACTTTTTTGTGAAGGACCGTTACCCTACTCTGCTATCAAACACTGAATTCATTGCTTCTATCTTACTGCAGGTTTGCTCCCTTCGACCCATTTCTCTTTGTCCTTCCCCCTCCCGACTCACTCTTCTTAATCTCTGTTCTCTACCTCTCAACTCTGTGCCGCCATGCAACTAGAATTTTTAGCTCCCACATATAAGTGAAGGCATGTGATATTAGTCTTTTTGTGCCTGGATTATTTCCCTGAAGGTAATGACCTCTAGTTCCATCCATGTTGCTGCAAATGACATGATTTCATTCTTTTTTTGTGGAAGAATAACATTTATTCATTGATGGGCACTTACGTTGATTCCACATCTTTGCTGTTGTGAATAGTGCTGTAGTAAACATGCAAGTGCAGGTATTTTTTGAAATATCGATTTATTTTCCTTTGGGTCGATACCCAGTAGTGAGATAGCCTCATCGAATGGTAGTACAATTGTTAATTTTTTTTTTTTTTTTTTTTTTTTAGGAATCTCCATACTGTTTTCCATGGTGGCTGTAGTAGTTTACATTCCCACCAACATGGTATAAGAGTTCCCTTTTCTGCACAAACTTGTCAACATTTGTTATTTTTTTCTTTTGAAATAACAGCCATTCTGACTGGGGTAAGATGACATTTCATTGAGGTTTTGATTTACATTGCTCTGATGATTAGTGAAAGCAGACACCTATCACTCCCTGTATATGAAAATCAACTGAAAATACAATAAAGACTTACATTTAAGACCTGAAAATATAGATACTAGAGGAAAATCTCTTGGACGTTGGTCTAGGCAAAGAATTCCTGAGCAAGACTTCAAAAGCACAGGCAACAAAAGCAACCAAAAATAGACAAATGCAGTGCATTCAACTGAAAAGATTCTGCACAGCAAAAGACATAATCAACAGAGTAAAGAAACAACCTGTTCAATGGGAGAAGATATTTGCAAACTATTTATCCGACCAGGGACTCATATCCAGAATACATTAGGAATGCAAACAACTTAACAGGAGAAAAATAACTCTTTTAAAATGTGAGCAAAGATTCTGAATAGACATTTCCCCAAAGAAGACATAGAAATGATGGACAGGTATATTTAAAAAATGCTTCACGTCACTCATCATCAGAGAAATGAGAATCAAAACCCATACTATTGTATTAGTGGAAAGTACAGGGCTTTTTATTAGCTAACCTCTGGAAGACTAACTTTATACAAATTCATTAATGCCCTTGGCACCATTGTTAGAAGCCAGAAACTTGGTGTAATGATCTGTAGAGGGGGAATCATCCAATACCTGTGTTTTCCTGCCCTTAGATGAGAATGGAAAGGTGTCCATTGGATTTACTCTCAAAACATTAAGATAGACAAGTTCTACTTTGCTGCTAGATATGTCGTAAAATGATCTAATGCCATCTGGATTATTCATGGAGCAGATACTCTATATTTTCTGTTCTTTATTGCTTTCTCACTTTTCACATTTTACTTTACTAACCTCCATGGACTGTATTTGCAAAAAGAAGATGATGGTGTCAGAAAGTCATCAGATGGAGGAGTTGAGCTGCCACTGTTAATGTCAACCGGGCAGTCTCTGACAAATAGTGTGCGGGCATATGAGAACAACCTGGATAACATTTCGAATGCAGATTTAAGGTTCCCTCCCACAGAGTTCATTTGGTAGGCCTGAATAGGGCCATGAAATCGGAACTTTGCCATTTCCCTTTCACTCTGATCCTGATACAGGCTGGTCCACGAGCCACACTTTGAGAAACTTTGATGTCAATGATAATTGTAGCCATGGCCATATATTATATAAAAATGTTTAGAGAGAGAGTATAAACCTGGAAGAGAATTGAGTAAAACCAAATCCCTTGGAATTCCATCTTGAAAGGGCCCCGTGGAGAAGGCGCTGCTAGTAAAGATATTGAGAAGTGGCCAAAATGAAGAGAATAACAGGAGAATGTGTTGTTATGGAAGACAAAGGAAGACAAAAGGAGGGGAAAGAGAAAAAGAGGAGAGTGTGCAACAGTGTTGACTGAAGCTGAGAATCAACTGAGATGAGGGCCAGAGAATGTCCATTATCTATAGTCACCTGGAGGTCACCAGTGACTTTTGAGGGAGAGTTTTTTTTTTTTTGAAGAGATGTGTGGGCCCACGTTGTTTTCTAGTGGGTTACAGAAAATGTGAGAGGTGAGGCAATAGAGGCACCAAGTAGAGATAATCCTTTGGAAACCCTGCCACAAAGAGTAAGAGAGTGGTGGGAATTACATTGGTTGTGAATAATGCCCGGGTGTTTTCAAGTTGAAGGAGATTCAAGTATGTGCCAATGGAAACAAGAAAGATGTAAAAAGAAAGACATACTGAAGATACAGGAAGGAGAAAGATAATGGATAAACCAATGGATGCCATGAGGTTCCTGGAAGACAGGAGGCCATGGAACATTTAGAACACAGGGGCAGGGACATCTCTGCTCCTCTAATAGATCGGGCACAGATGCAGGTAGCTTGTAGTTTTGATGACAGAAGTTTCGGGGGTTTCCATTTGAATTGTCAGAAAAACAGGAATAGGGTCAAAGGGTGAGTGTAACAGGGCGTTAGGAATGTAGGTAGCAGACTTGAAGGGTGAGCACAGCAGAAAAGGCAGCAGAAAAAAAAATCACAGTTGGGAGAATGAGTTGACCAGGTGGAAACGGGACACTTGGGGACCATTTTGAGGGCCTAATTGAGGCTGGAAAACAAATACAGTCAAGATGATAAAAACTGGCCATGTTAAGTAATTTTTTCCACAGGCACAGGGACAGGGGCCAGCAGTGCAAAAGTTTTTTTTTTTTTTTTCTAGAAATAAGATTTTTCCTGACAAATGCAGTGAATGCACAAGAAATTATTGGGAGGTGACTGACAGAAACGTTGGACTTTGAATCTGAGAAGACAGGAAATTCTCAAAGATAGAGGAACAGGGAAAAGGTCAATGGAGTAGCAGTCCAGATGGAGTAGAAGTCCAGTGGGATCACAGGGCTAATTGAGCTGGAAGGTGGGATTGCATAGCATTTTTATGACCTAGTCTCTCCAGACACAAATCATCACTTGTGTGGTCCTCTCTCAGTCTGAGCAGTTTCAGATGCTGCCTCAGTTCAAGAGAAGGACATATGGGCTCCACTCCTTGATAAAAGCAGTGTCAAGGTCAAATGGAAAGAAGAGCATGTGGGAGAGAAGATGGTGCTGTGGCCAACTCCTGAAAATGCAATTTGCCACAGCCAGTTAAACGGCCAAAAATAAATAACAGTGAAATTTGTAAATTGTTTTTTAATTTCAATTTTAATCTTTATTGGAATTTTTACCAACCGTATATATATTTACTTAGAGGTATGAGATTTGTTTGTTTGTTTGTTTTTCTTTTTGAGATTGAGTCTCCCTCTGTTGCCCCAGCTGCCGTGGAGTGGTACCTTATAGCTCATTACAGCTTGACCGCCCAGGCTCATGTGATCCTCCTGTCTCAGCCTCCCAAGTAGCTGGGTCTACCCACACAAACCATGCCTGGCTGTTTTTTCTTTTTTTTTTTTCTTTTTTTTTTTGGAAACAAGGTTTCACTTTGTTATCCAGTCTGGTCTTGTGCTCCTGTGTGCAAGCAATCCTCCCACCTCGGCTTCCCAAAGTGCTGGGACTACAGGTGTGAGCCACCACAACCAGCCCAGTGTAACACTGTAAACATTTTTGAAAATGTAGAACTAATGTATATGTATAAAAACTACAACATGAGACCGGGATGCGGTGGCTCACGCCTGTAATCCCAGCACTTTGGGAGGCCGAGATGGGCGGATCGCAAGGTCAGGAGATCCAGACCATCTTGGCTAATGCAGTGAAACCCCGTCTCTAGTAAAAAAATACAAAAAATTAGCCAGGCGTAGTGGCGGGTGCCTGTAGTCCCAGCTACTCGGGAGGCTGAGGCAGGAGAATGGTGTGAACCCAGCAGGCAGACCTTGCAGTGAGCCGAGATTGGGCCACTGCACTCCAGCCTGGGCGACAGAGCGAGACTCTGTCTGAAAACAAACAAACAAACAAACTACAACATGATACCAGAAAATACTCCTTCTCAAACATACAAGGAACATTTACAAAAGTTGATCACATATGAGGTCACTAAGAAAACATCAGTAAGTACCACCACGAAATAAAGAAATCACAAATTACATCCAGTCGTCATAGTATACTACAACTAAAAGCTATAAAAACCTCTTCCCACTAGACTAGAACTCATAAATGTCATCTGTTAAAATAATATTGGATGCCAGTGGAGATATGAGATGAAATTATATAATTTCTGATAAATTACAATAAACTCTACAGATCAAAATCTATGAGACATATTTAAAGAAGTGATCAGATAAATATGGGCAGCTATGAATACTCATACCCATGACAATGAATGAGGGAAATTTCTAACTCAAGGACAAGATATAAAATTTAGAAAGAAAATTATTTCTTTTGGCTTAATAAGACAAAAGAAAGCACAAAGAAAGAAATAACATTAATATAAACAGCAGACATTATTGAGGGAGAAAACAGAAAGATGAGATCAAGAAATGAAGTCAAGATGTTCTTTTTAAATCACTGAAGCAGATGAAGTAGCAGCTAAATGAATCAAAGTCATAGAGATAGTGTTTCTATATATGATAGGTGGGTAGATGGGTAGATGATAGATGATAGATAGATAGATAGATAGATAGATAGATAGATAGATAGATAGATAGATACATGTATTGCACAGCAGAAATAGAACTACCAGAACACCTCATTTGATTGTGCTTTACTTTATTGCACTTGACAGATACAGCTTGTATTTGATGCTGCATTGAGCGATCTGTGGGCACCATTTTTCACAGCATGTGCTCACTTTGTGTCTCTGGGTCACATTTTGGTAATTCTCACAACATCTCAAATGTTCGGTAGGATTATATCTGTTATGATGATCTGTGATCAGTGATCTTTGATATTGCTATTGTAATCACATTGGGAAGCGACAAAATGCACCCTATAAGATTGAAACTTAATCAGTCAACTTGTGTGTTTTGACTGCTCCCCTGACTGGCCTTTTCCCATGTCTCTCCCTCTCCTCTGGCCTCTCTACTCCCTGAGACACAAGAGTATTGAAACTAGGCCAATTCCTAACCCTACAATGGCCTCTGAATGTTCAAGGGAAAGGAAGAGTTGCACATCGCTCACTTTAAATCAAAAGCTAGAAATTATTAAGACTAGTAAGGAAGGCATGTCAACAGCTGAGATAGGCTTCCTGCGTGAAACCATTAGTAACAATGTGAAGGAAATGAAAAGTGCTACTCCAGCAAACACATGAATGATAAGGAAGCAAAACAGCTTTAGTGCTCATATGGAGAAAGTTTTAGTAGATAGACCATCAAACCAGCCGCCACATGTCCTTAAACCAAGGCCTCATCCAGAGCACAGTCCTATCTCTCCTCAGTTCTCAGAGGCTGAGAGAGATGAGGAAGCTGCAGAAAAAAAGGAAAAAACGTGAGAAGCTGGCAGATGTTGGCTCATAAGGTGTAAGGAAAGAAGGTGTCTCCATAACATAAAATCACAAGGTGGAGCATCAAGTGCTGATGGAGGTGCTGCAGCAAGTTCTCCAGAAGATCTTTCTGAGATCATGGGTGAAGGTGGCTACGTTCACAACAGACTTTCCTTCTAGGTGAAACAGCCTTCTATTGGAAGAAGATACCATTTGGACTTTCCATAGTTAGAGAGGAGAAGTCAATGCCTGGCTCCAAAGGTTCAAAGGACAGGCTGACTCTCTTGTTAGGGGGCTAATGCAGCTGGTGACTGTAAGTTGAAGCCAATGCTCATTTACCACTCTGTATATACTAGAGCCTGTAAGAATGATGCTAAAGCTACTCTGCCTGTGCTCTAGAAATGAAACAACGAAGCCTGGAAGACAGCACATCTGTTTACATCGTGGCTTACTGAAGATTTTAAGCCCACTCTTGAGACCTACTGCTCAGAAAAAAAGATTCCTTTCAAAATATTACCACTCATTGACACTGGGTCTGGTCACTCAAGGGCTGTGATGAAGATGTACAAGGAGATTTTTTTATTTGTATGCCTGCTAATGTGCATGAAACCTTCACTCTGTAGCCCATGGATCAAGGAGTAGTTTTAACTTTAAGTCTTCTTATTTAACAAACACACTTCATAAGGCTATAGTTGCTACAGATAGTGACTCCTCTGATGGATTTGAGAAGAAGAAATTGAAAACTTTCTGGAAATGATTCGCCTTTCTGGATGCCACTAAGAACACTGGTGATTCATGGGAGGAGGTCAAAATATCAAAAACATTAAAGGGAAGAAGTTGATTCCAACCCTCATGAATGACTTTGAGGGGTTCAAGACGTCAGTGAGGGAAATAATTGCAGATGTGATGGACACAGTAAGAGAACCAGAAAGAGTAATGGATCCTGAGGAAGGAACTGATTTGCTGCAATTTCATGATCAAACTTGAATGGATGAGGAGTTGCGTCTTATGAACAAACAAAGAATGTGTGTCTTAAACTGGAATCTACTCCTAGAGATGATGCAGCAATGTAGTTGAAATGACAACACAGGATTTAGAATATTACATGAACTTAGTTGAAAAAGCCGTGGCGGGGTTTAAAAGGATCGGCTCCAACTTTGAAAGAAGTTCTACAGTGGATGGGTAAAATGCTATGAAACAGCATCATATGCTATGGAGACATCTTTCATGAAAACAAGAGTCTCTCTATGTGTCAAACTTCATTGTTGTCTTATTTTCAGAAATTGCCCCAGCTACCCCAGTCCTCAGCAACCACCATCCTGATCAGTCAGCAGCCATGAACACTGGGGCAAGACTCTCCACCAGCTAAAAGATTATGTCTTACTGTCGGCTCAGCTGATATTAGGCATTTTTAATACTTCAATATTTTTAAATTAAGGTATATAAGTTTAGACATAGTGCTTTTTGCACACTTATTAGGCTATAGTGTAGTGTAAACTTAAACTTTTATATCCAAGAAACACCAAAAAATCCGTGTTGCCTGCTTTATTATGATGGTCTGGAACTGAACACCACAATATCTTTGAGGTATGCCTGTAAATTATAATAAAGAGGAAATTTCTAAAAACCAAAGGGACGTCTTTACGCATCTGTATGCGGATACATTTGTAACGCTCTATGAACAATGTAATTTCTTGTCAAAATACACTTTATTGGCCCCAATAGCGCCCAAAAGGTTAAAAGACAATTTCTACAAAGGAAATAGCATTGTGAAGGAAACAACCCATAGGAGACCATCAGGCACTGATTCCTTCACAGGGACTTTCTCCAAACCTTTAGGGCCAAATAGTTGCAGCACTTGTAAATTGCTTTGAAGACTAGAAAATGAAGGTAAACATTGGATTTCTTTTTTAGGAGGAAGTAGAACAATATTCTCTAAAGCTGATAATGGCAGCATCACAGATGGGCCAATGTCGCTTCTGAACATTAATGTGGCAATCCTAAATAAAATATTACCAAACAGATTCAAAAATCACAATGAGAAAATGGTACACCATGGCCAAGTAGGATTTATTCTAGGAATACAAGGTGGAATATTAGCAATTTTAAAACTTTGCCATTTAATAGGCATAAGGAAAATATTGTACAACTATCTTCAGATACTAAAAAATGGCAAAATTTGAAAAAAAAATTATAATCAAAATGGAATGCTAAATAATGGAGAAATCCTGAGGCATTCTAGTAAAGAAGCAGGCAAAAACGTTTAATGTGTCCATTATTACCTATTACTGTCCTGAAGGTTGTCACATATGCAATGAGCAAGACAAAGAAATTAGAAGCAAAAGAATTGGAAAAGAACTAAAATTATCTCTAGTTGCAGATGATGTCATAATATACTTAGAGTACCCTAGAGAATCAGGGGTAAAAGTAACTAAAACATTAAAAAAATCAGAACGTTTTCAGTATATAAAATTGACACACAAAAATCAACAGCCTCCACAGACACAAAAATATAACCAGTTAGAAGACAAAAGTTAAAAACAAAACAAACTTCATTTACAAGAGCAACAAAAACGGTTCTAAAACATAGGCATAAAATTAAGACATATTCAAAACAGTATAAAAAGCCTTTTACAAAGACACAAAAGTAGAGTTGGACTAGTGGGTAGAAATCCCTTGTTCCGTGTGAGGACATTATAACATCATCAAGATGTTACTTCTCCTTAAGTGAGCTTTAAGTTTATTACAATTCCTCTTTTGCCCTGGAGAGAACAAGATGATATTATAATGCCTATTTAAAAAGGCAAGTATAGCTACAAAATCACCGAAAAGAAGAGCTATGAGGAATAAGTGGCCTAAAACATATTACAGTATACACCTGAGCTTCTGTCATTAAAACACTGTGGACTCACTGGCATGAGAATGGACAGACAGGCCAAGGCAACATACTAGAAAGTGATAAGTAGACCCAATAATATGTGTAAATTGAGAGTATGAAAAATGTAGCATTTCAAATCAGCAGGGACAAAGAAGGACTTTTTAGTAAATAAGCTGATAATGGGAAAACTATACAGTATTCAACTAATGAGGACGAGACAACTTAATTTCCACGTGAAAAAGGAAAGCAGAGTTGGATCTCTACCTGACATGGGGAAAAAAAATCAAGTGTAGATAAACACAGAGTTAAAAATGCAAAATAATACCTCAAAATCTTTATTAGAAAATAGAGGAGAAATTTGATGACTTCAGAGTAAAGATGGATGAGGAACAGCTCTATTCATTCCTTTCAGTGTACTCAGATTAAGTCACATATCAGTGGTCTTTTTTTTAGGTTTTATTTTAGGTTTGGGGATACATATGCAGGTTTGTGATACAGGCAAATTGCGTGTCACAGGGGTTTGGCATACGGATTATTTTTTCACCCAGGTTACAAGCATAGTAGCTGATGGGCGGTTTTTTTGATCCTCACCCTCCTCTTACCCTCCACCTCAAGTAGGCCCAAGTGTCTGTTGTTCCCCTCTTCGTGTCCATCTGTACTCAGTTTTAAATATGAGTTTTTCATACTCCTAATTTAGCTATTCTATTGTCATAGCCTTCTGATTTTGTTTGCTTTAAAGTACCAGAGAAAATTGAATTCTCTAAAGTGAGTATTTTCTATTATTTTTGCACTAATAAACTGTGTAGTAGAAAAGTAAATACAAGTTTTCTACCAGTGAGAAACATGTAACTGGATCCAAAAACTCATAAAGTGTATATTGCCACGTGAAAGGCTGGTTGCACTGACTGTTACAGGACCATATTTCCAAAAGCATTTGAGAAAATTTCTGTAGAGACTATGGAGACAATACTCTTATTTTTAAAATGTTTTGTTCCTTTTTTTTTTTTTTTTTTGCTTTTCTATAGAGATAATTCATACAAGCAGAGTATTTGGAAAGCTTTGCTCTGCTAGGTGGTGACAAAGTGCTGGTTTTGTGAGCTGCCTAATAAGCTGAGTATTATAGGTGAGTACTGTATGTAAAAAATATTTGTATTACGGTGCAGATCTTTTATGATTGCTGTAAACTATTAATAGCAATTGATGGTAGATCTCTGATGTGAAACCAGGTTTAGGAAAGCATTCCTTGCAGTATTACAGTTTTCTGAGACACGGCACTATGTATAAAAATGTCACATAAGAAGCTCCAAGAAAATATTTCAAAAGTGTTCAAAAATGTATTTGTCTACTTAAACTTAAATTTTTATACCCATGGACATTGCTTCTTCTATTACAATACAGTTAATAGCATTAATCTCTAGGGTGCTTAAAAATAGTTTTCTTATTGTGTATTATTTCTACCCTTTTGATGGTCTTATTAAATAAGATACTTTTGTGTGCTTTACGTAATGAGTCGTGACAGTACTTCACGGAAAAGTGTCCTTTGAATTGTAGGACATTTTCTAAATGTAGAAATTAAATTCTGTATTTGTAACCCTTTCTGTACATTTTAAAAATAGAAGCTTTTAATTATTTGCTTTTCATCATCTGTCAATTAAAAGTGATTTGCAGTTTTACCATTTAGAATTGAAATACTAATATTAATACCTGAAAGATTTTACAGAAAATAGGTGGGAAAATCTTTTTTTGAAATGATTCTTGCATTTTACATTTCAAATGTCCTTCTAATATTACTGAACCCTCATGTCCCATATTGATTTGAATATATGCCAAGGAACTACTTTTCAACATTAACTTTTAATGCATTTTCACTTACTATCTAGCTGACATGAAACGGGGTCTTTCTGCCAAGAGAAAAAGGCTTGAAACTTATACAAAAGCTTGCAGCAACACCAAGAACAGAATGGAACATATTTTGAAAACACAACAACTGAAAAGGTATGATTGCTGGCTTTTTTGCATAATGATATTTATATCATTTCTTTGTATTCATTGGTGCAAATCATTTCAGTGTCCTGGATGGGAGAAACCAGAGCAGAAAATTCTAAAACCCAGAGCACCTCTTCTCCTCCAAAGGATCACAACTCCTTGCCAGCAATGGAGAATAAACTAGAATAAACAGTGTAGAGAAACTAAATGAACTGACAGAGGTGAAACACATGGCACGAGAACTGCGGATGCATGCACAAGCTTCAGTAGCTGATTTGATCAAGTGGAAGA